>WEKY01059984.1:0-59244 GCA_013390045.1 Picathartes gymnocephalus | reverse complement strand
TTTTTTCTTTTCTTAGTTTCAGAAATGCTGTTAACTTTAATTTGTAGAGTTGCTTCCTGGGAATGAAAAATCGATGGGGGGCTATCACAGTGTGAAATTCGACTGTCACTATTGAGCTATAGAGTTACCAAGATGTCTTAGAAGGTAAAAAATAAATCGTGGGCCAGCAAGTGCTCAGCTGTGCTATTTCAAAGGGGATGTGAGGCTGATGGTCTGTTAGAGGGTACTTCAGTTAGATGGATGATGATTCCCTGTGAAATATTGGAGTTATTCCATAGGTAAGAGAAACTTTAGCTTACAAAACACAAACAGCTGCCTTCTAGCAGACAAATTCTGCCCTTAGATGTGTGAGCAGCTTGTCAGAGAGAGGACTTGTCCCTAAAATTAGCCTGTTGTGTTTAACATTGTCTCTGTTGGAGCATTGTGGGTCTTGCCATGTTCCTTCTGAAAATACTTAGAGGATGTGACTGTTTATTCACATCCCTTAGCTATGCTGCAAGAATTAAGAGGCAGGGACTGATACAATTTTTTTTTTTAAAAAGATGTTTGTGTGGTGCCCAGATGCTCTCAAGAGAAAAGTAACAATTATCTTTATGTAGGCTGCATTCCCTGTTTGGATGAAAATGTTCCTTTGAAGAGCAGAAAAGGGATCATGTTGTGCCCTATCCGCTGCCAGTTTGCTGTCTCTTTCCTGCATCTGCTGAGGGGCAGCTCTGGCTGCACAGGCTGGCTGTGTGCTGGTGGTGACAGGGCTACTGCTTTCCTTGGCACTCACTGACTGTTGTGGCAGGACTCAGTAAGTGTTTGTGCTGTGCCAACTGCTGTATGACAACAGGATGGTTGTAATTACAGCTCTTGGTAGTTTATCCATTTCTTAAGCTATGGTTAGTAAGTATAAATATGAAATAGTACTTTAAAAAGGACCAGTTTGTGTTAGTTCTCATTAAACCATGTCTGGAACAACTGTAGAGTGAGTAGTTATTTCTCTTAGACTTGCATGTACAGTTGCAGTACCACTGAGGTGTACTTACTGCTGCAAGGAGGAGTGTTAAGCCACATTTAGTTGGAGCTTGGTAAAGATTTCCCAAGGAATTTAATGGCAGAAGAATTCATTGTGCTTTCATATCTCTCTCGCCTCTGTAACAGAACCTAGCACTGCCTTTACAGAAGCAATGTAATAGCAAGTAACGTAATTAAAGTAGTTTAATACCCATGTTGAGTTTTTGTCCTCACTTCAGTGTTGATGCATTTCCTAACCTTACACCCCACTGCTACAGGTGCTTCATCCTATTTCTCCGTTATCTTCTTTCTTCATTTTTTATGATTTTGTCTGCAAAAAGCTGTTGTTTCCCACACAGTTGCATAAGCATTCCTGCTTTTCCCTCAGATAGCCAGCTCATGACCTGTCCTTCCACTGCACTGCTGGTTTCCTTTTCTAGCTCTAGGACCACAATTGGTTATATGATACTAATGTGCCCTGGCCTCCTTTAATAGCCTTGTGTTTCTTTTTGAAGGGACAATTACCTTAAATGATGCTAATTCTGATCCTTTCTGTCCCTGTAAAGGAAACAGCAACAGTGTAAAAGTTCTAGAGCGGCAGCAGCCTTTGTAGGAAGCTGTCTGGAGGATGTGTTATCACACTGCCCTTGTATGCCTCCAATCAGCAGTCATGAATGGAGGTTCTGGAAAGCGTATCACCTCCACAGTAAAGCCCTTAAAAGGCTATAGATGAATCCAAGTGCTGCTGTAGTAGCATAGATATTTCCTGTTTATTTCAGTCGTTTGGATGGGGGCCACGGGAGTAGAAGACATTTATTTAACTGCTCACAGAGGCTGGCTGCAAGACTCAGCTGCATGTCCAACCTTCTGAGCAACTTTCAGCCCTAGGAATTTGCTACTCCTCTTTTGCTTCCTGGATATTTTATAATTTTGTGCCCCGATCGTCCAACCAAAGCTACCAATAATCCCAGACCAGCTCCAGGCCACCATAAGATGACAAGTTACAGCTGCTATAAGTCTTCCAGTAGAAAAATAGACGTGCCTAGCTATACATGGAGCTTGGTCATAATCCAAACATGTTTACTTGTGGATGGAGGCAAGTGTCCGTAGGCTGGAACTTTTAAGCCTGCATGCCTCAGCGAGGAGAGGAGCTGCATTTTCCATTTCCACCTCCTACCTTTTGTGGCCCTGGCTTGTATTAAGATAGAGACCACAATGCACCTTCACAAATCTGTTAGAAATACAATTGGGGTGTCCAGGATGAAGGATACATTTGAAAAGTGAATCGAGATATTAATATGTTAGATGAGTAGTTATTTCCCTTTGTTTAGGGAATCATTTTCTGATTCAGCCTGTGCTGCCCCAACAAAACCTTGCTGCAGCAAACCACTTTTCCATAGCATGGCTTTTTTCTTTATCGTCAAAGCTGCTCCAGTAAAGCAATGGGATTGCATTTATTTTCTCTTTGGAACAGGGAACATAGTCTCTAAATCTAACCAGAATGACCTATGCATTCTTTCTCCCAGCTTTCATGTCGAACCATAATTGCTCAAATGGCACATTTAAAATTTTGGCGCAAGCTCAGACTTTCACTCGCCGCCTTTTTAAATCAGTCCCAGTGGCCAGTGGATACTGCATAGCCCTACAAATGCATCTAAACATGCTGACTCCGAGGCTCCTTCTATTCTGAATGATCAGCGGTGCCATCTGTCTCTGTTTTGATTGGGACTGGGCACATGTGTCCCAGCAAAACACGGGCCAAAAAAAGGGAGGAGAAAGAGCCAGCGCCTGAATTTACTTCCCACTTCTGTAAAGACATTGTTGGGTTCTGTGTTATGGAGGCGGGGGAGATATGAAAGCAAAATGAATTCTTCTGTCATTAAATTCTTCAGGGAATATTTACCCAAGTCCCTACTAAATGCAACTTAAAATGCCTTCTTGCAGTGGTAAGCTCCCCTCAGTGGTATTGCAATGGTGCATGCAAGTGTAAGAGAACTAGTTCCTCTGTGGGGAAAAAGAGACAACATTTTTGGTTTGCATCAAGATGAAATTAGTCAGAAGCAAACTCTGAATTTGGCAAGCAAGTGCCAGTATTAACAAGTTGTGCAAGCAAGTATAAAATAGAGGCGCTCATGACTGAGAGCGCCTCGGAGTTGTGTGTGTGTGCCCTTGCATGCACCCTGCTCCAAATTCACAACTTAGAACACGGAAATTAGAATGGGGAACATTGCATTATTCATAACTTGGCAACCAGAAGCTAGGGCACTTTGCCAGAGTAAACTATTCTCTATAATTACAGGTGAAGCAACATTCTTTAATACCTTACAATACAAAAACATACATTAATCAAGGAAAGAGGGCTTTTTTTTCCTAGAGGACAATAAATTAGCATCCTTGCCAATTTCCTCAATACATGTGACAACGTTTTACAGGATTATAAGTCAGCCTCTTTAAAGGAGGTTAGTCTAAAAACAAATAAATAAATGAGATTTTTAGCTAAGTAAGGGGGAAGCCAACTCCTAAAACGTTGATGTCTTGCCAGGAGATTTGCTTTTAGCATTGGCGGTCTTGCAGGCCCTTTAGCAGGTCTAAACTTCAGTTGGTGTGATTTGACATGGCTCTTCTGTAAACAGCTTTGCTGGGCAGTTTTCTACAGCAAAGGATGCTGTAGAAACCCCTTCTGCTATAACCAGCTCATCTAGTGAAATAAAATCTCAGCACGTTGTGCCTGTCTGGTTGCCCACATGTGGTGGGGTGATTCACAGTCAATCTGCCACCAGTGCCTGACACTGGGCTTCTTCCAGAAACTTAAGACACTGAAAATGCCTGAGCTGTATCTGTTTGCTTTTAAACCCACCTGTCACTTTTCTTTTTAAAAACTTACCTGTCAGTTTAAGTGTTTTGCTTGTTAGAAGCAAAGGGGCTTTTTCAGCTTTGTTATGTTCTTGCACTCCAGTAAATGTAGAAGGCCTTTGAGGCTATGGATCTCCCACTGACTTCAGTACTGCTCACTCACATCTGCCAAAATAAACTCCCTGTGTCTTTAGCTCTCACTACAGGTAATGCATGCTAAATTGAAAGTGAGAGCAGATTATTTCATCAGGTTGAAAGCGAAAGCAATTCTTGTCTCAGAAAGCATAAGGGTGTTTATAGTTAGTGTTTGAAACTTAGATAGTGAGGGAGTTGTGTTGAGGACAATGTATGAGTGAGAGCTGAGACAGCATCTGTGCTCTGCCATTTTGCAGTGCTCCTGGGCGTCACAGAGCTGTGCACAGCATGTCACAGGCTAATAAAACAGGCCCTCTTCTCTGAAAGAGTTGCCCTCTCACCCAAATGTAAATTGGCTGTGAGAGAAGGCTTGCAATTACATGATTGTGCACTGATGTTGGGGTCGTTCTATTAAGTCTTGAAGATTTGTGCCCCACAAAGCAGGGACTGCACCAGGCTTTCTCTCCTGCAGTGTAGTAGTGGTTATGATAATTGTCATCTACAGCTGAGGTTGGATATGCCCAGGGGCAATTTCTCTGCTCCTGGAATCTTACTTTAGCTTGACTCTGCCTTCAAAGCATCGACCAGTCTGTTTCTAATATTTATTATATGTAAGCTGCTAGTGACATGACCTCTGCCCTTGGTGCAGGGAGGTGGCATGTATGTTCTGTTGGGTTCTCCACTTTGGACAAGGGAGGATAAAGGCTTTGTTTAAAAATAAATACATCACTTTAAGGTTTGTCAGTGGTACTGTACATTTTCCTCTCTGCTGGTCTGTGTTTACAGGCATAGGAAAGCAAAAATAAATGTATGAGGAAGAGAGAGGGTCAGAATATCAAGTGTCAAAAGTAGCACATGAAATTTTATTGGTGGTGCATTTAATCTGTGCTAAGCGTTTTTTACAAGGTACATACAAACAGTGGAATTGTAAAAATTTATGGAATGCTGTGTACAGTGTAGCCATTTATGAAGAAAGGAAAATTTATATCCAGTTGACATAAAGCAAAGGGCAGTGTTTTATGGAGACTCCTCAACAGCAGGATACATCAAATGAGATCTGGATAAGATGAGTATGGGATATTTACCGGGGCTTCTTTGAGGTGTTTTCCTGCTTCTTCAGCAGCTGACAGTTTGCATCTTTCTGTGGCTCTCAGGCAGGATGCTGGATGCAGGGACAGTGTGGTGTTTGTGTTTTTCTGTAAAGTGGAAAGGAAACACAAGTGAACAGCTGCTACTGGTATCTGTGGCACAAGGCTCTTGCTCTTGGGCTTGTTCCAGTACAACAGTTTCTTGAGCAGCCCTTAATATCCAGCTGGGAAGGGTTAACTGAAGCCAATCACACTGACATCAGCGTTTTTTTGTTTCCTTTTTGGTCCAGTATTTTGTTGATGATAAAGCACAGACTTAGTCAATTGAGAGATTCCAGAGCTGCAGAATCAGAGATAATTTAATTAACAGAATTGCTTGTGATTGCCCACTGGGACAGCGGTTAGGAATTGCTCGATTTAATTTGGAGAAACAAAGATCACATGCATGCTAATGTTTAACAAATACCCAGTGTTTGGGTTAAAGTTTTTTAGCGAAGAGGGGGGCAGCCATTTCCCAGGGGAGATTTCCCAGGAGGCAGTTGCTGCCTAATAGCTCAAAGCTACAGATAGGTCCTTTTTCCTCTTCCATAGTATTTCTGTGCACTTCTTCTGGCCTTTTACCTGAACAAAGCAAGGATTTTCTCCGAGAAAGAAAGTGTTCTTATTTTCAGTGCTCAGGGGAAAATGCTATGAATAGTAGAAAAATACGCATGGGGCACAAAGACTGAAAATTATCACATGCTGTCTACCCAGTCTCACAGACTTGCTTCTTGATACCCAGCATCCTCAGCTGTAACTGCCAAGGTGTGGAAAACTTAACCATAAAGTCCAGAGAGAAGTATAGGACCCAGCTTCTTCCACAAGGAGCCCTCCCTTCCTTGTATAAACATTCTCACTCAGGCTCCCCTGTGTGTGGTGGTGTCACAGCAAGTCTCTGCTCCAGGATGGAGGTGCCCTCTTGAAATGTCCTTAGTCAGGGAGGACAGTTCAGGTATCAGTGAGGCCTCTTGCACCTGCTGGAGAAGCACAAGCACTGGGGCTCAAGGTATTGCTCTTGGCAGCAGCTGTGCTCAGCAGGTCTCTCTCGAGGCTGATAAATGACGTTACCCAAACACGTCAAATCGGAGTGCTGAGGCGCAAAATTGTTAAGAGTCCTCCTGCATCCAGCATGAGGTCAAGGCAAAGCAGAGAGCCAATTCCTTCTCCGTAATTCCCTCTGCCTCACTTGGCAGGGTAGCTTGTACACACCCTTCCCCTGTCCATGGCACTTGGCTTTCTGACCCTCGCTCCACCCTGGCGTTACCCTATAAAAATTCTGCCTAAGGCTGCTCCCAGCTGTGTCCAGGCAAGCACACACAAGGTGCACACACAAGAGGGAATCCTGAGGGAGTTCCCAAGATTGCTGCAGCAGGAAGAGTTGCTCCTAAGCGATGCTTATCTTTAGGATACAAGCAGCAGGTTGACGGTAAAATGACGCCAAATGGAATGGCATGTGTCCCAAGCCCGCTGGCCACCACGGGAGCCAGACACATGGGAAGTGACTCTCATCTTTATTCCATCCCTGGAGGTAGTTTCAGTTTCCTTTATTTACTAATGTTCTCCCTATTTCCCTTGACCTCATTTCCTCCAGCTTTTCGGAAGCAACCATGCAATTACCGCTCCCTTTGGGTTGACCCTTGGCAGCCACGTGTCTTGTTGCTGCTGCTCCGAAATGTTTTCCCGAAATCTCAAGTGCAAAATACTTGCTTATGGCCAAAACTCCTATCTCTCATGTGAAGTAGGGGCTGTGTCTTCAGCACTGTGTGTCAGGATTTGTCCTGTGAGCTTGCTTGGCAGGGAGAACATGGAGTTTAAATTCTGTCATAGCTGAGCTTTGATCAGTGCTGGGAGATATTGCTGTGGCTAAAGCTCCCTCTCTTACCAATGCACCCCAGTCTTGTTAATAAATGTATATTTAACAATGTCTGGAGCGTATGAAGTGATAATAACTAAATCAATACCTCCCACATTGATTGTCCAGGATCCCTACAGCGTGACGCATGCAGCGGTGCGGTAATTTTCCAGCTAACTAGCACCCTGATCTACAGCCCTCCTATTGATTGGCCATTGTATCAGGCAGCCTCTGAGCATTATTGCTTATACCTCTATTCAGCCTCCTTTTCTGATTCATTCGTTTATTACTGGACAGGTGCGATTATCTCAGAGACTTTCCGAAGTTGGCCAATGGGGGTCAGCTGTTTAGATTTCTATATACAAACCATTTTCTATCTCCTTTAGTTGTTGCAGTGGCAAATTTTTCCTTTCAAGTTTTGACTGTTACTGGGCTGGAACTGCGGATGAATGGGTTTATTTGTATCTGCTCAAGGAATCATCTTTTTCCTTTTCTTGCTGAGTTGCGCACCATCTGAGGAGGACAGATACCTCCACAGATGGTAAAAAGAGAATTTAGCAAGGGTTGAGGTTCTGCATGCCACCTGCTTTGGGCAGAAGTCACACTCACTGCCTTTACATCTCCAGTGCTCTAGTGCATGCAGGAAGGAGAAATGGATTCTGGGAAGTCAAATGCTATTGCAGTCTTCAGCCAGCATCAGTTCAACGATGGGCCAGACTGGAAGAGAAACAATTCTCTCAGCCAACAATAATCTTCAAGCTATAAACAAATAAATCTGTTTCTTCCTTGGACAAAACTAACACCTTTCTAGACTTTCTTTGAAAATGCTAGCAACTCTTCCTGGAGGGTGAGAACTCAAGCTGGGATATGATAATAATTTATACCAACGAGCAGGAGCAAGTGGGTGTTTTCACAGCACGGAGGACTGTCTCCTACTGAAACTCTTTCATCTTGCTCCAAAGAATATTTATTGATTCCAGGAATTGAATCTATAGTGTCCCTGTCCCCAGACAGTCCTCACCCACTAGGCTGTCATAGGACTTTGGTATTTCTTTACCTTTTTTGCAGTTTTAAAATTGTTACCATTTTCTGGCAGTTGTCATTTTCAATGAATCTCCTGATGATGATCTCAGTCAGCTCATGCAGAGCGTGTCTCATCTGTACAAAGGCAGGAGTGAAGCTTTATAACACTGGTAGTTAACCATATGCATTCCAGCAGCTTCACTTTCTTCTGAAGTGAGATAATTAGAAAAATAACGCAAGATCTCTTTGACTAGTTCTATTACCAAAGCCTTGTAAAAAGCCGTCAGAATCAGCTTGTGGGAGATACCCCAGGTCCCTCCCTGCATGCCAGCGACAAGTGACTAATGAACAAAGGAGTGAGTGCCCGCCTGCAGCGAGAGTGCTGAGATTGCAGCTCACTACTGGTTGTAGTAATTCCAGTAGATCCGTACTTTAGCCACCTGTTGATGAATCATCCTCTAAAAGGGTAGAAGACATAGGTGCCACTGTGGGTTATCTTGTGATTGATGATACAGCTTCTGGTGTCAAGATGCTCTTTGGATTCTTCTGCGCTGGAGTCTGCTTGGAGATGCCGGAAATTCACTGACACACATGAAAATTGTTCGTTTTGTTCTTATTCAAGAAAGTGAGAGCCTTTATGTCAGTGCTCTAAATCTTTTCTGGGGAATACTTGAGGGCGCCTCCCTATGCCTGAACTGTGTAGAAATCAGATTTTGCAGTATGCTGGAGTGGCACATCCTTGTGTATAATGTTCCCTGCATTTAATTTGCTAAGCATTGCTGTCTGCCCTTGCTTTTAGGTTGGCAAGCTGCTCTTTTCACCAGCCTTGCAGAACCATGAAAATACACTTGCCTGGCCTCAGCACAGTGCCTCTGTGACAAGAGATAATGCTGCCCATCAAAAATGACCCTAGGAAATGGGAAAGTTGAGATTGTAAAGCTTCCTTTATAGCCACCCTGTTGGCACCAGTGTCCAGTGCTTTTGGTTTCTCCATTCTCTCAGTATTAGAATCAAAAAGCTGGGCCTTTCATTAATATAAGCCATTATGTTGTCCTGTGTAGTGAGCTGATTTTGCATTTCATGAGGCTGATGGCCAGCAAAGGCCTCCATTCTCGAAGGGGAAGAACAGCTCCTATTGCCCACAAAAAGCTATCTCAGCAGCTTTAAAGCAACATACAGAACTTCATCTCAAGCATGTGGTCCTAAGTAATCTCTTAAAGGAGACAAGAAAAAAGGCAGAAAATAAACAAAAAACCCCAACAAAAATATCTATTCTTTAAATGTCTGTGTCTTGCTCTGTATGAAGCTGGCAACCCCAGCACTGGTTGTGCTCTTCTGTGATATGTTTGGAAGTGTTTAGAAAGACTCTTTAAAGAATTCACACTGGGCTTTTCAGGACTTCTTTTTTAACCCAAGTTGGATGTATTAGTTTGAAATACGATGCCATTTCCTATGCAGTACCTGTTGTGGGATCCTTTTTCCCCCAAACTCTTAACAGTCTTGTGTGCTCAGTGATGTTCACTCTTCATCATCTTTTGCAGAATTACAGAAGACTCTGCAGTGACAACATTTGAAGCATTAAAGGCTCGTGTCCGTGAGTTAGAAAGGCAGCTTTCCCGTGGGGACCGCTATAAATGTCTCATTTGCATGGTGAGTAGCACTCCACTTGTGGTAATGAATCAGAAATGTCTTGGTATCTTTGCTGAGGAGGGGAGAAGCTTTTCTCCTTGTTCAGGCAGAGTGAGGGAACTCGTCACCAATTAGCCTTCCAAATTAAGGTCTTAAGTCAAATTTCTGTATGAATTACATGTTGCACTGGTATTTGTAGCTGTCCCTCTATATCAGGGGCAAGAAAGGCCCGACTTCAGAAGACTTTCTGCCTTCCTGTAGAAAACTCCCAGATACCAGCATCCTTTTCCTGCGTGTGCAAATTTACATACATAGGAGAGAGTAGAATCTGTGATCAGAGGCTCACCTTCTCTGATTTGGCAACAGGGATGCCAAATTTAAAATTTAAAAGTTGCCAGTGTCCTAAGGGCTCTCTGGTGATGCTGTGGCCTTCCTCAGGAAGGACAGCAGCTCCCTCTGATGGTCCAAGCCTGCAGGTCTCCATCTCCTGTTGGGTTTGTGTTCTGCTGAGAGCAGAGCAGAACATTCTGCTTGGTCGAGGCCTCCCTCTTCAGCTTGATGCACAGGCTCTCTCTCCCAGCCAGCTGACAACTTGGAGGTGTGGGAGTGCAGTCCTTGTCACTCATCCCACAGAAGGGATACCAGTTTGCTGCTGATTTCCAGAGGTTTGTTAGCAATGATAGAAGATACTTGAGAAGGCATGTCTGCCGAAATAGCAGCAGCATTCTTGGAATGTAGTTAAGCTGTTCCTGCAGAATTGAGTTGTGATAAGGGTTGATCTTACCCTGTCACTGGTTTTCCTGTGGTCTGGTGACCTTTCTGATGAGAATAACGGCAAGTGGCCAGAGCAGCTTCAGATGCTTTTGAGATAACCGTGCTGAGCCAGGTCATCACTTGAGTGGATTATGGGCTTCCAACAGGAGTTCTGGGAAGCCAAGAAAAGGAACTGCAGGAGACTTTCTGCCTCTTCTATACATACATTACAAAAATACGACTTGCATATTACACAAGTTGGTTCTTTTAACCAACTTTTTAAATAAAATAGAAGACAGTGTTACCCACAAAGATAGGCGTTGTGATGGGATTGAGAATGAAGAATCACTAGATCACTGCTATGGAAATAATCTGTTTGCCTCTTTTCCTCAGGACTCCTACACAATGCCCCTGACTTCTATTCAGTGCTGGCATGTGCACTGTGAAGAATGCTGGCTGCGGACTCTGGTGAGGCTCTAGACTGCTTTCTTGTTGACTTACAGCCTTTTTCCTCTCTTCTCAGATACTTTATTCTAGATTGCCACAGGGAAGGGTGCTTTTTGCTTTATTTTAAACAATCTGATTGCTGTGCTTGCAGATTACCCAAGCCTGGCTGTTTAACACCCCACTCTAACTGCGACATGAGAAAGTTTTGTTTGAGCCGTTGTGACCCAAGTTCTGTCCTGCCCCTTGCTTTTTCCTCTGCTGCTGTGGGAAGAGTTCTGTGCCAGGGACTACCTTGCCTTTCAGTAATTTCCTGTGGGGCATCCATGCAGAGAGGTAAAGCTGTGAGAATGGAGGCCAAATCCACTGAGATTTAATGGAATGGGTAGCTTCTGAGAAACATAATATTCCCCTAAAGCAAAAGGAATCATCTTCAGGGGAGAGAGTATGGAAGGGAGCTTTTATAATGTGAATCTATATTTTTTATATTATTTGTGTGGTTTTCAAGCATATGCCATTCTGTTACGAAGATTGGGAACTACCTTGAATATTGAATAGGTGACCCAATGGAGTAGTAATTTATACATTTATTAAAGGACATCAGGTTAAAATTTAAGGTGTTATTAAAGAAATTGTTTTCCTATGTTAAAACTGTGGGCTTTATAATCAGCCTTTAATGTCCCCTCTGCAGCCAATTTTCAAGCTTTCATTTTGTTCAGGCTGGGGAGTGGAAAATAGTCGTTTGTGCTTTCTAGTTCTCATGTTATCAAGATGATACAGTGCTGGGTTGCAAAAAATGTAAGGGAATGCCACTCCTAAAAACTTGTTCCTGGAAGACATTATTCTACTTTATAAAACACATTGTGTGCTTGGAATTACGATTAAGCTGATCATGCTCCTTTAAATCCTGCCTTTTAAAAGTCTTGTCCAAGAAAAGTTACCAGGATGGTGAAGTGCCTGTGGGCTTGAGTACTAATAGCAACTCAATAACTTGGCTATCCCTTGGGCTGTATTTTATGGCTCTTCAGCTACACCCCGTCACTATTTACATTATACAAGCTTTTGTAAACATTTTAGCAGCATCTTATAAAAGACACATATGTGGGTACGTAGCTGTGAGGTGTCTGGATGAATATGTGCTCTGCCACCTTTGCTAAGTGAAGAGTAATCTTGTCTTTCAGCAGTGCTACAAGCACAGGATAAAACACTAATTTCCTCTTGATTTTCTTTACTCTGAAGTCTTTGTCCTCTCCTCTTCCCACCAGCCTCAAGTCATCTTCTAAATATGTGGCACCGATTTCAGGCTGTTCTTAGGCTCAGCAGCAACTTAGTTCAGCTTCAGTCAGGTCCAGTTTTGTCCTGTTCAGCAGTCACAGCTGCTTGTGAGAATGGGGAAAGTCACTCCAAGTACTCAGGGATTAACATTTTCCTTGCAGAGGGGAAGCCATCTCCCCCTAGAATTCCATGAGAAAGGTGGTGATGAAGCTAGCTCTGTGTGATCTGCACATGGCTCTTCTGCTGACCAGGCAGGCGGGATGGGAATAGTCCAGCAAGACATCATGTTAGGACTTGGCACTTGCATAGGGGAAGCAATTAATAAGTGACTACTCATGTGTTCCCCAGTGCTAGCCTCTCCCTGCAGCCCCCAATTTATTAAACCAGGCCTTTTCACAAGGCATGCTTGCACTCCCTCTCCCATCTCAAAAAAATCTCCCAGCCTGTGTTCGCATGTTTCTAATGTAACCATTAAAATGTAGCCTGAAGACAGCAATAAAAACCCTGGAACGCCTTCGTGCTTTTGTGTCTTGATCAAAGTCAATGTGTGTAATCTCGTTAAGACTGCCCTCCTTCCCCCCTCCTTTTTTATGAATTTAATGGCATACAGCAGCTGGGCTCAGTGTTTAATGCTTACCAACCTGCATTGTTCTAATTAAGGTATCTCCTTTTATTTTGGGCACAAAAGAGACTCTTGTTTTTTTTAACAAGCGAGGAGCTGTGGGATAGTGTGTGTAATAATCGCTGCTGTTACCTTTCCCTGGGTATAAAGCTGGCTCCCCAGTGGGGTTGGGAGGAGGGAGCCTGCTTGTGCAGCACACATGGAAAGACTTGGCTGGGAGAGAGGGGCAGCATTTTTTTTCTGTTGTGCAATAAACAATTTGTTGGAATTAATAGGAGTTGGAGCAGGCGGGTTGTGTCAGGCTTCCGGCCCCTTTTGAACAATCTGGAGATCTGCCATCCATGTTGGTGAAAAGTCCCCTTTCTCCTATGTGCCTGTGGTTCACATGTCCAGCCAAGATCTAATATTAAATTAGAGTGTGAGTGTGTCTGAGAGAGCATGGATCATGTACTGAACAAGGCCCTGGCACTGAAGGCTCAGAGTGCCTGGGAGCACTTCTAAACCTCAGCAGGGTATTGAAGACAGGGTGAAATTTGATGCTCACATGTGTCTATGGACCTAAGGTTTAAACATTTTCTGGGGTACAATACTGCAATGAACTGAGCATCTGACTTAGTAGTGTTTAGGGCACTGATGAGGATTGGATCTTAAAATGCTTAGACTTTATGAAAATAACATTTTTGGACTTTTGGCTCTTGGTGTTCAATTCCAAATTATAACTGTTTTGTTGGTAAGGGCAAGGAAGAGACTTCTAATTACTAACTGTACAAATGATTGCTGGGCTCTCTAGCTTAGGTATAATTATACTGGAGCTCAGCACATCAACAGGCTCCAAGTTCTGGGGTGAAACATTGACCAGAGGAGACTCCATCTCTGCAGCAATGGGGCTGTGAACAGGGACCCTGGAGATGTCTTAAGAGAACCAAGATCATGGAGTGATTTACCTGTGTTCCCTTTTGGAAACCCTGAAAACATGTGCAGGTTCTTCAAAGATGGGAGAGGAAATGGTGTTGCAGGAGGGAGACTTAGCCTGGGCAGCAGCAGGTGCAGTTCCTTTCCCTGGACGTTGTCAATCCTCATGGTGGGTGTCCATCCTCAGCTGGTTATTGGACTGCAGCCTCAGTCACGGGGTGGTGGGGGATGAATCTCCCTCTCTAAGAGTCTGACCCGTCTCCATCCTTCCCCATTAACTGAGAGGTACCCTACAGCTAATAGTGGGTGAGATTCATATTTCCCTTCTCCTGAGGAGAGTTCTCTAACTGAAGAGATTGGCCATCTGCTGTAGTGATTTTTTCGGGAGGTTTGGAGCTTCCATCCTTGGACGTTTGTGAGAACAGGGTTGATGTGTGTCTGTCAGCAGTAATTCAGGTTGAGGTGATCTTGCCCAGGGAATGGGTCGGCGAGTTCTTGATGTCCCTCTGAGCTGTAGTTGTGTGGTTCCCCAATCCCTGGTATCCTTCTTTACAAAGTAAATGGAGTTGGAAGGTAGGTCAGGCTGTTGTTTGCCAGTGACAGAGCTGTTGGTGGGTGCAAGGGCTGAAAGAGGACAGGTTTATTTGAGCAAATGCAGTTTACTGAGTTTCCCCCATCACCTGTACAAGCCAGATCCAGAATTTCCCACATGTATTTGCTGACTCTAGACTTGTGCTTGCCTGTCTTGGGCTTATTTGAAAATGACAACTACAAGAGCAGGAAAAGATCACTTCTAAAATGCCTTCTTCATCACAAAATGCTTCCAGGGGATCCATCGATATATACGTGTGCTCTGCAGTTGACACATTTATATCTTTGGTAATTACTACATTCTTAGCCTTGCCACTCTTTCTAGGCTCTAGTACCATATATTCTATGTGGGCTGGAGTGATTTTGTACAAAGCAGCACAGATATGGAACAGCCCTTCAGGGTGATTCCTCAGTGCTTCAGCAAACATATAGGGACCTCCTGAGTCAGCAGCTGCCTTGATGCTGCATTTGAGCCTTCAGGATGTTCTCATTTGCCATGAAGTTCTCTGGTTAGTAATTAGCATTTTTCAGTTCTGGCCTCCAGTAGCCTGTGGGAGTGAGCTCCACCCTTTGAGGAGGCTCTGTGAAAAAAGTTGTTCTCCTGGTGGTTTAACCCCATTACCTGACAGCTGGAGGGTACCCCACAATGGCAGTGGAGGACAACTGTTTCTCTGGAAATTAGCATCTGCAGAGAAGAAGCTCTGCACTTTGAGTGGAGGCATGGGTGGGAGAGGAGGCTGATGGCTTGGTTGAGAATTGCATCTTGGCATTCAATTCTTTTCCTGGCAAGAAGCTGGCTCTTGTTTTGGGTCCCTCCTGTCATCTCTCTGCTTTGATTTTACTTTCTTTGCCTGCTCTGTTTGTATGTTTCTTTATTGTCTGTGCCTGGTAACATATTCTGCTTGGAAATTGCCCATTTTTAGACCCATAGGACAACAGGAAGTGCCTAAATCCTTCCTTGTGAGTTTCCTTGCTTTAGCCAATTTATAGCAGACATCATACCATTTTTTTTAAGAGGCAGCTTTAAGACAAACTGCTCCAATCCTTCCTGGCACCATGTAAGCCCTAACGACTTTTCAACATCTCAGCTCTCGTTAATGCATTTTTCAAACTACTACCCCAAGTGATTAGCCTGTATTGTGGATCAATCACTTGCCAAATTTTAATTAAGAAAGGAGGAGAAAAAATAAACTCCATCCTGGTTCCAGCCCCATTTCTTTGCTTTGTAACAGCCCTGGAGCAAACTTCTTGCAGCAGAGTTTTATAAACCCGTCAAAACTGGGGTTTATAATGGAAAAGCTGAGGTGGCCTTCACTCCAGCACACACAGCTATAACACATCAAGGCTTTTCTATGTAGCTATGATGAAAGGAGCAGAAGGACCTGGAAAAAAAGAAAAAGAAATGGCCGACAGGTGGGACTTATTATTCCACAGCATTTTTATTTCAAGGGAAAAGTTTAGTAACCCCAGCTGGCAGGTGAGCAGTGGGGGAGCAAACGCTTTTTCATTGTGCCTGTGCCAGCATGTGTGTGTGTACAAGCTTATGTGCCTCTCCATGAGAGAGGAGAGCTTAATCGCTGGTGCAGATAAATGTTTTACACCTACACCAAAAAGTCAAATGTGAGAACAAGGTTCTGAGCAACTTGAATCTAAAAAGTAAAAAATCAGGACTTAGTTCTGAATTTACCACACATGCTTATGCGTGCAGAGGAGAGCAGTTTCATATAATATAAAAGAAAAATGCATCCCCAAGTGTCCAAAGTATTAGAGAGACCCAGAGCCCTGCGCCTGGTGTGCCACGTGCATCCTGCACCACATTCAGGCCAGGCTGCTGAAGGTCTCCAGGATGCTGCTGTTCCCTTCAATGTACCCAGGCTTCAGAGCTCAAGGATGAGCCGCACTTCCCACCTGCAGGTGAAGCAGTATCCACCACTGCCCTAAATCAATCTGTGATCATGTAGCTTTTGCAGAAAATAGGTCGAGCTCCATGTGGTTGGGTTCTGCTTTGTGACATAGTTGAAAACTTGGTTATGCACGTGCAGCTCTCAGCCTTAGGTGGGAGAGTAGATCCCCATAAAGCCATCACCATGTGATGCATAAAACAGTTCTCTGGGACAGAGATCCCAAGGTCTGACAAGATCAATCCAGCCAAAGTGCATCTTCCCTTTCCCTGTAATGTGAGGGATCTGCATACCTGACCTTGCTTTGCCATGGGAGAGAGCACCAAAGATGCATTTGGTTTAATCAGGCTTGTTCTGCCATCCCTATGGGCTGAGGATGGAGGGCTGGTGCTTATAGTGAGCACCTGCAGCCTTTGGTTGGATGCCTTGCTGCCTCTTGCCTGTAGGCCTGTCTCAGGAAGGAGAGCATGGACACAGATGTGGGCACTAGTCACATCTGGAATGCTTAAAGTCTCCATGCACACTTAATTCTGCTTGTCAGGGCACATAGGAAAGCTTGAACAGGCAGCTGCCAACTGCCGTCCCTTGGACAACATGCTGTGAATTAATTCCTCAGCAGCTCCCTGCCACTTCCTTTGGGATCCCCCCCAGCTACAAAGATGATGCCAAGAGGGCAGCTAGATGGAATAGGTGACTCCAAGGAAAAGGGAACTGCATGGAACTGAGCAGAGATTCTATTGAAACAGGATATTTTGTGGTGTTTGCATCCAGATTAGTGCGCCCCTCCTTGGGAGTGCAGCTGTGTCACCACAATGGCAGAAGGGGCACATGTTCAGATTTTTCTCTCATGTTTTCACCACTGCAGCAAGTTTTTACTGGGACATGCAGAGTAGAGCTTGCCATTTCTAATTCTGGAGATCTAAAGCTGTGGCATTGAGCATAAGCAAAGAGGCACGTTAAATAAACAGGCTCTGCGAAAGTCCAGTGCACTCAAGTTTCCATTTCATCAGTGTTTTAAGCCTTTCCTTTGAGGTACAGTTTGAACTTGCTCCTCTCAGAATCCAGCATGCCAAGTGTACTCGGTGAAGACCACTGCATAGGGCTGCATGATGCATTGCACAGGCACAGTGGGATGGTCCCTGCCCTGGAAGGCCGAAAAGCTAAACAGACAGAGTAATTGTCCCAGATAGTTGGAAGGATGTGCCCACAGGCATCAGCACCAGCGTTAGGTGTGCCGTGCAGACCACCAGGAGTGGGCTGTCCTCCTTCAGGCTGCCAGGCTGTCACTCACCCCAAGAGTGTCACTCACCCTGAGAGTGATACCCAGGGTGTTTTGGGTGTCTTCTACATTTTATTCAACTCTAGCTCAACAGGACTTTGTGTGTGACTGGTTTAGATCAGGTGCAGGTGCCCACGGTCCCCACTTGTGTTCCATCAACAGCTGAGCTGCTGACAGCAAGGGCTGTCAAGGGGGACCTGATTGTTCAGAAGTCCAAAGCTCAGGGAATGGCAAGTGTGCCAAGTCCATGACTGCAAGGAATAATGTGCAGTAGGAGCGGGGAGAGCCATCCCAATTTCCCACGCTGCTGGTGCTGTAGATGAGAGGCTGCCTCACAGCAGAGCCATCTTTCTGTCATTTTTCCCATCAATTGTCTGTCACATCTGCCAATCTAATGATGACCGGCTTAGGTTGACCCCGATTCAGAGGCTTATTAACACCCTCTTGCTGTCAGGCTTGGTGATAGATGGCACATCAGCCCTTGTTTTATTTCATGTAGTGTTCCTGTCGGCCACCCATTACTCCACCCCAGCTCACATCAGTTTGCTGTTTCCAGCTCACCTTGATAGAAGAGAGTCATCTCTGCAGTATCTGTGTGAGCTGGGAGGGACGGGACAGGGGGTTTCTGTATGCCAGCAGCTCATAGGCTTTTGCAGGATAGACGAGGCAGTGCCCCATTGTGCTGCCCTGAAAGGGATAGTCCAAGCCCTCCATGAACCAGCTCAGTCGTCCCTGCTGAAAACTTCACTTGTTCTAGCTGGGTTGATTTTCTGCCTGTTCAGTGTCCTGAACTGACTCATTGAGGGCTGCAGGTGAGCAAGGGAGACAAAAAGAAGCAGATCTCCCTGGCAACCAGTGCTGACAGCTGTGCTGGGTTGGGTGATGCACCTTGGCTCTGGGTTTCAGCCCTCTGCAGAGCTTCTGCTTGTCCAGCTGCCTCATGCCAGGGACTGGAGCAGGCCAAGGGGCTTGCAGGACAGGCAAGGAAGGCATTCACACATCTTGTGCTCACTGTTGGAAGCCATGGCCCTGCCTAGAGGGCCTTACTGCGCCTGTGACCCCAGGCCAAGGGCAGGGATGTCCTTCACGCTCTCATGATGTGCATCTCATCTGCTGGTTGCAGGGTGCCAAGAAGCTCTGTCCTCAGTGTAACACCATCACGTCTCCTGGAGACCTTCGGCGCATCTACTTATGAAGGACCCAGCAGGAGGGCAGGACCCAGCTACTCGTCTCAGCTCATCACACCCAGGGGGAGAAGAACGACCACAACAAAAAAACAGACGTTTTAAAATTTAAAGAAAAAACAAACCAGACACTGCAGACGTGGACTCGAGGATACAGGAGCAGTGGGGAGCCTCGGCTGCCAGGTCCTGCAGTTTGAGACCTCCTTCAGCATCTGCAGCAGGCAAAACCAAATCCTTTGTTGTGAAGCCCCCTTTTTTAAAACCAGTGTTCCCCATCACCTGTTCCCTGGAGCTGGCTTTGCATTGCGGATGGCTCGTGAACCCTCCTTTGGACTGTGTTGTTGACCACTCTGCCCCCAGGAGACTGGGGAAGGGACCCTTGACAGAAAGATGTTAAATAACCTGTAACTTGTGTTCTTTGATCAGTTTTTGTTTTGTTTTTATTTGTTTTGGTTTGATTTTTTTTGTTTGGTTCTGTTTTGGTTTTTTGTGGTGTTCTAGTGATGACTAAAAGGTTTAAAGAAAAAAAAAACACACCCAGGCAGAAATGAAGCACATGTAATATAGATTATATATGTTTACAATGTTGTGTATAAATGGGATAGACTCAAACATTACATACTAATAAGTTTCCCTTTCTTTTCTTTGGGTTGTATTTTTTTTAAAGAAGAAAAAAAAATGAGCAGAGAACATTAAACCCATATTTTTCTTGGTTCAGCAAAGTTTTGGCATTAAAGTCATTAGTTTAAAAAAAGTATATATATACATATATATAATATAAATGGTTTAATGTTCTGTGGTGTATATTTCCTCATTCAGATATGAAGTTAACAGCTTTTAGTAATGGCTGTAGCATTGCCCATAACTTACAGATCTTACAGGGAGTAGAGGAGGTGGATTTTTGTCATTAGTTGTAGCTAATGGGGCTATTTATAATAGAATCGTTATCCCCGGAAAGACACAGCTTTTAACTCCTCACTGGGGGGCCGTGCAGGACAAGGGGAATCTGGCTCAGCCCCCTTTATCTTTCCCAGCTGGGGAAGGGGCAAAGGGTGAGGAGCTGGAAAGAGGGAGACTGTCAGAGCACTGCCCTCTCTTCTGGCTGGAGTGCCTGCTCGAGGGTCTGGCTGATGCCTGTGCTCCTGCAGGCCACGGCCCCTTCCCCTGCCCTGCCTGGCTTTGCTTTCCTCCTCTGTGCAGCATTTCCTGGCTGAGGATGCCTCAGCTGCTCAGGACAGTGGGGATGGGAGGGGCCAGGATGGTCCTGCTGGTGTCTTTGCCCAGAGAGATTCAGCCAGTTCCCTTGTGGGTCTGCCTGGCAGAGCCATGCAACCCTGCAGAGCCAGCCCTGCCCTGCTCTTGCTTCCCCCAGCTCCCACGCTCCTGCAGCCTGTGTTTTTCCTCAGAGGTTTTGGCACTAGGGCAGAGAGCCAAGCCAGCCTGGTCTCGTCCCCACTGCCACTCCCGGGGTCCAGCAGAGACGCTCTCAGCTGGACCCAGAGGTCCCCTGCAGCCCCAGCTTCTTCCACGCAGTCCCTCATGCTTGTCCCTGTCTCCCATATCTTCAGCCTTAACCAAAGCTGCCATCTGGCCTGGTTTTTTGTTGTTCTTTCTTTTATTATCAGGATCCAAGAAACAGATACTGACCCATTTCCCAAGGCCTTGGGACTTCTGCCAGCCCCACACCATGCATCCCTGCTGTGGCTCCCTGGGCAGTTGTGAAGTGCCAGCTCCCCACAGCCAGAAGACAGGGAGATGGGAAAGCTCATCTGACCCACTCCTTTCCAAGGAGATCCCACCTGGCAGCACAACATAGCTGGGGCTAAGATTGTCTGGAAACAGCAGTGAATGAGGGGTTTGGGGTTGGGACCCCGGTGCTGTTGGGCTGCTGGGGTGTTTCCAGAGAGGGAAGGGCTGGGGAAGCAGGATGTGTGGGGGGTGTGACAGTCTCACTGCTGCTTTCCTACCCTGAGCTCTTTTGCAGAGGACAGCTGCAGCCTTGGCATCTCCTGAGTGATTTCAGAAGGATCCCACTGCACCCAAAAAAGCCCCAAATGAAATTGAAGGGACTGTTACTTCATACGCATCTCATCAAAAGGTGACAATTCCTAATTGGGAATTTCCCTTGTCTCCAAGCTCATAGCGGTGTGTGGCCTCTGAGACCAGAGAGCTGCAGCTTCCTCTGCTTGGGCACATGCTCCAGCAGAACTCCCGAGAACCAGAGGAAGCCAAGGGGGAGGGCAGGCACACTCAGCTCACGCCGGATTTGTAAAGTGAGAAAAACTTGCGGGGCACATGGCTCAGCTGGGAGTGTGCTGGTGGTGAGGTCTCAGAGATGGAGAGGGTGCAGCCAGGTGGATTTCAGAGGCAGCCAGGAAGGGCAAGAGGGCAGGACACCCCAACCCAGCCCTTCCTTGGAAATAACCTGGCTCCCTCCCAGGGCTTTTCTGGCAGGTGTTGTGGACCAGCCATGTGCTCTATGTACGTATATGTAAAACCATATGTAACTAGTCATTGGTTCTTTGCTTTGGGGTTTATTTTTCGTTTTTTTTTTTTGTTTAAATTGTAAAGCCATCCCCTGTTTTCAAGGGGGAAGCTGCAGGGGGAAGGCTGGGGAGAGAGGCATCCCAGTTTGTAACAGGCATCTGCCACTTCCCCTCTTCTGTAACGAGATTAAATGATTTAAAAAAAAAAAAAAGAAATATCAGAGTTACCTATCTTTGCCCAAAGAATCCCAGTTGCACAAAGCGATACTCCAGTGTGTCAATGATTGTGTGTCAGTGTATACTATACAAAGAGGTACTTGTCACTCCCGTTTGTAAACTACATTTGACATTAATTAAACAAGTATAAATCTTCTCGGGTGCTTTTTGCCTCTCTGTGTTTCCCTTTGCAGGCAAGAGGCAGCAGAGACACCCCCCACACACTGCAGCCCCTGTATGTGAGTAATGTCCCAGAGGGGAGTACTGGTCCTGTTTGGGATGCAGGGACAGATGCAGGGGGATGCTGGGACATGTGCCAGACCCCACCATGGATGGGTTCCCCCAACTGGTCCCCTCCATAGAGCCAGGAGGGCAGGGCGAAGGGCACCCCTCGGGGGACAGCCCCATAATGAAGTCTCAGCGGCTGCATTAGTTGTGGGCAGGAGACGCCCAGCCCCAACAGATCTATACGTGCTGCATTAGGGGCCCCCGGTGCAGTGTAGGGTTACCCCGACACAGGGACTGGGACGCTGCCGGGGCGGGGGGGCAGAGGTCGGGTTCCCCCTGGCACGCGGCTGGCGCCGACACTTTTGGTTTACAAACATTTTGCAGATGGGTCAATGGGCTGTTTTCAGATCCCTCCCCATGGCTGTGTCCCCCAGGAATGGGGTGGTGGGGGTCCCCAGGCTGGTTGGAGGAAGCGGTAAGGATGTCAGGGACCTCTTTGCATCTCCTGTGCCAAGGATAGGGAAAGGGTGTGATTCAGCCACTTTTTTTGGCCGGCGAGAAGCAGCGGAGCATCTCAGCCACTCTCCCATCCACTTTCAGCCCAAAGGAAGCCTGAGGCCAGGGTGAGGGACAGAAACCCTCCCTCCTTCTCCACCTACCCCACAGCAGGCTGCTAATATTTTATTTAAAATATCTTTAGGAAGCGGAGGACCGTGATGTATCGGATATATTGAGAAAATGCTAATGTGTAATAGCGTGTGTCAGGGGCCTCGTTCATCACCCCGCGCCGCCTTCTGGGGGATCCATATCTAATTAACAGTAATGAATGAGGGAGCCCACCTAATGACAGCCCGCCAGTTTGTTATGGAAATGAGGCAATCCCATTAGGCAAAACACTTAATTAAACAAACTGCTCGGAGTGTAGGCCAGTGCAGGATGGGCACAGGCCCTTTAGGGAACAAGGGGGGCCCTGGTACCCAGGCCTCCACATGCCAGGTTGGGGGCACAGAGGCCGCTGCAGCCTCTAGAGCTGGGTGCCCATGGTCAACTCCAGCAGCAGGGAGCTGGGGAAGCTGAGAGGGACCCGCATGGGGGGCTCCCAGCTGGGGAGGGGGCAGCAGGGCAGTTTGCATCCCCCTCTCTCTCCGATGGCCTCAGAGGCAGCAGAGGCCAAACACAGATTTCCAATCAAATGTGTGTACTTGGCTCCTGCTCTATTGACACTGAAGCAAGAAGGGCTCAAGGTTAATTCCATATCAATACCCTATTGTCAGCTCATCCATCACTCCACGGGGGCAGGGGCTGCCCAAGCTCTCCCTGCCCCAGCCCCCATAGGTTTGGGAAGGTGACCAAAGGATGCCGTGCCCACCTCTGCCCACCCCAGTCCTGCCCACGTAGCCTGTCTCTGATGGTGTTGGCATGGGCTTGTAGTCATATGAGGGTGCAGAAATGAGGGGATAGCGGGGTCAAGTTCAAAGGGAAGGGGATGGAGGGATGCCTGTGCCCCAGGCTGGGTGAAGGAGCTGTGCAGGTGTGCTGGACAAGGGGGCATTAGGAGAGGAATCAGGTGGTGGCTGTGAGCCCCCATTTGTGCTGTACTGTTTCCTAATTGCCTCCTAAGCCCCCAGCCCTGTGTGCTGGGGGGATCCTGCCAGCCTTGTCAGAAGAGCAGCACTAAGATCAGCTCCTTTCCCAGGACTTGGGGACTACAGGGAACCCAAGGGAGCTTCAGAGTCCTGACACATGGAGTTCCCAGAAGTTGGGCCATGGTCTGCCTGATGACATTATTACACAGATTCACTTAAAAACCAGATAGCCTTCCCTGGGTGATGGAGATGGAGGTACTGCGACTTGGCCTGCTGGTGTGAGAAAGGCAAAAGCTATTCCTGCTGTTAGACTTTTGGTTTTAACAATCAGTTAAAGCTGAGGAATGGGATCTAGTACAAATTCCAGAGGCAGGCAGCCCTAGGGAGAGATGCTGTTCTGTATTAACTCACAATCTCTAGTTCTTGTCATCAGAGTTAGTTCTTGCTGGTCTTTTTCCTTGCCCCAAGAGGAGACCTTTTGCAGGAGATGCTGTCAGGCACACAGAAGTGCTGGGCTGAGCTGTGCTGTTGGGGTCTTCTCCAGGATCTGCTCAGCAGTCTCCTAGACTAGAAATCTCTCCATGCGGGAAAGAGGGGTCCTGCTGCCACCTCGTGGAGCTGTTCCCGCCCGGCACGGAGCTCCCGCGGGGTCTGCACAGCCGCCCTCTGCCAGCCCCTCCACCGTCACCTCCAGGGGCAATGGAGACCAGCCTCACGCCTCCCTCCTTCACTTTTTGGGATGCAGGCCGGGGTTGGATTGCTTGGTTCTATCCCATCCATTCCCACTTTTCCATCACTGGAAGAGCTCCACACATATGCCTGCAGCATCCTAGCATGAGAATGGGACCTCAGCCCACACACCTTTAAAACACATTTATGAGGTGTGGGCACAGGTCAGTCTCCACCCAGGAGCCCGGTTTGAATTACTCATACTGCAAGACGTTCCCCCAGCTCCAAAACCTGAAGCCTGGCTGGCTGGATCCTGCCCCTGGCCTGCCCAGTTCACCACCACAGCCTTCCCCAGTGCCACAGGGAGCTCTGGCTGCACAGACACCCTCCCAACCCTGTCAGGAGCAGCTGAGCACCCTCCAGCCCAGACACCCAGGCCACCCTGACCACTAAGTGGCTTTTTTTGTTTTTCAAAACCATCCTGTCACATCACCACTGCCTGGGGAGAGTAGGCAGCACAGGGAGCAAGCCAGGAGTCAGTTCCCTCACAGGAAACACTCAAATGGATTTTGTTACTGAGGGAAGGTTAATTTTGCTTTACTGCAACTGTGGCAGCCAGCCGTGAGCATCCTCCTCTCCCGCCGCTGTTGGTGTTTCACCCACACTATTTCACAGTCTGCACAGGAGGGCTGGACTGCAGGAAAACAAGCTCTGGGCTACATCCCACTCCCTACCCTCGAGGCAAGCCCAGGGATGCTGCATTTTTCCTCCCAGTGAACAGATTTGCAGTGCCCCTCCTCCCCACAGCTCATCTCAGAGATTTGCCTGGATTTGCCAAGATACCACAACCTTTGGGCTTTCAGTGTTCAGGCTGAAGCTCTTTAGGAACACTGGCTGCGCCAAACCGTGACAGTTTAGCAAGGATTAAGGGTCTGAGGCTGGGTTTTTGTAAATCCAGTAGTGCTTGGATCAGTTCTCAGCCATGTGCCTTCAGGCTCCAAGTTATTAACCTTCTGTTTCAAATAAGCCACAGGAATATGGAGGGCAGGAAGGTGGGGGCACACGCAGTACAGGAAAGCAGAGGGCAGCATATCACACAGCGCTCACAATCAGAATTCAAACTTGCTGGCACTCAGAAAACAAAACCCAGAAGACTGGTGCTGTAAATCACTGGCTTGCCTGAGATCATCCTGCTCTCAGAGAGATTGCCTCTGAATTTCAAGTCGCTTTTGCAGCAGTGGAAATGCCTGTGAGCAGGTTCCTGTTTGCAAAGCTCAGGACACCTCTGACTGCAGAGCTCCAGCAGGCAGCACCCACCCATTCCCTGCCTGCTGCCCTGGAAAGTGGGGAAGTAGGGCTGAGGTGCACTGAGCTGGGAAAGTGGCAATCCCGTGGTGGGGAGGTGAAAGTGGGGAAGGAAAGTGCAGCTGTGATATGTAAGGCTCTTCCCAGAGGAAGCTTCAGCATGCAGTCAGGCAGGGGCAGAGGGCTTAGCTCCAGCTCCTGCCAGCCATGTTCTGCAACAGCCCGAGTCCTTAAACAGGAGAAGTTCAACACCCGCGGCAATAAACAGGAACAGCAGATTCCCAGGAACAACTCTATTAATTCAGAGGCATATATTATGGAGTGTTTACCTGATCTGTAAATACTGAACCTGTAGAAACCAGCATGAGGGCAAGTGCTGGTTAAGCAGCCTTTATCACCTCTGCTCTCTAAGAGTGTTCACAGTGCCACAAACAGGGTGGATGCTGAGAAGCCCCAGATCTCTGAAGAGGCGGATGAACACATCACAGCTCAGGATTTACACCACTGACAGCACAAACCAGGGGCCTGCTTTAAAAAGCTGGGAGATCTCTGATGAGCTTTCTGGAAATAGGGGACCATGCTTGGATTTTACAGGTCCAAACCCTAGAAACAAGAATTTCTCCATGAAAAGGGGAAGGCTGAAGGCTCTTACCACGGGGTAGCCCTCACACCCCATTGTCACAGTGGGAGCTGTAACTGGGATCACACCTACAGAAGACTGGATCCTGAGCAATGACTCCTGTACCTGGAGACAGTTTTCACTTTTAAAAAATCAAAGACAAACCAGGTCATCAGGCCCTTTTCAGTTAATTCTCACTTATCCTATATACAGCCCAGCCCACCCTCTAAAACCATGCCCATCAGAGGGTTATTCTGTTGTAAATGAGCGTTGTCACAATAGTCTGCTACAACTATGTGGTCACCACTGCCACTCACCCTGTACTTTCACTTCTGTGAGGTGTTACAGTTCTTGTTTTAAACTTCCAAATTATTTTAGTGCTTCTCAAGGACCTCCTGCTCTGTGTTTCAATCCAGAACAGCAAGAGTTTTGTAACTGTGGATGACATCACCCCAAGGGTGGGCAAGACAAGCACAGCTACCCACTGGCAGAACCTTTTGCAAAAATCCTCCTGCTTTTTAAGTGCCTACCTCTCTAGGGCAGCTCCTTGTTCAAGCATGTCACAGCCCTCCAGAGCTTCTTCCCAGCAACTTAAAATTGATTAAACCTGTTCACCATGTTATTAATTAGCTTGATATGCCATGACATAGCATAAACATATCAGCAGGCTCTCCTCTGTCTTTATCCCCACTTCTCCCCCAAATAAAACCCAAATATGGATGAAGCACAGTGCAATGAGCTATTTTTTCACTAGGTGGAAGGAATTAATTTCTTATACACATTGCATGGACTGCAGAGATAGATCATCTGAAGAGAACATTATGGACAAAAAAATCATATTTCATGGTCATTTGTAGGCTGGAGGTGATTTAAGAAATACCCAGTATAAAGCATAGCTCCAAGAGATAGTTCCATTTTCTTCTGCAATTCCACCTTTCTGTTACTGGGGTCTGGCACAGCTGTAACCCAAAAGTTTCACTGACTATCCAGACGCAAAATATAGGCTGCTCAAAGACATACAATAAAAAACTAGTAGCTCTCCAAGAAAGCAAAACTACTCAGTGGAACACACAAACGATTGGAAGGAAGAGAAACAAAACACTAGACACATTCAAAAATGTTAGCTTAAACCTCTGGGTTGAAGAACACAAAAGTTACCAAAAACATTTGAGTTCCCACCAAGGATCAGAGAGCTTTGACTGTTTTATCTCAGCTATTTAATGGAACCAGATGACAGTCTGGTCATACTGCCCTACACACACCTTCTCCTGGCCTTACACTTGGTTTCAGGGCCTGATCTCCAGCGAGGAGAGTAAAACAAGAGCTGGGATGCATTGAGAAAAGCAAAAAGTCCTACAGACATGGCTCTGTTGGCTCACTGTAAGATAAAAGAAGTGGCAGAGAGAACAAGAAAAAGAAACAACCAAGACATGGAAAAGCTGTATTGTAAAATTAGTACAAGCAGCAGAATATGCACATTGGACATCAGGGACAAGGAGACAACATGGAAAGCAGAGAACAAGAAGAGATAGGAAGAAACAAATAATACTCAGTGTGAAATTCTGGTCTGTGACACCTTGGTAAAGCACAATATGAACCATGACAGGATTTTGCCCTCAGGACTTTAAATTAATCCATATCTACTTTCTGCTCTAATGTGGCTGGTCCAAAGCCCAGGCTGGAAGCTTTCAGACTTGTAGATGGTAGGGGGAAAAAAAAAACCAACCAAGAAGCCTCTACTTTCCTCCCTTCAAAGACACAAAAGCAAAGGGGGTGACATTTCCCACAGGAGCTGAGCAAGCAGAGGCAAACACTGAAGGTCATTACAGCACTAAGGAGGTGAGCCCCCGACACAGTCAGACAGGAAAGTCGTGCAGAGGCTGCAGTAATAGGTGGGGTACACCCGCATGTGGCTGACGTGAGCCGAATCTGAGAAGTCCACGGCTTTCACAGGAACACCAAGCTGCTGCCGGGCACTGGCCATGTGCTGAACCTCGCTGGCCTTGATGATGAGATCAGCCTGGGAATAGAGGTAGAGCTCAGGCCAGCGCGAGGGCGCTTTCAGCAGGGCATCGTAATGGCTCTCATGGATGAAGCGGGTCAGAGGGTAGAGCAGGATCCGCAGCACAACAGCCGTGCTGGCAAAAGTGAACAGCAGGAAATACTTGAGCAGCACATTCATGGAGACCAAGACCGTTGCCAGAGCACGAAGGCCTCCTCGCAAGTTTCTTCTGCCAGGGGCGCTATCGAAAATGGTGCCAGCTACTCTGAGGTTCTTGAACGGCTTCTGGGTGTGGAGCGCCTCGATGATGTAACGGTACAGCATGACACCACCATTGCTGAAAACGTGGAAAAGAACTGGTCTGTTTTCAACACTGTAGTCAAAGAGCAGCTGCAGGAGTCGCCTGGCTGGGGTCTGCAGGGATCTGATGCCAAAGGTCTCAGAGAAGAATATCATCCTCCATGGAGCTGAGTAACGGATGACCGTGCACCCCTAAGAACAACAGAAAGAGACCCCACACACATTTAGGCTGTGCTGCAAATTACAGAGAGTAGGCAAGTACCAGTACAAAGAACATGGAAATTTGGGACAGGTTTCCAACAGAAACCATAGGGCCAGAAGAAAGTCTTTAATGTCAGCAGCAAGGCACTGACACAAATATAGATGACATTAATCACAATAGCACACAGTATTATGAAAAGGTCTCTGCAGTGGCAGAAGCCTGGCTTTGGTCATGTCAGAGATCCTTCCCAATCTTATGCTAACTGGCACAATCCATGAGAACACTGCCACCCACTTTTATGAGTGTTAATCCTCACCCAGGAGGAGAAAACCGTCTCCCTGATTCATAGACCTTCAGTATCAGCAGTTTTGGTAAGAGGAGCCTGCACTGGTACACATCCAGCTCATACCACTGAAGCAAATATAAGAAGAAAGAGGAACTTCCTCCTCTCCTTGGGTGCACTTATTTGCAGCTGTCTCTAAGACTCACCCCCAACCAACACCGACATGACTTTTGTAAACCTTCCTGAAAGACGCCAGCTGTGCAAAGAGCTCTGGCTCAAGGACTCAGAACTCCTGAGCAACTGCCTTCACACTTGAGTCCTTACATTTAGGTATAGATTTGGAAACAGGATCTTGGAGGAGTTTCAAAATAAAGCAGATGGAACTACATTTATAAATGCTTTAGACCTTTTCTATCACCTGAGCTCACTGACATTACACACTAACGAGCACAAAGCGAAGTCACCAAAGTAACCCTCCCGGAGCTCCCTAAACAGTGAACAAGGAAGAAGAGGATACCAAGTTCTCAAATCAAACCTTCTCTACCATCTTGCCATGGTTACAGCCACATCCTCTTAGTGAGCTAAGAAAACCCATCCTCTCCTTTCCCATTTCTATGATCTGAGAGAAAAGTATATTCCAAGAAGTTGCCATGCTGCCCTGTAACATGCTCCTCATCTGCTCAGCAGCATCTTAAAGCCACTTAACAACTAATTCTTCATTAGATCAAGCCAATTAATGACTCTAGCACTGGATTACACATTAACAATAGACTTGTTAATGTACAAACTTTACCACCTACAGCTGGAACAGATTTGGATAAATACAAGATTCCTTACATGCTGACCAAGAAAAAAGAAAATCTAATGTTTCACTGAGTCCCCAAGCTACAAGCTGGGGTCATTCCAGTAATATACAGTATTAGAAAGGAAAATATCCTAACTTAGGGAACTGGCAGTAGGACAGATCTCTCTAGTTCAAACACAAGGAATTCCTAGTGAGCAGCTATGACTATCACAGGATGCCTGTTTCACAGACAGGATAAAATTAATTTGGCTTACAACACTTAGATGAATCATTTTCACAGGAAGGAAGAGCCAAAGGCACAACAGATGCCAATGTGTTCTGTCAGTTCCCACCCCAGCCTCACCAAGTCTGTGCTGTGGCCTAACAGTAAGCAGTAAATACAGAATCTTTCCCTGCATGTTTACTTGTTTGGAAAACTAACACAGTTCACGTCATTCCTGAATAATCCCACAACTTTAAAAGCCTTAAGATACTTCAGTGAGTCACACAGAAGCTGAAAGTTTCTCCAAGGAAGTATTTCTGTCTTAGCTGCACACACAAAGGGGACATCAGCAGCTGTTAGATAACACTGCCCGGGCTGTGAAAGACAAGGAGCTTTCAATGACAGAACTCTCACTCACTCCCCACAAGCAAGACTGAGAGAGGCTTCAGAGAGACTTTACCAACATGCAGAAAAAGAGCAGTTTCACAGTATGACAGTGTCATGAAAATACAGACAAGCTACTCACCTTCTGGCTGTAGATTGCGCTGTATTTGGCCAGGTATTTGTCCTGGCAGCCGGCCCAGCCTAGGAGGATCACCACAGGCTGGCCCTCGGCAGGCCCTCTCTCTGTGCTGCTTTCTGAAACAAATCACAACTGTTACAGCAACTGCCCTCCAGTGTACCCCGATCAGAACGTAGAGCAACTTGTCTGGTTAGTAAAGTTTAAAGGCAATGGTGAAGCAAGTATAAGCTGGAATTCTCGGTCAGTTACGAGTATTGCCTCACGCCGGTTTCACTACGTGGGCGTGCTCTGCAGCACAGCCTCAGCCCCTGCAATCCCCACCGCTCTTCAGTGACGCAAAGCCAGCACCGAACTGATCCCTACGGGGGAAGAGACCGCTCCTCCCGCCTCCCGGCGAGACAGCAGCAGCTGCTGCCACTTCCAGGGGGAAAGGGAAGCGTCCTGCCCTGTCCTCCAGGGACTGCCGGACACCTGGTAGAGCACCAATGACCCACGACTCCTCCTCCCATACCCCAGCCCGCTCCCCGCTTCTCCGCCCTGCTGTCACTGGTGTCCCCGGTCCCGCTCGCCTCCGCACCGCGGGCCTGCCCCGGCTCCAGCTCCACCACGGCCGCTTGCAGCCCGCGGGTGCCCATGGCCGCGCTCCCCGCACCGGCCGCCGCTTCCGCCCCCCCCGGAAGCTCCGCCCACCTCCCACACCGCAGCCAATGGGAAGGGAAAGCGCCCACCACGCCTCATCGTCCGCCCCGCCCCCTACCCGCCTCTCACTTCCTTAGCAACGCGCCCTTAGCACCGGCCCAGCGCCCCGCCCATCGGTCACGCATTGGGCAGGGGGAGAAAGTCGGGCAGTGATTGGTCCAACCGCGTGTCAGTCATTCTGCAGGGTAACCGCCCCCTCGGGGCAGGGACGCTGGGGCTGAGGGGGCTGAGGTGGGAGGGGGCCGCAGGGCCAGGATGTGGGGAATTGTAGGGCCTGGAGTGGGGATTACAATCAGGGGGGCAGGGGATACGGTGGGCATGAAGAGCGAGAGGGGTTGTTGGCCCTGAGCTAGATGTTTGGGTCAGGAGGGACTAGGCACGCGGGTGAGGGAGTGTGTCAGGGACTGTGGGGCCTGGAGTGTGGTTTGGGGTGTGAGGCAGCACAGAGCCTGTGGTTGGGCTGCATCAGACCTGTGGGATGGGGCTCTGGGGCAGGGAATGCTGAGGCTGCAGTGGATCCGACGGGGCAGGGGCTAGGATGGATGCATGGGGCTGTGCAGGGCCTGGCTGGGGTGAGGCAGTGCACGAGTGGGTTTGGGGCTGTGGCTGGCTTAGCAATGGGGCTGGGAGGCAGGACATGCGGGTGGGAGAGGGGCCGGCAGGACTGTGGGTTGAGGGGATGTTGGGGTACACTGGGGAAGGTGCACTGTGCATGGCAGGACTTGAGGTGCACCAGGAAGGGGTGAAACCTGCCAGGGAAACAAGCCCTAAGTTCTGCTTGAGGCTGGGCACAACCCTGATGTTGCAAGATGCAAAGGTAACACCAAATCACTGCCACTCTGTCCTTCCATAAGTCCAAGGCTATCATTCCCTGGCACCTCACACTCGGTCTGAGGCTGAAGCAGTAGCAGTCTGCCTTTTGATCTCAATCTGATGATTTAGCAGTACTCTGTATGTAAAGAACTGCTGAATTGCCAGAGCCAGTTCCTAAATCACTTTTTCTTTCTTGGCAGGAATAAAGCCCTGCCCTGACCCAGCCTTGTTTTGATTATTAGGTCCAGTGGACTGGGTGGCAGCCTAGCACTGCTGACAGCAGAATTTGAAGCCAACAACCAGGAGTTACATGCTGGTGCTAGCACTGACAAACGATTCAGGCAAGTCATTTAACTTTCCTGTGTCTGTATGTTCCCCTATGTAAAATGGTCATAATAAAAGCATTAATGTACATTTTCAGGGTACTTTGCAATGTTGGCTTAAAGACTTCTATGTCAGCAGATGCTGTTATTACAGCAACCAGAGACAGACACCACTGTATCCTCTGAAGTCATGTCATCATTGTTTCAAACTTCTTTTTTTTTTTTTTTTTTTTTGCCATTGATTCACAGACAAGCCTTTCTATCACTAAAATCCTCACGTCCAGAGGCTGGTGCTGGTATTTCTGAGTAGTGGGGGTGGGGAGGTTACTACAGCTTTATAATAAAAATGGGAGAGCATTACACCACCAGCATCTTAAACATAAATATGGAAACGTTAATTTAGAATCAATTTGGGGATGTTTCAGACTGTAAAGTTCTTTTAACTAGATCTCTGTTGAGGATAGAGGAGCACTTTATGGGACTGTAAATTTCATGCAAACAGTCTCTGTGAAATACAGATTCCCCCTACACACGAGCTGTTCTCTCAGTATCAATCATATGCCTTGTAAGTAATGTTTCACAAATATTCTGTAAATCACCCGAAAATGCTTGCAATAATGTGAAATATGACTTTCACTTGACTGTTTCAGCAGAGGCCCCTAACAGGCCATTCTCCTGTCAGCACTAACATTTGTTATGGCTAATAACATTTTCAATCACAACTATTTTGGGAAAATGGATTTATTTTAAACCAGCTTCCCTGCAAAGGAGGTCCTGAAAAGGCCCTGCCAAGGACACAGATGCCTTACAGAACACAGACCGTTAATTCCCAAATGAAATTCCATCTCATCTTAATTCTCAAACATTGTTTCTTAGACAGCTTTTTGAAGATTTTACTTGTTTGTTTTTAGGTACTGAGATACATGTTCACAACTTAGTCTTGTTTTCAGTCTGGTTCAGATAATAGGAGTAGAAAGTTACTTTTGAGCAGGTATCTTGGGGATATTTTGGAACTGATTTGAAATTTTTCTCCAGATACTAGGAGAAAGGGCTTAAGAACTTCGTAGATAGAAAATTGGTAATCTTGATGATTTGTACTACATTGAAAGAAAGTTCTTACTCTAAAACACAAAGATTTTATGTCATTTTAACTCTTTTTCCCAATAAACCACACTTAAATAAATCCTAAAATGGTGCTTTTGTTAGGTAGGAAGTCCAAGAAGTGCATTAGACAAGGTGTGAACTCCTTTCTTATCCTTAGGCTTGTTGATACAGCTTGGTGGAGGACAAGGCACTTGTGTTAATGTCAGTGTTTGTGACCTTATCCCTCTTTCTGCATCTGTGTGTGGACACAGATCCTGGTGTTTAACTGTGAGGCTCCTTGAGACTGGTCAGTGCCCTCTAGCCAAGGGCGTGCACGGCTGTGGGATTGCCACATCAACGGAGAGCTTAATCTCTGACATTCCATCTCCCTTACTAAGTGCACATTTGTCAAGCTGCACTAGGAGATATCATACTGAGCCAAAAGTGTGCCAAAGACACTTGGGAAAATGTGGATATCTTTATTTAACACCTGCGTGAAGAAATAGAAGGAATTGCAGACAAGGGATGTTTCTGGAGCTTCTGTCTTCTTGCCTTAATTTCTTATCACTTTAGCTTCTCTTAGACTGTTTAAAAACAGAGCAAATGTCTGTCATGCTAAAGGGTGCCAAAGCATTTTCCCACTGCCAAAGCCAGGCACATATCCTTGGGGCGGATTTGGGCCCAGTCCAAATGGCTGTCGTTCCAGCATGTGAGTAAGGGCTGTGCTGCTGTGCTAACAGGCATTTATAGCCCCTTTGACCCTGTCACTCCCCGTAAATCCATACCTATTTCTGCTCTCATTTCACTCTATTTATTCCCTGGCAGGTCAGATATGAGATACAGTGTTCATATCATGAGGCTAGTGAGAAACAGGGCTGGGGTAATGGGTAACATCCAAATGACTTTATCAGCAGAGCAGAGAAGAGAGCTCCTGTGGTGAAACCACATTCCCAGGAAAATAATCTCAAGTCTGTCAGAGACTCATTGTGCAGTTTCAGATGTACCAGGAACTATCCTTTTGCCGGTTTTTCTATCTATGAAATTAGTATGAATAAGAGAAAATGAGATTAAATGGTTACTAAGTGCTTTAGTATTATTTGCCAGAGATTTTAAATGTGATTCTAGTGGTCATTCATTAGTATAGGCTTTCTTCACAGACTTTTTTAACTTCCTTCTCACTTTTCTCTAGGCAGAAGTGATCATGACATCTGTCAAAGAGCAGGAAGTCATTTGCCATCATGTTTTTCATGCAGGAATGGGATAGTGCCCACAAAGTTGGTCGAAGTTGCATCCTGAACAGCTTCATTAAAAGCAAGGCAGAACCAGAGCAGGAGCTGGAGTTTCCAGGGAGCCAGGTTGTTTCTGGCTCACCTAACAGTATGGCTCAGGATGATGCATCTCTCAGCTTGGACAGCAGGAGGTGCTGTGTGGTAGTGAGATGGAGAGGATGGGCAAGTTCCCTACTGAAAATTTGTTTAAAGAATAAGCTTTTGTACAGAGACATCCACATCTAGCCACATTCTGCAGGTTTAAAAAATGACCTGGCTATTGAAAGATGGAACTGAAGGCAAAGCCATGTAACCCATCTCTGAGGAACCTAGAATTACTGGTTTTTCTCACATTTGGATGAGAGTGCTGCCTCTGCTTGCCTGAAAGAGGATGGTCCATGCTCTTCTGCAGAGACAGTATCCAGTTCAGACCTCTACCCACTGCAGTGAGATGGGAGGTGATGGCTCCCAGGACATGGCATGCTGGCAGAGGAAGATGGGCTCCAAGGCAAGTGACATTTCTGGCCTTGTTCCCCTTATTCTTGTAGCCTTTTAGCCACAGATACCTTACTGAATTTCTGGAGATCAGAGGTGTCTTGATTCCTCTAGAAATACTGGGGCTGAACCACCTGAAAGAAGAGGACAAAAGAAAGTCTGTAAAGCTGCTGTTGCTCACTGGAGACACTGGCAGGGAGTACGAGGAGCTCATTTGTGAAAGCTGTGGTACACAGCATGTCCATTTGTGCTTTGTCCTGATTCAGGCAAGGATGTTCTCCCTGACCTCTGGCCCCTGGGGCTACTTGCTGCACTGAGCCATTCCCTTCCCTCCACCTGTGGATGGCAGATCCTGCAGTGCTGCTCTGGCTGGAAGGAGTTCAGAGTCTCAGCTATTGTTGAGCAGTTGCATTTCATCCCCTCTCGTTTTTTAACAAGCTCACTTTCTTCACAGTCATTTTGGTGCAATATTGCTGCCTTGCTGGTTGCAATTCCTCCTGTTAAAACCACAAAACTGTTTCCATCCTTACCTGCAGCATTCACCTACTGCAAACTTTCCCAGAGTTCCTCTCTGGGGTGGGAGAGTTCTGTAGCTTGAATCTTTTTTCTGTTTTTCCTCCTGGATAGTGGAAGCCAAACCCTGTTAGTTCTGTAGTTCAGAGAACATTCTTAGAGGCCATGGGATGATACATGCTGTTACAGCTTCCTCCAAGAGAGACAAAGCACCAGGCTCAGTAGTGGGATCTGTAGGAACTCTGTTGGTATGCCAGTGCCAGACTCTGTTTCTATAAATGCCTGCAGAAGGGCCTTCCTTGGCTGCTTACTCCAGCTGGGAATTTTGCTAACTGGTTTTCTAGTTGTGGCTCCTGACAATGACAGAGAAATTTTGTCCTGGCTGTTTGAGCCACACTTCAAGTAGAGTGTGGTATTGGGTTCTCTCAGAGTGACAGTGAAACAGCTGACATGGCTGATCCAGGCTCATCCAGGCACACAAGTTGGCATCTCTTTCTCTGCACAAGGGTGCAAGCCCTCACCAAGTTCTTAAACGCCTCCAACTCAGCAGAAGGTCAAAAAGACACACAGGTTCTGCCGGACTCTTTTGGCCACAGCAATCCCAAGTACAGAGCCAAGGTTCCCAGGGCCTTGTAGCTGTGCTGTTGTGTATCTCACCCCAGGCCCAGCACGGGGCTCTGCAGATGCTCGGGGTGCTGCAGGTGAGGAGTGGGCCTTGCGGGGGGCAGCGGGCAGTGTTACCACCTGTGCCCATCCCTGCTCAGGCAGGAGCTGTGCCTGTCTCCTTGGCATTGTGGCTGCACTGGGCAGCCCTACTGCCTGGAAGAGAACAGCCTGGAGAACTGTGAAGACTGTCCCTGTCACTCTGCCCTTTTCCCCCAGGATGTGATGGGAGAGGTGCCCTGTGTACTCATGGAGCCCATGCTGGGTGTGCTGTGCTTAGTGCACCGGGAGGTCCAGTACAAAGGTAGGATCTGTCTACCCACCCTGGGCGGTGTGGGGCTGGCCTGGGCAAGTGTGCCGGGGGCGCAGGGCACGCACAGGACGTCTCGGTCGAGCGTCCCTGGAGCCCCGATCCTGCCTGGCTGCGGCTGTAAAAGGGCGGGGCGGGGATGGGAGCCTTATTAGTATTCGCCATAATTTGCATACCCAGGGTGCACCGCGCGGGGGTGCCGCAGACACGGTGAAGTTCGGGCCACCCCTCCCCGGGACCGCTGGTCCGGTGCAAGGCCGGGCTTTGCCCGCTGGCGGGGAAACGAGACGGGCCAGCAAGGTGTCGAACCTGGGGGCAACCAGCGCGTCGCTGTATCTGCTGGAGGGACAGCCGTGGATTGGTAGCTGCCGAGGGACAGCAACAAGCATACTCTGGTTTCTCTTCAGATCGTATAAATCTTTCGCCTTTTACTAAAGATTTCCGTGGAGAGGAACAGGCACGAGTGTCGAAAAATTTTTTGAGGCTCCATTTCGGTGGAGCTATATTTAATTCAGTTAAAAATAGACTGAACTAACTTTTTCTAAGAGAAATAGTGTACTCGGTCCTGAAAGACTACAAGCTTGTTTTGATTTCTGGGTGTTACTGGTTTCGTTGCCCGTGGTAGAACAGATCTGCCCCCCGCTCCCGGCAGCACTGACTCAGCATCTTGGGTCCATCCGCATTGTTCCTACCCCCGCCGGGGCAGCCACCTCCACTACTCTTGTCTGGTCAGAAGATGCCCTATGACGGGGCGGGGCTCGGGCAACCCCTCCTCCCGGCCCGGGCGATGCAGCGGAGCAGCTGCGTGCCGGCGGTTCGGAATCCGGGAGAAGCGACAGCCGGGGAGCTGCCCGGCAGTCCTGGGCACTCCAGCCCCGCGCGGGGGAATAAGGATGGTGTTGGCGCCCGCCCGGAGCTCAGCAACATGCGTGGGTCCCTACCGCAAGGCCCCTCGCTGTCGAGCTCCCGCCCGTGGCGGCGGCGGGGACGTACGGTGGCCTTTCTCGGAGCAGACTTTTTGCCTCTGCGCGGTGCTGCCCGTGGTGACATGCGACCAGACCCGAGGGCCGCGGGGGTCCTTGTCCGCTCCCGCTCGCTTTGTCCCCCAGCTGCCCCGCTCCGCTCCGCCCGCCCCGGCAGGAGGGCAGGAAGCACCGGGCTTGGTCTAGGCGGACCGCCGGCTCCGCTTGGTGTGATCAGCATACCCGAGATGCAGCGCGGGCAGCGCCGGGCCGGCCCCGCCAAGTGCCGCCGCTCCGCGCGGGCGTGGTCCTGGGCTCGGGCCAGCCGGGCTGTGGTACCGGTAGGCGGCTGGTGCCGAGCCGGGTGAGGCGGCGGAGGGAGCGGGAAGTAGGGGAAGGAATTGAGTGTGGGTCGCCGTGTCCTGTGGGGCAACAGCCGGGACTAGGCATATGTGCGGGGAAAAAAGTGGACATGCTCCGGTTTCTCTTCAAATCGCATAAATCTTTCGCCTTTTACTAAAGATTTCCGTGGAGAGGAACAAGTACGAGTGTCGAGAAATTTTTTGAGGCTCCGTTTCGGTGGAGCTACATTTATTCGGGTTAACAATAGAGTTGAAAAGTTGCACAATTGGGTTGAGGCAGCTCGAGTTTGTAGTGGATGTTGGAGCTTGATGTATGTACGCCCTTGATTGTATTACCAAAAGTACGAGCGCTGGCCAGGGCCCCCAGGTGACCTTCCAGGGCGACAGGCAGGGTCTTTCACTCGGGGTCCATCACCACCTGCAGGGCTCAGCCTAGGGGAGGTGCCGGGGGCTGTCCCCTGAGGCGAGGGGTGCAGAATCAAGGGCTGCCCGGGTCCAGGCAGGGGTTGCCTGCAGCACTAATGCTACCCGGCAGGCCTCCAGAGATGTGCTGAGCGCTGCTGGGTGAGGATGGTGAACAGTTCCAGTGCTGGGTTGTTTCTGTTCTGGCTCAGCAGTGCAGGCTACAGTAGCCCAGGCTGCCTGTGCATACAGATGCAGCAGTGTGCATACAGATGTAGCCACAGTGTTTCCTGAAAAATTACATCCATCTTCCTTTCATGCTAGCAGCGTAACTCTACCTCTAACATCTTAGAAGTGTTTCAAAGCATCATTCTCTCCTTCCTAATGGTCATCATACACACACAGCCACACTTTGGCTGACAGAGTATGTTTAACAGGTAGCTGCCACAAAAGTCATTGGGTAAGAAACTGGAGCAGAATCTACAGGACCATAAAAAGAACCTTAGAGAAGTGGCATCCTCTGAGTAGGAAAGGACTGGGACATGATCCTCCCAGGAAAGATTCACCCATTCACTTCTGGCACTCCTCTCTGCTGAGTATCCCAGCCCAAAGCTGGTTGGAGATGGCTATGTTTGGGAATGGGGCAGAGTCACTGCCTACAGGTAGAAATGCTCAGTCCCTCCCTGCTACTGCCACTGGAACTGGCTTGAAGTTTTGTTTATAGGGAGATGTGAAATCTGCTCTGGCCTTGGGTATTGTCACCCTTGATGGCTGGGCCTGGAAGCAATGTATGGCCTGCACAGGGCTGAAGGATGCTCCCTTGCTCATGGCCACTCTACGCTCCAGGCAGCTGGGAAACACAGTCAGTAGTAGAACACCCTTTTGTAACATCAGCCACCCACCAGAAAACCTAATGTCTACAATTGCACAGTCCTTAATGAAATTCAGTCATTTGCACTAAAATTGGTTCATTCAGTATGAACTTCCTGCAGTGTCCACAAGATAGTGCTGTCAGAACACTTTTTCTGCAAAAACAGATGACAGAAAATGCTTGGTGGGTAGGGAGGCAAATCTGAGGAGTTTTCCAGTGACATCCTCTCAGAAGCAAGGGTGGTGATGGTTTGAGTCCTGAGCTTTTTATGGTCACACAAACAACTTGCCAGACTTTAATATACACCAGGAAGCTCCTGCTGATCATTAAACAGTTGGTTTACATAAGGCCCAGTGTTAAATGATTGTTAATCTATGCACAGCTGAACATTTCTTGTTTTGGGACTCGGTCTGTTGGTGGCACTAGGGCAGGACAAGAACACAGCCTTTTCCATTAGGATTGCACCAAGAGGCCCAGACTCAGGTCATTGAGTGCTTCTTCCCCCATCCAGGGCAGGAGCTGATGGCCGGCAGATCAGGTCTCTAACTCCAAAGGCAGATATACAGAAAATAGGCAATATTAGGCCCACAGAGGGAAGGTAGTGGGCAATACTTTGTTCCTTGCACAGGGAAAGAATGGATAATCCAAGAGTACTAACACCTGAATGGAACAGGATTGTCTTGCTTTTGTCCAGACTCAGTAGGGCATAACAGCCCTTTTACTCTGGCTGTACCATCTTAGTATGATGCAAGCAGAGCCCAGGTCCAAGTCAGCTTTGACAGTTCAGAAACCCTCAGAGTGCTCAGCCCCACTCTGCTCCCAGAACCTAAACTGTTGAGCACAAAGTGCCCCAGCTGTGGAGGAAGATTGTGCCTGGGTTTTAGGTAATTGTGACTAATGTTTGCTCACATCCCTCAACGTTCCCTAACCCTGTTGCTGTCTTTTCCAGGCTAGCCCTGAAACATAGCACACAATTGACCCAGTCCAACTGGCCTCCAATATAGTTGGCATCACCAGACACATGGCAAGGACACAGTCCACAGATGGCAGGTGCAGATAGGGGGCCTTGTCACTTAAATTACACCCTTGACTTTCAGAGGGAGTGATCTGATGTTTGCATAGCTGCACCCTGCATTGCTGAACCTAGAGCCCACACAACTATTTTGTGCTTTTGAAGACAAATGCTGAACTGAGCTGAATAAATAAAAGAGCAGGCACCAGCACATGCCTTACAGCTGTTCCTCCCCTAACCTGCTCTTTCCCAGAGGACAGGGCATGCAGGGCAATCTGGACCCAGGTTGCAGACAAGGGCCATGGCAGGAGATAGCTGCACCTAAGCCAGCTTCGCCCCTGTTAGGGGATCCCAGCAGCATCTCAAAATTAAGAGACAAAAGGTATTTGAGTGATTTTTGTGTAAACATTACAAGCATAAAGACTTGGAAAAGAAACTTCCAAGAAATCAGCTTCCCTACCAAAAACCAGCCAGTCCTTAGGAACTGTTAGACTTGACCAAAATCATCAAGAAATATTTTTTATAGGACAGATAAGATAATTAGATCCAAGAACATTTATTTATTCAACTTCTTAAAATACTGGTTTTTACAATCACATAGTCCATTTTCATTCTAGAAAAGCAAAACTTGCAACAGTTTTGCAATGTTTCAAGCACATCTGGAAAAGGTTATGTACTATACATGTGTATTTAGTTCTGTTAGGGGAGACCACTGTCACTAGCAAAGGGCCAAATGCCAGACATCTCAGGCAGAGACTGCAGACTCTCAGGCCCCCTACCCAAGCCTTGCAGTGGGTGCATTTTAGCACTTTGCTGAGTACCCTGATACAGGCCATGAAGAAAAAGGCTGCTGTGTTCACTGCCCTTGGGCATGTGACCTGCAGACACCCTACCACATTTAAAACAGAAATGATACAAACCACTGACAAACATGCAAGACAAGACAAGTGCATGCAAGATTGCTTGTGAACCAGGTTTTGCTATAATGACTAAGGCCTCTGCTGGCTTATCTGCTTGCTGGCTTGCTCTTCTAGTTGCATGGCAGTCCCCAGGGCATCCAGTGTTTCTGTAAAGAAAGGTAAGAGCAACAGGGTGACTGATCTGGAAACTGAACTCTCCAGCCCAGCTGTTGCTCTCAGCTGACCTCAGAGCTATGCAGGACTGGGTGCTCAAACCCCCATAGGTAGGGTGGTGTTACTTTCAGGTCTTTGGAAAAATATTAGTGACCGTGCTAGTCAGAGACAGGGTCTAACCTACCTCTGACACTGAGGAAATTTCTTGAGTTGTCCTCTATGAAGTACTTAGCTCTGCTCACAAAGGTCTCAAGATCATAGTCTGGTTTCTCTGTGATTCCCAAGAGGTAGTCAAGTTCAGTAATCATTCTCTGTATTTACAAGGATAACAGTGATGAGAAATGGACTTTCTGGAAATTCAGTTAGTTTCTTCATATCTGGCAGTCTAATTAAGATAGCTGAGCTTCTACAGATCAGGAACAGTTACTGCTCATTAGCAGCAAGTAGAGGTTGCTATTTAGAGGGGAAGGGGAACCAGCAAAAGCACTGGAATGCCCCAGTTTAACCAGTTGGGCCAGAAAATACAGGAAAAAGTTGGCAGTGAGGAAAAAGTAACACCACTGGTACAGCATCTTGCACTGCTGCCTCCCCAGCAGCACTTGGCTCAGACAGACCAAGCTGCTAGCAACATATGGAAGGTGGCCTGGGCTGAGTTTGCTGCTTCCCCATACCTGTCTCAGTTCTCTGAGCTGTTCTACAACCTTCTCCTCCCGTTCACTGATTTGAGTCATAACCTCTCGATAGCTGAACATGTTGGGAGAGAGTTCTTCTTCCTCATCCTTGGAGAGCTGCAAGAAACAGTACAGGTAAGAACAGCAAGTTGTTCTCAGCTTTGAGTTCTATTTAGCCCACTGCACACACATACATTGAATTGAAGACTTGAGCCTTCCGTACTAGTCTCAGTCTCCTCAGTCTCCATCTGACTCTGTGTTTCACTACCTCCATCATGAGGGCTGAGCTCTTTCACTCTGCAACAAGAAGACTTGTCACTCAAATTCATCTTCCATCAGTTTCTTGGCTACAGCATCACAAAGCAGCTACTGCAATCAGTCAGTGCTCAGCAAGAAACAATGAGTTGGACTTTAAAAGTTGCACAGTTACCATCCCCAGAACAGGCTTATGTGGACAGAAACCCCTGAAGACTGTGGGAAGAAAAGCCAGGAGATGTTTGTGTTAAGGAAACTTTCCTGTCTGGGCATCCAGGAGCCACTCTGGCAGTTACACTCTCTTCAGTTCAGCTGGAATGGAAGTACCTTCACAGCAGGTGGTACATACACCTTGTACATAGGTCTGTGTGTATGTGACTATGCTATAGCAAATATACTATTTGCTAATCTAAGACAGGTTGCTGTCTTAGATTCTTAAGCGTGTTGTATCTGTAAGTTAGGCCTGTGAGCTACTGTTGTGCTTATAGTAAATTCAACAGAATCTTACATTAAATTATTTAAATTAGGCTACAGATTAAGTGCAGTTAAAATCTTTAGGCCTAAACTGTTGGTCAAGTCCAGGGCTATGTTTGACCAAGAGGTCACATGAACCTTGTGACTCAAGGGGAGGGTGTCCCTTACTCCTTTTCATCCTTACCCTTTCTTTTTCTAGCCTTACCCCCTTTTCCATTCCCCAGGCTTCCAGATAGATAATTTTAAATTGATTTTAGTTTTATATTGATTGATTTTAGTAGAATTTTTCTCCATGTGCTTTAACCACCTAGTAAGTAGTAGAGTGAACCTTGCCAACAAACTGTCTTTTATTTAATTTTAAGCCTGCTTTTGCTGATACCTTTGCCAGTGATTCTTTGAGTGACCTAAAACACTCATTTGTGATACACATTCTTAGCAAACCCTTACAGATGGGTCACAAAGTATTACAAAAAGTAAAAGGCATGGAGGTAACCATTCAGGACAGAGTAAACTCCCTACAAGAACCAGGGAAGTCTGAAGTCTAGCATGAGAGGAGACTCCTTTGAGGAAAGGAGACATTACTCATGATTTTACATCATCTCTATTACATATCACACAGAACACCCAGGTTAGTATCATATGACAGCTCTAAGATACTTTGCTCCTAACAACCAACCTCCAGGTTGCCAATACAAACAATACAAGAGAACTTGAGGTTCCAAAGGTCAAAATAAAAGCAGCTAAAACACCTTTTACAATAAGATTAGAATCCCCAGGTCAGAAAGACCATTACCTGTCAGCATATCGCAGTGTGTTTAAGGTGTACTCACACGAACTCATGCCAGGAGAAATCATTGCTATCTGCAAACGCAAAAGAAACCTTAGTGACTCCTATCTGCCTTTTGCTCATTAATGCTCCTACAGATCTCACCACATAGCTGGGACATTTGAGGACAAAGGGTTGGAGTTGAGACAGCCAAGTCCATTTTTCTTTATGGATTTTGCGGGACATGCCAGCATCCCTGTATCCAACTTTCCACTGGCTTTGTGTGCACCTGCTGTGCCTCACCATCCACAGGAAGCAAAGCCCTTTGAGAGCACACCAAGCTCTCTCACAGACTCACTGTATTAAAGACTTCCACGGCCCTGCTTCTACTGGAGCTGGGCATAACTCACCAATTTATTATCTCACTCACCATGGGCAAGTTTCCATGAGGAAAATGTTTGGTTTTTTGGGGTTTTTTTGTTTTGTTTTTAACAAGATTTAAAACTCTGACTTCAAAACCCCCTTGCTCTAGAGGAACATGCAGCTATTTGGTTGAATTATAGAACCTAAGTGTTGTGTTTGACATGTGCATACTCACCATGCAGGTCCTTGAGTTTGCTCCTATGAAAGAGTCTCTTAGCACCTGTGTCAGCTTGCTCTCCCGAAAAGGGGTATGAGACTTGTTCTGCCCTAAAGCTCGGATGCACTCCTACAAAAAGACAAGTCTTGTGAATGCAGTATTGGCATCTCTTCAAACAGCTCTGCAAGTTGTCAACCACCAATTGCTGTTAATTCTTCAGCCTGTTGGGTTTATCACATGTTCTAAGTTCTTCATAGTCTTTAAAAATATACTCCAGGTATCTGGCTGTTACAGGACAGTATAGCCATCATGCATCATAAAACTCCCCAAAAAACCAAGGTCAACTTGAATTAAGCTTGAAATAGCTATTCCAGTGTCTGGCCTGACAAGACTGCACTACTTTCCTGGAAACATTCTAAATGGAAGTGTGCTCTATTTTTAGGTTGCTCACATCCTAAACTAGCACTTTTTTGGTTGTTTTTTCCTTGTACTGGAAAGAAACAGAACAGGCAACCCCAGAGTTGAACAGAATCCACACACTGATTATCACTCTGCTCCAAGAGCTGTAGCTTACCTTCAAAGCCAGCAAGCTCTTATTGATTTCAGCACCTTCCATCCGTGTCTGCCGATCAGCACTAGATGTGTCTGCACCCCTTTCATTTCCTGCCAGATCCACCAAGGAAAATTTGCCAATCATTTGTCCTCTTCGGCGCAGTATGATTTGGAAGCAGGCGTGTGACCGTGAAGAGCTGGCATTCGCAAAAGTCTGCCCAGATGTCCTACAGCAAAGATGCAAACAAGCCTTAGAAAGCCACAGAAGACAACAGGTCCTGACAGCACTAGGTAAGACCTGTAGCCATTCAATTAGCCTCCTAGGGTTTATCCCACACATTAATACTTTAAGTTTGTGTGAATTATGGAATTGCTTCTGATATATGAGCACAGAACTACTTGTGAAAAATATGAACCTGCACCCTGGTTATAGAAATTTAAGACTATTTAAGCTGCCTGGCTCAACTCAGCCAGCCTACATTGGAATGTCCTTCTGAGTGCTAAAGCCTCACATGCACTTGAGCTGGAAGTCACACCTTCAGCACACCACATGTCATTTTCCTAATGCATCTGCCATTATACAGTAAGCTCAGCCAAGCTCCCCACTAAACAGTATTAGCTGTTAGCACATTACAATCATAGTAAATCCCCTTCTCCAGCCAAGCTGGCTTGGCACTGCACCTCTGCTGTGCAGCTGCACCTGCCTTATCACTACAAGGCACAGAGTGACATCTTTTAATTTAAATCTTCCTGTGACCTTCACTATCATTTATTCCCTGAGAATGCTGGCAGGTTCACTGTTCCACCCTCATCCCTACTACTGGGGAAAAAGGAGGGAGTAGTCTGAAATGTTAAAACAGTTCTTTACTAAATTGCCAGCCAAAAAAGGATGCACAGAATGCTGAACAAGCTTTTAGGATGTGCATATTTGCCCACACAGTGCAGTACAGAAGCCAAGGAGCTCTCATTTGCCTATGAGCATTTCCATGGCAGTTGCAACTTAACTGAAGCAGATAACACTTGGTAATACAGATTTTAGCTCCCAATTAAAAACATCAGTATGATGGCAGAGCTGCCCCTACCACAGCCTTTCCTGCCAGGATGATGTGCCAAGCCTACAGCTGTCCCTTGGCACCTGCTTTCAAGGATCCTTTAGACAAGATTCCTGAACAACACACAGTATTTTTGTTGCCATTGGAATAGCTCATCTGGTCTGCAGTTAAGCCAAACCATTTTTGCAGCTATGGTTCATACCAGCTGCTGTTCCTTGATCTTACAAGCCCACAGGGAGCTGCTTGTATTCCTGTAAACTAGCTGATACTTCTAGAAAGCACCAAGGCAGCCATCTCCTCATGTGAATGATTTCTCTTATTGGAGTTCCATGAGGACGTGAACAAGGAGCTCTGACATTTTCAATGGGAGGCAGCCTGAACCCACCCCCTTCTAGTCCTTTGTTGAGTAACCACTTAAAGGTATTCATGCAGAGGTGCTGCTCAGTGCCTTTACTGGGAACAACAAGCTTCTGTTTAAATCTCAAAGCACCAACAGGCATCATAAATGTTTTTCTAAACATGGAGATGCAACAGGACATGACTCCTCTTATAGGTTTTAAGGCATCAAACCTGCAGGCACTGCCAATCGTGATCATTCTGATAACATCTTCAGCACAGCCCACTGGTCTTTCTTGGAGACCAACGACCTGGACCTGTTGCTTGCCATCCTCCAGGACTCGAAGCTTGGCCTTCTTATTCAAGAGGTCAAACACCTATATTTAGGCAAAAAGATTGAGGCAAGCCTGAACAAGGACTCCTTGTAAATATTTTTCCCTGTCTTTGTATAAAGCTATATAGAAACAGCATCTTTAGCATAGACTTCCAATTCAATTCCAAACACACCAATAAAAACAGAATACATAGAACTATATAAAGTATTACATTTGACTCAGCTACTTTTGAAATATTCAACCACAGAAATCAGGTCAAGATTTAAAAATAAAGAGTCTTACCTTCCCATTGTATATTTCAAAGAAAGTCACATAGACTTCCAGATTCTGACTCCTGTACCTGGGCTGGTTTAGGAGGAGGAAGACATCTTGTGCTAGTAAGGAAAGCAAAGTTCAGTTAACTGGTTTAAAATACGTTCTAGTTGCTACTTGATCTACTTTCAAACACTGCACAGCTATAAGGCAGTGTCTAGCACTGAGTGACAGTCATCCAAACAAATGCCAACAATCAGTGCTGTGCTACCATCTGGAGAACAGATTCAGCAGCATCTGTAAGGAGGGACTGAAAACAGGGGAATACAGACTTTTCAACTGCTAATGTCACCCACAGACAATCCTTACTGCTCTGAGGGAACACTGCAATCCTCTATTGTTTTGGACAGACCTGAAAAAGTAATGTGTTTGTGTTTCAAGTACATCTTGCAGAAAGTCTAGAAAACATGCATCCCTGAACATCTGAATTGCTGAGGTTTGGAGACAATATACCAAATTAGTTGACCCTGTGGCTGGATCCAGTGCAGCTTTTCCAATTAGGCTCCAGACTTTGAAGTTGAGCTGAAAAGCAGAGACTCCTTCAGGGCCAGTGATAACTATTTTTCAGAGATCAGCCAATAGTTGTTCCTGGTTCAGCTGCTTTGCTGCAGACTAGTTTCACATTGTGTTTTTCTAAAGGGAAGGTAAAGGTCGGGTTTCATGGTACATGGCATATCAAGGAAGGGCTTCTAAGCATCTGTTTTCTGAAATAATTTTGGACATGCTAGTTTATTTTGCATTTAAGGCTTATAGGAAGAAACAATACATACATCCTTTTGCATAACAAGTTTTATATCACAAATGGGTAGAGTTGTGTTGTACTCAGATATGTCTGAGAAAAAAGCAAAGCAGAAGAATCAAAACTAAATGGTTCTGCCCAGCAAATGCCTAAGTAGAAAGTGTGTCATGTGTTTGTATCAGAAACAAGTATCTTCTGGTAAGTTCAGTATGGATATAGACACTTACAGGCTAGAGGCAGAATATTTTGTGAAATGAATGAAAAAATAATCATACCTCCTGCAAACACCAGCTCTTATTATTGAAAACACAAATACTTTATGTATCTTCTACTGGACATGTTTAAAATAACCATACAAAACCAGATCTTATCTAGTTAAGAAAAACAAGCATTAATTTGATTTTTGTATCTATAGAAGAATCAACTTACAGGCAAAAGCATATATGCCCTTTGAGGCATTCTGGGTTCTCCCTGAGAAGTCTCCGCCCATAGTCTGTGAAGAGAAAAGGCCAGAGGTCAGGCATAGCACCAACAAGCCAGCCTATGTGATCTTAGTCCCAAAAACAGATTAGGAAGTTACCATAGATAAGCCCCAATGCCAGCAAGATTACTGGAATGCAGTGCCAAATTAGTTTGCAGCTTCCCTATCAGTTCAGAAAGAAGATCTGGCCTATACAAAGCAACAGCTGAATGCCTGTAAGGCTCTGGGGAGCAGCTGTTCCTCCAAGGAAAATGTATGGCATTGACAGTGCAACCAAACAGCCTCTAGTCAGAAGAGGCAGCTTCCTTTGTTAGGATCCAGGTTAAATAACATTTTTGCTGCTACTTGCAGAAGTTAACATGCCATGAAAATACAAATTTAGAGCAGAGAATACCTTTAACTCCTTTGACCAAAGTATCTTTAATCACAAAATTTTCAGTTAGTGCTATTCTCGTGACTTGCTCTACCACTTATTTAAAACAGCTCAATCCCATGACACATTCTCAGTCTATCAGAGTTTAATGTGCAGCACTCCACTCAAGGTATAGCTGTTGTCCCTGCACTAGTTCTGCCCTAGGATTGGGAAGGGAAAGTAACTTCACCTATGATTTTAGTGCATCACAGCTGTATTCATGTAATGATGCTCAGGTAAGCAGGTTTCTCTGCCCTTTCCAGTGCAATGAAGGCAGCCTGTGCTCAGACTTCTATAAACTTCCAACTCTTTGTCTGGATTACTGGAAGAGATCTACAGCTCACTACATAACACCAAAGATAGGAGGTCCTAGCCTAAAACTTGCCTCTAACACTGAACGACAGCAACGACTGTCTGGTTACTCAGAGCAGTGCATTAGCTCAGTCCAGGGCAGATCACTCGTTTGAGCACATTTGACTCCACTGTCATGCTGTGAGGATTCTTCCCCATAGTTCCCAGAAGAAGAAAGTTAAAGACAACACAGCTGTTGAAAATTTAGAGCAAGCTTTCTCTTTTGAGACAAAACAATTTTCACAACTCTTGTAACTGCAAGGAGACTGGAAGGAGTGGTTAGAAAGCAAACAAGCTAACTCACCCACTTCACAAACAATACCAGATTACTTAAATAATTATGTGCATCAAGAGGCTTATTCTTATAAAATTGCTGAAGTCTTTGGAATTCCTCCAAGCTCAAAACACAGGATAGACAGTAGCCTTTGTCTCAGATTTAGGCTAATACAGACAGGAGTTAAACAGCAACAGGTGAATAGCCATGACTAAAACTGATATATCAGGTCATAATAGATCTTTGAAAAACCAGCTATGGGGGGATTTTAATACAATTTCCCTCACTCAAAGGAAACCCACTAGTACATAAAGCTACAGAAAAAGAGTTAACATCTTACAAAGTATTAGCTTTAAGACAATAAAACCAAGAACCAAACTTCTTGCGCGATCCTACTCGTGCTCAAACATCAAGGAGCTTTGAAATACTTTATCAAAGCTAGAAAACTTGAGACCTTGGAGAAAAACTTACATGTGTCTTGCCACTGCCTGTCTGGCCATATGCAAAGCATGTCGCCTTCCCGCCCTCAAAGATGGTCTCTACAAGAGGTCTAGCAGTGAATCTGAATATGCAAAAGAAAAAATAGTGAAGGCAAATATTTCATACACTCCTTCCTCATTACCGGTATTAACAAGAAAAGAAACTACAACAAAAGCAAATCCTTAGCCAATCAGCAAGGCTATGCCAAAAATAAGCTTTAGACTTTTCAGTCCTTTGGCTTCTTCCAAAAAGGATTTTAATACTTATTTCAGGTAACAGTTTAAGCTTAGATGCCATCTAGCCATAGGTCCATGCTTTTATCTGAAAGTCATTCCCAGTGAGCAGCAAGCATTACCTGTATACCATTTCATTCGAAGAAGTTTCATCAAATGAAAAGTCAAATCTAAATGTTTGGGTTTCAAGGTATTTTGTTAGGTCCACTTTCTGCTTTGGCTCATGTACCATCAGGACACATTTGCTTGGAACAGTAACCACATCACACTCCTTTTTTAGAAGTTCTGTTGACAGAAAAGACCCTCAGTTTTAATGAAAATTAACAAAGTCAAACCGTTCAAGACAGATCTGTCAGCACACTCACCTTGCCTATTGAGAGGGCGCTTTCTTACACAGACACAAATCCTGTGCTCCTCTATCTAAAAGAAAAGTAAGAAAACCAGTAATTTTTTCCCCCAATTACACTCACTCTTTATTACAGAGAGATCCGATGCTCCCTCACATCCATTTTTCCATACGCTGATCAGAGTTGCTTCTGAGCTGACCCACTCATGGAGGGATGTCAGTCCCAAAGTGCAGTCAGTGCAAATGCAACACTACAAATAATTTACCTTTATGCAGCATTCTCCAACATATAAGGTGGAAATGCTTTCCAGCAAAACTTATGATATCAATACTCCAGCTATGGTCAAATAATTAATCAGGAAAATTAATACTTTCATTTACCCAGAGGCATTTTGTAACCTGGAGTTATTTACGGATGCAGCAAGTTTAGCTATTTGTGCAGCACAGCTACACATCAGATGAGCTGCGAAGTGCATATGCCATTGGGTGAGACAGAAGGCAAAGGTAACAAGCTCTTCTCCCATCACAAAGTGATATGTACACAGGGTGTCTTAATAGCTGAGGGTACTGACCAAGCCAGAGTTCTTTAGTTTTCAACCTCCACTTTTGCTCCTCCACTTTTTGACCTATTTAAAATCACTTAACATATGACTTACTTATATTAACGTGTTCTGTAGTAGGTCAACAGCCCATTTTAAACTATACCTATTCCTACAACAATGGCTGTGCCACTTACAAACTCTGAAAAACACTGGTGGTCACACATCATTGCATGATAATTGTTGAACCACAGGCTCTTCACTAGTGACACATGCAAAGTAAAACAAGACAGCTTAACCATAAATAGGGAAGGCAAGTGACCTCACAGATACCACTAACTTCCTCAAGCTCACAATATGCTCAGAGGATTTCCAAGGTACAGTTATGCACCAACTGCTTGATGCCAACATTTTCACTGTAAAATAGAGAAGTCTGTCTACAGGCTGCAGTTAGTAGCCTCAGTATTTACTTACTGGATCACTTATAGATATTGGCTGGCAGTTTAAAGTTTCTCTGAATTCCTTGATCATACGTGCAAACTCCCAGTTTGGACAGGTGCTGTCAAACTCCTGCATGGAAAAAAACCATGGATGTGAATATAATTGATTTGTTACAGCAAAAAAGGGCCCAGAGCCTATTAAACAAGCAGCTGTATGCAATACAAAGCATTTTACAAGATTTAGAACTTTCTCAAACCAGAATCAATCCATCCTTATGTACAGCTTTCTAAGAACAAAGCCTGTCCAAAATATGTTTTGGTTTCAACTACTGTAGTACAGTGTCCCATAGAATTTCCCCTTACAGGTGCATTGTAGCATACTCCACCTGTGCTCGTTTTATCCTGGTTTCACTAATTTGAGCTCTCTTTTCTTCTCTCTTGCTTTTCATTTTCTCCATCTCTTTCACAATGTTAGATCTTCTTCGAACTAGATAAAATGAAAATAGTTCCCTGGATTAAAATTTCATACTAGGTTTTAAGCACAAGACAAATATTTGAACTTTTCCAGGTTGCTGGCAGACTAACTCATACAGGAAACAATCATCTTCAGAAGGATAGCCATTAACTTTGCAGCACTTCCTTCCCAAACCAGACCTAACTATCACAGAAACTTCCTCAGATGTCACACTATCACCTTAAAGCAAAGGTAGCATTTCTGAGGCAATACCACTATAACAGAATTACACAAATTACACATCTGTAATAAAAAATTATCAAGATATTCTGTCTTGCTGCCAAAGTCACCTTTTCAAAGCTTTAGTCTCTGAGTACACAAAGCAGCAATCACATAGTGATTCACTGCTGACTGATGAGTCAGTCTTTATCCAGTGCTCCCTGGTACCTGGGCTCTCTGAAGAGCTCGTTCTAGCAGCAGGCAGATGATTCTCTGTATTTCCATTTACACTTGACAGTGAGGCTTCTGGAACACAACCCAGCCCACTAGCCCTGGTTCGGCCAGCTGCAGAAAGAAGCCAGACCAAAACCAATAATTAGATTGCAAGGATCAAGAATAATTTTGTAATTTGTAAAGCCTCATAGACCATAGGCATTTCTCAGCTCCTGCAGCAGGAAAGAGAACTATCTAAAATCTGTGGTAAATGTGCAAGTAAACTTTTAAATCCTTTGCCAATCACTAACTTTTATGCAATGCTGCAAATCAAGGCCAACCAGCTAGAAGAGAATTTAGTATCAAGCCTCTTATTTCAGTGTTTTTGTAGAACTTAACATGCAAGGCTACTCATAGGGTAGCCTAGTAAAATAAATAATTACAATTTTGTAATTCAAGGAGGCTTAAGTTCTTGTTTTACTCAACCAGCATAGGCAAAACTACTACCAGCATAGTTATAGGGTGTGTTGTCAGCAGTGTTAAGGGACTTCTCTTCCCACTCTAGCCCCATGAATACCACTTAACACCATTAAGCACACACCACATCCACCCAACGTGCACAACCACAGCTCTCTGGCTAAGAAAGTACACCATTATGCACAACATTGTTTCCAAAGTCCTTTGGAAAACACTTCAGGTAGGAGCCCTGGATATCTGCATAGTGGCAGACTTCTAGGTCTCTCATTTTATCTATAGAGGAGTTCAGGTTGCTCTCCCACTGGGATTTGCAGTTTGAATACTTAAATGCACACAAAGTGAAAATTGCTTCACATTAAGAACTCATTGGGATGTTTCTCCACTCACCAGGAAGTGACAAATATTTTCTGGTTTGCAAAGAAGTGCAGGGATCTACTGCCATCTCATCTTCTTGGAAGCTGCACTGGGATTCTGTGATAGCAGACATCCTGGAACGGCCACGCACAGCTTTGGAAACAGGAATCCAGGGACACTCAGACACTTGCAATTAATCAATTGCTCACAAAGTACAGTGAGAGAAAACTGGAGAACAAGGTATGGTTAAAAGGATCTTTTCCATTAGCAAAGTGCAGGACAAAGCAATGCATCTGGGTGAAAAGTGACCAATAAACCCACCACCACAGAAAAGCAAACAGTTCATTCCACATTTGCAATTCCAGTGAATTTCTTTCAGATACCACTAAGGATTCACATAAAGATATGGCAGTTCCAGCACCTTAATACCTAGGAAGGAGGAAGTTTCATGTCAGAGAACCACTAAATCCTCTGAAGTTTCACACTTGCAGGGCTGTATGAGTTAACTCTTTGATGGTGACAAGGGTACTGCAGCCCGGCAACTGGCCATGGGCAGCATTGTGCCCACCCACCATGAGGGCACCCACACAGGCTGTGTGTGGTGCACAGTAGGCTGGGAGCTCCATGGCACTACATTCAGCTAAAAGACCCTGTATAACCACAACAGCAAATCTTCAAAAAAGGTCCCTTTGTAGGCAGTCTCCATTTTCACATGCCAAGGTATTTCTTTCGCTGAGATCAAGTCTTTTACAAAGCTTCCCAGGGGAAGGATTGGAATGTTTACCTCAATAGATTTGCTTAAAAAAAAAAAAAGCAAATCTGATATGAAAAAAATATGATATGCAAGCTAGAAGTCCCTTCACCTCTCATGACTAGCAATTATTAGAATTTATCCAGAATGAATCACTATTATTTCAAAGGACACCAGATCTGTTGGAGACCAAGGGTTCATTTCAATTCTGAATCAAATTCCTTAGAACCATACCCAAAATTCATGGTTTCTGTTAACTCTTTACCTTGAATCTTCTGCTCATGTGCAGAGACATTAGATGTGACTGCTGCAATTTTAGAAACAAAAAGCATCAGTTTCGTTATACTCAGAAAGGGCATTTTATTCCACTTTCTCTTGTCACACATGCCCAGATCTGATCTCATCTCACACTCAGCAGCACTGTTTCTATAAATGTTAGTGCTCCTGGACAGGCAGATTAAGTGGAGGATTCACTCCATCTAAATGGGTTTGATTCAAGTCATTCTGGTATGTGAGGATATTCAGCATCCTCAAAAATTCCTATTGATTTGTGCAACTCAGGCAAAATCTATTTCTTAATTAATTCTGAAAGCACGGCTTCTGCTTCTCTCCTTTCCTGAATAAGATGGAGACAGACACCTGCTGATCTTCTTTAATTTGTTTAGTCTAAGAACAAGCCTGAAGCCAATGTTAGCTTTCTAATTGGTGTAATGCAGAGTTTGCAACCGGACAGATACTCTGACTCTCCTGAGCTTTAGGTAGTTATAACAACAGAAATTATTTGATGAATACTGAAAACACTGCTGCTCATAAGCTCTGAGCAGGTCTTCAGGGACAAGACTGTGCCAGTAGGACAGGCAACAGATATTGCAGATATGCAATTAGATTCTATACTTCAGGAGAGCTGTGACCTCTACAAGGACGTCCTTCCATCGACCAGTGACTGGATTAACACACCTTGTGTTTTCCAGCTGGCTATCCAGTTCTATTAATGGACCTATATATAGACAGTCATGACTTTACCACATATTGCTTGTCCAGTCACAAAATTTATGGAGTTTGCTGAATTTGAGAAAGATCAGGATACTCTAGTACAGAACAACTTCTTACAATTAAGATTCTTGGACAACTCCTGCCTCTCTGATGCCAGGGAATTTGTACTGTTCTCTTCTGGGACCAGCTTCCCTGTCTTGCATTGCAAGCAACAGAAGAGGCCAGACAAGACCAGATGTTTTGTTTACAGCTCAATTGCATGGAGAAGGACAAGTTTTGGCTAACTATGTACTTTAAGAGAATTATTAAATTAGTAATCATTCAACCTCAGCATCACACAGTCTATTACAAATAGACCTGTAGTGCTGCCATTTGCAACTCAACAAGCCTAAAGAGTCAGCTAATAAGCTAAGAGAAGGTAGAAAATAGGCATTTTTCTAACTCCTGACACCCCAGGAAGAACAATTTCTTGGCAATCCCACACTGACATCTCTATCTACTCTTCTGGCTTTGCTCAACACATTGTTCTGACATGCAGTCAGGGAGCTGGGCACACCAGCTGGCACTTTGGCTGCCTGCTCTGAAATGTCTCCAAGCATAAAGATCTACTTATTGTCTAGGGAGACTGCTTGATGAGGAGACATGCATTTGTCACCACCATTTCTTTCTTGTCCTTTCCACTCTCATTCTGACACTTTTAATCTTAATAACTGCCACGTAACTTATGTTGTTTGTGGCATTTGCAAAGCTACATACAGAACTTTAAAACTCACTACAACAGCAGCTGCCTAATGACATTTAAAGCAGGGAATAACTACAGCAATACTGTAGAAGAGGAGAACACATCAACAAATCCCAGCTCACAGGAGCAGGCAGCAACCTGTCAGGAGAGTTCCTGCCCTCGGGAGTCCAAAACACTGGTATGAGAGAGTATCCTCTTTGTTAGCACTGCCTAAATGAGCAGTCTTATGACACACTAAAGTAGAATATTATGGCTACAAGGAAAGACCAGCACAGTTCCACAAGGGTATAGCAGAGGAAAAAAAAAAAAAAAACCACAAACCACTTTCTCACCTTCCCGTGGAGCAGGAATTTTTGAAAGGGTTGTTCTACGCTTCTGTTTCTGAAAAACAAGGAAAGCTGTAAGCAATTGGAGTAAGCAGCAAACACACAGCACTGCTCTTCAGGGCAAAATCGATATAACAAGAATGACCAAAGCTTAACTATGAGACAGAAAAGACAAGTTAGAGATCTCGAACTTTAAGACTGAGAGTATTACATATAACAAGGCCTATGCTTTAGTACCTTAGAAGAAAGTAAACTACTTTAAAGCACTTACCTGTAAAGTTACATTGTCTTGCAGAGGAACATTCTCTTTCACATCAGCAGGAGGTAGTTCTAATAATTCAGGATTTATTGCAATCACATCATTAACATCAACCTGCAAGAGCAAAGGCAAGATTTTACATAGTAGAATACTGCTGCTGCCACTTAGGGATTTTTTTTCTAATCTGGACTTTCAGTGAAGGCAAACAAACTTGACCTACTGCCTGTCAAATGTTACATTTAAATTGCTTGGAAGAGCAAAACAGTAGTTCCTATTACATTTGAACAGTCTGGTACATCTAAATACACCAGACAAAATGTGCTTGTTAAGCCATTTACCCTCATCTGCCAAACACCACACAGCTCTGCAGGTGCCATAGAGCACTTCTGAAGCAAAGGGCAAAGCCCATTTGGCATCCCCTGCTCTAATCTCCCACTGCTAATCTTAGTAAATCTCAGCAGCTCTGTGACTTCTGTGCTAGGAGAGCATTAAGTGTTTACTGTGTGATTGTGCTTACTGAAATAAACATCAAAGAGCTGCTTAGACTCTGGGAAGTGAAGGATTCAGCATTTAATCCATAACTTAATTCACCTGCATCTTCACTTGCTACTGCAAACAATTGCACCTGGGGCCAGCTATCACTTCCTGACTGACCCTCATGTGAAATCATAATTCTGCCTTCACGGCATCATGGGGCACCCTGGAAAAGGCAGGCTAAAGCACAAATACAGCAACTCGGTCCCTGCTCTGTTTTTCAAAACCATCCCTGCTGAAGAAATTGAAAGCACCTGTACACAAAAATACCAGTATCACAGCAGTTTGCAACTGGAATTAACGTAATGGGGCAACACAAGCACCACCAGGAAGTTCTTGAGTTCTCAGTTAACTTTGGAATTATTTAAATAAGAGTCCATGAAAACAGAAGAAAGCAAGTAGGTGAATCTCTCTAAAATGTGAAAATATAACTTTCTAGCATAACAGAAATAATCTATGAAGTCTAATGCATATGGAATTGGTTAGCAGCTAATTGGAAAGTGAATTAGCTCAGAAACAGGTATGTGGACAATGAAAGTGTGTGTAAGCACATGCACAGCATATATGCATTAGTATGTAAGAAAACTGCTGGATTTTGAAGTATCTTCCTAAAGATTTAACATCTTAACACCTACATGCAATTTAGCCAGGAATTATATCTGAATCTGTATGTTTTTTATATTTGAATACAGCAGGCATATGCACAGAGTAAGATTTGGTTTCGAACAACCAGCCAATGGCAACTTTTAAGATTTTTACTGAAATCCAGAGTCTGCACATTTCTAGAGACGCAAGAAGGACAAGTACATTTGCTCAGTAACAGAGACTTTTTAAACTATCAGGATTTCAGCGGCCTCAGCTTCAAATGCCCCTGGCTCCCCTCTCTCCCATCCTATCTCACATTATATTTATTTTATATTGGTGTAGAGGTTCAGGAAATCAAATCCAGCCCTGTTAACACGGCACCTTATTAGTAACAGATTTAAGGAAAGCCTGAAGGCCATAGCAAAAGACATGGAAAGCCAACAAACAGCCCACAGAGATGGAAAACTGAAATCTTGGGACATTCAGCATTAGTCAACAGTGCAAGAGGCCCAACATCTTTTCAAGGCCTCTGAAAGGCAAAGGGTGCAGCTTTGACACTGCAGCTCTCACACCTTACCTTGGCACATCTGGAGTATTGCTTGCATTACGTATAAGACAAGAAGACCCCGGAGCAAGCTACCCACCCAGCGGGGCGGAAGAGCTGGGCCACCCCTAACGAGCCTTGGACTTCCCGGGGCACATCCCGCCGGGGCCTAGAGCACCCGGGAAAGGAAGAGGCCATGAGCAGCTGACACTCACCTCCTTGCCTTTGGTGGCGCCGCCCTCAGCCCACTCCACGGTCACGCAGGAGTGCTCCACGTTCACTACCTTCACCGTTGCCTTATGGATTAAGCCTGGAAAAAGCCAGCGTTGAGCTCCAACCGGGCCGCCCCACACCGCCGGGGCCCCTGTGGGCGGTGGCGGCCAGCACCCTGAAGACTCCCCGTTCCCCACTGCTTACCGTTGCTCCGCTGGATGTTAATAACGGCGCCAGGATAGACATTGCGGCAGAGGCGGGTGTCCATGGCAGGGGCACAGGAACAGGAACCACCTCCCGCCCCAGCAGCGAAACACCCGCCCGGCAACCGCCGCCGGTTTAAACCCCGCGCGCCGGCGTGCCGCGGGGGCTGCCGGGAGCCCCCGTGGGACTACATCTCCCGGCAGGCCAGGCGGCGGGGCGTGGTCTGTCGGGAGATGTGGTGCCGGGGCGTGGGCAACACTCCGGCTCCAAGGGTAGCTAGGTCGGTGGGGGTGGTCAGCCCCGCTATGGGAACGCGACTTGGGACGGGCAGAGGTACCACTCGCGGGAAGGGCCGCAGGATGCTCTCGCTGCGGTTAAGCCGCGGCGACTCCAAACAAACGAAGGCGGTCTGCCGCCCATTTTGTTAATTTCATTAAAATTCATTCTGCTTTTTGACCAGAGTAAGTGTAGCTCTACCGAAGTAGAGCCTCAAAAAATTTCTCGACACTCGTACTTGTTCCTCTCCACGGAAATCTTTAGTAAAAGGCGAAAGATTTATGCGATCTGAAGAGAAACCAGAGTATACCTGAAGCCGCCTCCCCGACGTAGCCCACATCTGCTCCACCCCGTAGAGGTCAGGGCGACGCTCGCCCCCACCGCCGCTCCCGGCCCCGCATCCCCGGGCTGGCCCCGCAGCGCGGACACGCCGGGCAGCCCCCACAGCCCGGGCGGGGCAGCGGCCGCAGCGCTGGACAGCAGCGGGGCCGGACACTGGCGGCACCGCGGGGCACGCTGGGTATGCAAATCAGGCCGGTAACGGGGCGGGGCGGACCCAGCGTCGTGGTTTAACCCCAGCCGGGCACCGTGGAGTCCCTCGCTCACTGCCCCCACCCCGCAGGAAGGGTAGAAGTGAGAAGGTTGAGACTAAGGAGTTTAAAAATTAAAACAAAATAGTATGAAATTAAATACTGTAAGGAAAATAAAATAGAATCACAGAACGGTCTGGGTTGGAAGGGCGTTAAAGATCATCTTGTTCCCATCCTTGTGCCATGAATAGGCATGCCTCCTCCTAAGACCAGATTGCTCAAAGCCCCATCCAACCTGGTCTTGTGCAATTCCAGGGATAGGGCAGCCACAATTTCGATGGCTAACCTGTTCCAGTGCCTCACTACCCTCACAGTAAAGAATTCCTTTCAAATAGTCAANGCCTCACTACCCTCACAGTAAAGAATTCCTTTCAAATAGTCAATCTAAATCTGTCATCTTTTAATTTTAAAACGTTCTCTCTTGCCCTATCACTACATGCCTTTCTAAAAAGTCATTCTTTCTCTTTTTTATAGGCCCTCTTTAAGTATTGGAAGGCCTCAATAAAATCTCTCCGAAGCCTTGTCTTTTCCAGATTCAACAACCTCAGCTGTCTCAGCCTGTCTTCACAGGAGAGAGGCTCCAACCCCTCTGATCATCTTCATAGCCACCTCTGAATTTGCTCCAACATACCTGTTGAGGTTGTGGCAGGTCAACAGAGGGACGAGGAGCAGTTGCTGCTTGTTGTAAAAGTCTTTTATTGTACAGCACAGTCAGTCTCGTGAGGGTGAGAAGTTTAAAGTGTTACAGGCCATGCCATTATGCTAAAAGCCTTCTTTTATAAAGTCTCTCCTATCTCAGGCAGAAGTTGAAGCAGAAGCTCTCTGCTAGTCCCGATACAATGTATTATATTCATAAATTATCTCATCAGCTACAAACACGATTCTGTTACAATCTTTTTGTACCTATTCTGGTTTAGAACAGCTATACCGCAATGGTTGACATTGCTTACACAGGGTCTACACACACAGTCTATCTTTTTATCTAACAACACTCTGCGGTGTTTGTATTATGTCTAGAGTTTAGTTAA
>WEKY01059961.1:1402-13678 GCA_013390045.1 Picathartes gymnocephalus | reverse complement strand
GGGGGCTTTCCCCCATTCCCGGGCAAGGCGCCCTGCGGGGGCGGATGCGGGAGCCGAGGGCGGGGGGGGCCGTGCGGGAGGGCCGTGGGAAGGTGTGAGCGGCCGGGGGGCGTTCAGCGTCCCCCCCTCGATGTAGATCCCGGTGAGGGGTGCTGGGGGTGAGCGCAGGACCGGGGGGCTCAGCCCCGGAGGCCGGCGGAGGATGAGGAGGCTCCTGAGCGCCGGGAGAGGAAGGATTTGGTGGGAGCCGGGACCCCCGCGCTGGGCGGGTCGCGGGTGGGACAGCCCGGGGCAGGGGATCCCGCGGGCCGGGTTCACGCCGGGGAATCCCGGGGTGGATCCGCGGGGCCGGGGCGGGAGGTGTGTACCCCGGCCGGCGGGCGAGGCGAGGGGGAGGCCCGGGGAGGACCTCGGCGGGGGCCAGGGAGTGTCCCGAGCGGCTGGGGAGGAGCTGGGGCCTGGAGCAGGGCCGGGTCCTCCCCCCCTGTCCCGCTGCCAGCTCCCCTTTGGCAGCTCCCTGCGCTTCCCAGCCCCTTCCCGGCCGTACCAGGAGCACATGGTCCCCCCAGAGCCAGCCCGCCGTGCCCCCTCCGGGCCCTGCCCGGCTCTCCCCAGCCTCGAGCCGCTGCCCTGCCCCAAAATGTCCATAACCGGGGCTGTCGCTTCCCTCCCGCGCAGACCAAGAGAGCCCCGAGGAGATGTCGGCTGTGAAGCCCGACAAGGACGAAGGCGATGCCAGCAGCACCAGCAGCGCTGGCGGTGGGGAGGCCCAGGTGAGTGGGGGGAGGATCGGCCCCCGCCCGGCCCCGCTGGCCCCGGGCAGCTCGTGGCAAAGTCCAGGGCTGGGCCGGGCTGTTTGCTGGGCCCGGGCGAGCGTTTCAGCGCGGGCAGGAAAAGGAGGGTGAGCGCTGCCAAGCAGCGCCCGTGGCTTCCCCTCCTCCCCGGCTCTCCTCGGAAAGGCGCAGTTCCCCTGCTCCCAGTGACACCACGGCCCCCGCTGGCCCTTCTCCAGCTCGGGGAGCCCAGGAATGGCCCTCTGTCCTGGGATTTTGTTGTGCTGCAGGGGGATTCCCGGACTTCGGGGTGGAGGAGCCCTCTCCTCTCTCGGCTTTCCCAGACTCCCTCCCCTTTCCTCCCTCCCAGAGGGTTTTTCCCTGTGGGTTCAGGCTGTCCCGGCCTGACAGCCCTGTGCTTGGCAGTTGTATTTTTCCGCCTGTGGGTGGGTTTGTTCAGGAAGGAGTGTTTATCTTTTCCGAGTACGCTCCTCCCTGTTTTCTCTTTTTAAGTTTGGGTGTTTTTTTTTTGTTTCCCCGTTTTTTTTTCTTCTCACTCCGGGCCTGCCCTTCGGGCCGCCTCCCACCCCGGTAACTCCTCCTCTCATCCCCAGGAGTCACAGCCGTCCCCGCTGGCCCTGCTGGCAGCCACCTGCAGCCGCATCGAGTCTCCCAATGAGAACTCCAACAGCTCCCAGGGCCAGCAGGGCGGGAGCAGCGAGCTGGACCTGAACGCCGCCGCCGCCCAGCTCACCCAGTCGGCCAACGGCTGGCAGATCATCTCGGCAGGCTCCAGCACCCCCACGGGCTCCAAGGAGCCGGGCAGCAATGGCAGCAACGGCGGCGACGCCTCCAAGAGCCGCCCGGTCAGCGCTGGGCCCTACGTGGTCACCTCGGCGTCCGGCCTGCAGAACCAGCAGGTGCTGACGGGGCTGCCGGGCGTCATCCCAAACATCCAGTACCAGGTGATCCCCCAGTTCCAGACCATCGACGGGCAGCAGCTGCAGTTTGCCACCACCCCTGCACAGGTGAACGTGCAGCAGGATGCCTCGGGGCAGCTGCAGATCATCCCCGGCTCCAACCAGCAGATCATCACGAGCCGCGCAGGTGGCAGCAACCTCATCGCCATGCCCAACCTGCTGCAGCAGGCTGTGCCCATCCAGGGCGTGGGGCTGGCCAACAACAGCCTCTCTGGGCAGACCCAGTACGTGGCCAACGTGCCCGTGGCCCTGAACGGCAACATCACCCTGCTGCCCGTCAACAGCGTGGCCGCCAGCTTGGCCCCCACGTCCCAGACAGGCACCCTGAGCAGCTCGGGCTCGCCAGACAGCAGCTCCCAGCCGGCCACCTCGGGGGCTGCCAGCAGCTCGGCCAGCACAGCCACGTCCCAAGCCAGCTCGGGCGCCTTCTTCACCAACGCCAACAGCTACTCCACCACCACCACCACTAGTAACGTGGGCGTCATGAATTTCTCCACCAGCGCCACAGTGGGCTCCAGCGTGCAGGCGCAGACCCCCCAGAGGGCCAGCAGCGTCCCCAGCTCAGACTCTCTGCAGAGCCCGGTGTCCGGGGTGGCCCTGCAGCCAGGGCAGAAGGAGGGGGATCAGAGCCAGCAATCGCAGCAGCAGCAGCAGATCCTGATCCAGCCCCAGCTGGTCCAAGGAGGGCAGACAATCCAAGCCCTCCAGACCACCCCACTGTCCGGCCAGACCTTCGCCACTCAAGCCATCTCTCAAGACACCTTGCAGAACCTGCAGCTCCAAGCCGTGCCCAACTCCGGCCCCATCATCATCCGCACACCCACAGTGGGTCCCAATGGGCAGGTGAGCTGGCAGACCATCCAGCTGCAGAACCTGCAGGTGCAGAACCCCCAGGCACAGACAATCACGCTGGCCCCCATGCAGGGAGTGTCTCTGGGCCAGACGGGCAGCACCAGCACCACGCTGACCCCCATCGCCTCCCTGCCCAGTGGCACCGTCACCGTCAACGCCGCCCAGCTCTCCTCCGTGCCGGGCCTCCAGACTATAAACCTCAGTGCCTTGGGAGCGTCCGGGATCCAGGTGCACCAGCTGCAGGGGCTGCCCCTGGCCATCACCAATGCCCCCGGTGAGTGCGGTGAGTGCTCGGGTCCCCTTCGGCAGCTGGGCACGGGAAGGAGAAACGCCGGACCCTGCGGGGCTGGGCGGGGTCGGTGTCAAATGGTGTTGGCAAGCGGGGTGGGGCTTCTGCTGGCCCTGGGAACGCGAAGTGGAACCTGTGTTGATCACCAAAAGACACTAAAGGGCTTTTAAGTCTTGGAAATAAAGGGAGGAGGTGGCTGTGAGGGGGGAAAGTGGAGAAGAAGGAGGACAGCTGATTTTGTGCCACTGTCCTGCCCTGGTGGCCACCCAGGGGTCTCGGGTCAGTGCTGGGTGAGGAGCCGAGTCCAGCTCAGCTCCTTGGCTGAGCCTGTAAAGAGTCATGGCCATAAAACAAAGGGATTAACTAAAACCCCGTGAAAACAAACACAGTCATGGAGCCGCGGGGAATTTCCTTCACGGGGCGGAAGAAAGGGCTCATTAAATGTCTGGGTGCTGGCAAGGGACAGCATGACCTCAACATGGCCCAGACGGTCCCGTGGGCACGGGGCACCCTGCTCAGATCCCTGGGACGCATCCCACCCTCTCCCACAGCCTGGGAAAAGCAGGATACGTGGATGTGGGAGCTGAGCTGGAGCCCGCTCAGCTTCCTGTGCAGAAGGGATCAGTTCTGGGAACGCTCTCCACTTGCTTTTCCACTGTTTTCTTTGGGTTTTGTTTTTTCGGTGTTTTTTTTTTTTTGTTTGTTTGGTTGGTGTTTTTTTGTGTGTTCTGGCTCTGGCTGAGAGGGGCTGTTGCTGGATTTAGTCACAGTTGAGAGGCAGCAGAAAATGTTGCTCAATCCAGCCCCTGCTTCCCTCTCGCGAGAGGCGGCGGCTGCTCCCCGGGCTTGTTTTGCAGCATTATTTTGGGCTGTTGCTACAGCAGCTTGGCTCGCGGGCGAGCCACGGGTCACTCCAGCCTCAGGATTAGCCTGATCCTTGGATTTCCCCGGGCAGGGACCCGTGGGGGGCTCCCTCAAGCCGGGGCTGGCACCCGGAGATGGGGACGTGCGTGGCCTCTGTGACCCGCGGGGTCCTCTCGCCGCCATCCCTGCTGCTGCCGAGGCCGGGGCTCCTTCCCGGGGTGTTCCCGGGCTCGCTCCTTGTTTTGAAGGCGCCGGAGCAAGGCATGGGCAAGCCCCAGTTCCTGTATTCGTGCCTGGCTCTGCCCTCGGAGGTGGGACAGGGAGGAACGTTCTAGAGACCACCCATCCGAGGGAGCCGCCACCTCCTCCTCCTCCTCCTCTTTCTCCTCCTCCTCTTTCTCCTCCTCCTCCTCCTCTTCTCATCTCCTTTTTTTTAGCTCAGCAGCTCTCAGCCCTTGATCCGCGGTGACGAATTCCCCGCGAGCGGTGGCAGCAGCAGCAGCGGCGCCTCTGTCCCCAGCCCCCAGGACGTGACGCTGGCGCTGTGACATAGGGACATTTGGCAATTACAGCCAGAACGGGGTTCAGAGCGGTTTTTTGGGGAGCCCCAGCTCGGTGGGATGGTCTGGGAGGCTCCTGGGATGAAGTAGGGAAAGCAGTGGCCAGGACAGAGCTCCCTGGTGCCGATCCAGAGGCAGGATTTGACTCCAGGCTGGAGGGGTTTGGCCCAGGCCATGTCCCCCAGAGGTGGCCATGGTCCCTTTGTCCCCCCCAGCCACCACCAGCCCCTCTCCAGAGTGTGCTGAGCCCCCCCCAGACCTGTGTCCCTCCGGATCCCAGCTCTCCAATGGGAATTTGAGGGAGGGGTTTGTTCCCAACGCTGCCCAAATCCCAAATCCCTGAGCGTTTTCCAAGCCTCCACGTGTGCTGGAACTTTCTGCTCCAGGCAAGGATTTGGGAGGGATTTTTGGAGCAGGAAAAGCTGCTCTGCTTCCAGGGGGAGGCGAATGGAAAAGGAACCCTTGCTGGGGAGGGGACTGTGGCTGGTTTTCCTTGGATCTGCTGTGTGTTCCGGGCTGGTGGGGCAGGAGGAGGTGCCCAGCCAGGGGGCTGGTGGCCCCAGCTGCCACCCGAGCTGGCAGCACTGCGTGTCCTGCCCCTTCCAGAGCTCAGCTCGGCCTCCTTTGGGTTCTGCGTCCCCTCCTGAACCCCATGGATGGGGGGCTGTGGCTCCCAGCCCGTCGGGTCCACTGCCAGTGAGGTTTTCTCCTTCTTTTTGGCAGGGGAAAAATCCCCCAGGGAGAAAGCAATGCCTGAAAAGGTCTTTAAAGCTCAGATTTTTTCGCTCCTGGGCATGAGGCAGAGCCCAGCTCTCTGTGCAGGTCTGACTCGATATCTGTGTTAATGGCTGTTTCCTCCTCCTCCTCAGCTGGGCTGGGAAGGGGCAGAGGCAGGGGCAGCTCTGTGAGCACCCTCAGAGCCAGGGAGAGGAGGATTTCCTCAGCTGGCAGCGCCCCAAAACCCTCTCAGAGCTGCTGCCAGCACTGCCCACGCGGGTGGCACCAGGACCCCTGAGCTGAGGGCTGGGGGTCAGGGGGCTGTGACATCTCCGTGGGCTACGAGAGCCACCTCAGTGTCACCCCAGCCCGCCCAGGGAGGGGACATCCTGTGTGAGGGGGATGATGGCGGGGAATTTGTGACATCGAAGTTTCTCTTCCTCTTTTGCCATAGGGAGGAGCAGAGGGACTGTTCTGAGCTCGCTGTCCTTAGCGTGGCTCTGTCCCCATGGCCCTGTCCCTGGCACAGCCCTGCTGTCCCCACAGCCCTGTCCCAGCCCTAGCTGGCTGAGGAATGTGCTGGGTAAACAGGTGACCACCAGGGAGGTCAGCACTGGAATTAAAGCCCCTTGTTTCGGGGGCACTCCAGGGATATCCCTGGTTTTGGGATGTTTGATTCCAGGGCTGGTTGGAGCTGTTTGAGGGAGGATTGGGGTTTTCTGGGCAGCGCGAGCTCCCTTCCAGGGAGGGAGGATGTGGGGGAATCCAGCAGTGGGACATCAGGACTGTCCTGGAAGGAACAAACCCTGCTGGGTGAAGGAATCCTGAGAAATGTGCTCAGCAAACCCCTCCCCGCTCCCACTTTGCCCTTCCAGGGCCTTTCCCGGCATTGGGACAGTGGCACAAAGCCCTGATTGTGTCCCGGTTTTGCTGTTTTTAAGGGCAGCTTTGTGGCAGGGCCTGGATGAGGCATGCCCATGGCATGGAGGGTGGCAGGGAGGGGACAAGGGACCCGAGCCCTCCCCGGGATCCGCCCGTGACGCGCTGCCCACATTTGTCCCGCCACGCCCGTGACACCGCGGCACTAAACAGCATCTTGGGAAACTTCCTGCTGCAAATGCCAGCCAGGCCGGACTCTGCATCCCTCGGCTGACCTCTGTCCGTGTGCTTCTCTGGGGGACCCCCAGGAATCCCCAGAGAGCCTGGGATTTGCTCGGGAAAAACAGGAGCGACGCCGGCCGAGCCCGTGTGAGCACAGCTCTGTCTGGACGAGGCTGTGCCCCACACAGAGTCCCCGTGGGGGACACCCTGTGGGTCCTGGGCTCTGTGGGGCAGCGCTGCTCCTGCTCCTTGCCCTGTGGGTTCTGCTGCCGCAGGCCGGGCCCGGCGGGGCTGGGAAGGGCTGGCAGCAGCGCTGGTCGGACGGGTCGGGCACCAGCACCCAGCCCGTGACTCCTCCCAGGAGAGCTCCCGGCTGCAGAGCCGTCTGCCAGGCCCTGATCTGCCTCTGCCTTTTATCTGGGCCGGCCCCAGCCCTGCGGGAGCCCCGTCCTTATCACCCCACACAGGAGACACGTCCTGGCTCCCGGCTTTGGGGGAGTTTCCTCGCGGCTCCCGGCTCAGCACGGCTGCAGCGTCCAGACGGCTCCTGATCCCCTCCCAGCCCATCCCAGGACGCCTGGGTCAGATCCTGGCACTGATACAGGCATCAGTTCCTCCTCTGGAATTAAAAACTTGGCATCTGTGCCTTGGGAAAGCGGCCACCCTTGGCCTTCAGGGAGGTTCGGGTGAGGTGGGAGATGCCTGCTGGGGTTCCCCACCTTGGGAGTGGCCCTTCCCTGTCTCAGGCAGGCATTTTCCTCCTTCCACAGCCCTCACCCAGGGATTTCTGCCTGGATGTCAGGGGGTGCTTTGGTGGGACCTGCAAGGCAGGACCAGGGGCTTCCTCCCGGTTTTGTGAGGATCCAGATGGGAATTTCAAGGGCAGAGGGGCTCTGTCTGTCAGGCTGCAACACGACAGAGGCATTTGGCAAATCCTGGGGGATTCAGGGATCTGCCAGAGTGGGTGATGAGGTGATTCCCTGCCTCAGCTCTGTCCCCCTTCACAGCCCACCTCATTCCATCGGCTCTATCCCAATTTATCCCCTCTCCAAAGGCAGGGTCGCTCATCCTGAAGCACAGAAACCTCCAGCAGTTACAGGAGCTGCCCAAGGAGCGGCTTCTGGAGTCATCAGAGCCCAAATTAAAGCACAACTGCTCGCTGGGCTGCAGACTTCCAGCCTGCCCCATCCCCTGGTTCCCTCTCCGCTGCCCCAATCTCCAAGGAATTGCTGAGCCAGAGCTTGGCTCATTCACATGGATGAGCTCCTGGTGCAGATTAACTCATTTTGCAAATCAGGGAGGGAATCAGACGGGGGCGGGGGGAAAAACCGATCGGGGGGGGGAAAACTGAGGGGACGTCGTTCCAAAGCCACTTTGTGCCTTTGTGCAGCTCTTTGGTGTGTCTGGAGCAGCTGGGGTTTGTTCTGGGCAGGGCAGTGACCCCAAAAACGGGGCAGGAAATGGGGAGACCTCGAGTCGTGAGGTAGAAAATGTGGATTTTGGAGGTTTTTTTCAGGAACACGCCCTGAGAGGTTGGGGCTGCGTGTCCCCGGGTTTTGCTTTTCTTTCTTTTCACCTGAAAATTTCCTCGTGCCTGGTGCCAGCTCTCCCCTCACCCTGCACTGCCTCTGCCCAGGCTCAGCTGCCAGAGGTGCAGAGTTTGCTCAGGCAGCCCCAGTTTGTTGGTTTTGGGTTTTATTTCCAGCTCTTCCCCTAAAAATGAACACAGTGTCTGTTCCCCCTGCCGGGGTGGGTGTGAGAGCTCTTCTCTCCAGTTCTCACCTCCCGGTAGTTTGCTAAATAAAGCAAACAAACCCCAGCTTTTTCCTGCACAAGGATCACCTTGTCTGCAGAGAATTCCCAAGCCAAGATTCCGGGGTTTGGGGTTTTTGTGGGGGCACCAGAAACTGCCCCTTTCCTGGGGGGTCTCAGAGGCTGCTGGTGGAGCAGGGCCAGGGGCAGCTCCCCTCCCCTGCCTTCCCCAAATCCCTCTTTCTCCCCAGGCTTTTTCCAAGGATTAAACCTTCTCTTGCTCTATTAATGATGTATTTTTCCAAGGCTTTGCTGACCCAAGGGTGGAGCTTCCAGGGAAGCCTTAGACGTAGCAGGGATGTGTATTAGTGGGGATAATAAACGTGAATGATCCTCTCTGCCCGCTCTCCCCCTGAACCCGCCGTATCCCAGAGATTTCAGAGCTCCTGCAGGCCCAGGATCTGCTGCCTTGGATTTGTGCCTCGCTGAGAGGCAGCCACGGATCTCCAGCAGCAGATTTGGGTTTGTTCCCCCCGTGCCAAAAGGCAGAAAATGCCGCGTGGGCTTTTGCCTCTTGGAGGAGTGAAGCCATTCCAAGGCATCCTGGCTGGATTCTCCCACTCCTGGGGTATTTTTGGGGAGAGAACTCGTGTTTTTGGGTTTGGTTTTTTTTTTATTGGCTGGGAGGGGGAGGGAAGGTGTATTTTTTCCTGGCTTTTTTTTTTTTTTTTTTTTTTTGTTTTTTTTTTGCTTTTTTTTTTTGGTTTTTTTTTTTTTTCCCAGCAGCTCTTCCCATCCGGGGAAGTCTCTAATCCGTGGCTGGAGCACAAAGCTGTCTTAGAAGCTTAAAAACCCCTCCCAGGCTCCCTCGGTGCAGGGCTGTGACTGCAGACACGTCACGGGAGCTGCAGGGAGGGACTGGGGAGCTCCTGGAATCCTCAGCTTCCCCGGGAGCTCGGGAATGTGGCAGCCCAGGGCCGGGCTCCACATCATGTCACCTTCGGAGGGGACAATTTCCTGCTGCAGGCAGGGCTGGGACAACGTTCCCAGCTCCCAGGGGTGAGGGGCAGAGCCCAGGCTGGGGCAAGGGATTGTCCTCAGCGGTGGCTGGGGTTTGTGTGCCAGGTGCCAGCCCCAGGTGCCAGCCCCAGGTGACAGCCCCAGGTGCCATCCCCAGGTGCCATCCCCAGGTGCCAGCCCCAGGTGCCAGCCCCAGGTGCCAGCCCCAGGTGACATCCTGGCTGCTCCTGCCCTGTGCCCCGCTGTGTCAGGGCCAGGCTCTGCTCCTGGGTCTGAGCTCTGACAGGCCAGCCCTGCCTTTTCACGAGGAATCTGGGTCCCCGTGGATTTGGGGACAGCAAATCTCCCAGGCTGCTCTTGCCCCAAGTGACAGCACCAGGGAAAGCGGCCCCAGGCTGAGTTAGGAAGCTTCAGCTTGGATTTGGGGGGAATTTTTTCACTTTCCTGGTGGCTCCTGTCCCTCTCTGACCCGCAGTGTCCCTTTCCTGGTGGCTCCTGTCCCTGCTGAGCCTGGGCCTGGCTCCTCCCAAGCTTTGCCCAGGCACCACTGACTCCTGCTGGCTCTGGCACTCCCAGGGACAGGGGAAGTTGTTCCTGCCAGGAGTTCTTCCTCATTCCCTCGCGTTGTGAAACTCCCTCCTGGCAGCTCCGGGAGAGCCCAGCCTGTGCCTCACCTGGGATTTGAAATCCATCCCTCTCCAACCCCTCCTGGCCCCTGCCTCAGAACTCCTGCCTGGAAAACCAGGATTGTAAATGGAATTTCCCTGCTGGGCCAGGGTGCTGCTCCCAGCAGGGCTTCCCAGAAGGATCCTGGGCTGGGGTTTGGGAATTGTCTTTATCCTGCTCTGTGACGGGGACAGTGTGGTGTCACTGATGGGTGCTGCTCTCCCAGCCTGCTTTATTTATCCTGGGCTGGAATTCTGCTGGAATTGGGCTGGAATTTTGCTGTCATTCTGCTGGAATAGCTGCAGCAGTTGGCAGGGGTCTGTTTCTTGGGAGAGATGCAGCTCTTCCCACTCCCCCGGTAATAAATTAAAGACCTGCACCAAAACTGGGGGAAATGTGGGAGATTTGGGGGCTGGGGAGGGCAGGGAGAGCCCCGGGCTGCAGAAAGCCAAGGGAGAAGAGTGGGGATTCACAGCTCCATCCAGCAGAGAGCCTCCAGCCCAGGTGAGGAACCTGCTGTAAGCTGCCTGGTCTCTTGCAGGTGAGCACGGGGCGCAGCTGGGGCTGCACGGCGGCAGCGGGGACGGGCTGGGGGACGAGAGCACAGCCGTGGAGGAGGGGGAGACCAGCCCCGACCCCCAGCCCCAGCAGGGCCGGAAAACGCGGAGGGAAGCCTGCACCTGTCCCTACTGCAAGGAAGGAGAGGGCAGGTGAGGCTGCTGCGGCAGCAGGAGCGCTCTGGCACCCCCAGAGTGCCTCCTTTTACGGGGTAATTTGGGTTGGAAAGGGTCCCTGGGGCCGTGGGGTGCAGTGCTGGCAAGGCCACGCATGTCCCCAAGTGCCACATCCACGTGTTCACCTGGGCACTCGTGTCTGAGACCCCCAAAGTGCTTCATCCCATGGAATTATTTAGGTTGGAAAAGTGAAAAGGTCCCTCAGGTCATCGAGGCCCAGGCCACCAGTGCCCATGTCCCCAAGTGCCACATCCACGTGGCCACCTGGGCACCCCCAGGTCCTTTCCCCATGCCTGGAGTGTCCCATGGGGCTGTAGTTACCCAAGGGCAGGACCTGTCTCTCAGCCTGGCCGAGCCTCACCCCAAACCCCAGCCCCCAGACCCATCCCGATCCAGCAGATCCGCCACCCCCGAGATCTCCCGTGGGTTTAACCCTTCCCTTCCTGCAGGAGCTCTGGGGACCCAGGGAAGAAGAAGCAGCACATCTGCCACGTGCCGGGCTGCGGGAAGGTGTACGGGAAGACGTCGCACCTGCGGGCGCACCTGCGGTGGCACACGGGGGAGAGGCCCTTCATCTGCACCTGGGTGCTGTGCGGGAAGCGCTTCACGCGCTCCGACGAGCTGCAGCGGCACAAGCGCACGCACACAGGTACGGCCGGGACACCTGGGACCTCGCTGCCATCCCCCAGCCTGCAGTTCCAGCCTCTTGGAGTGTTGGTCTTGAGCTCTTCGCTCCAGGGCCTGCCTGTCCTCAAAGGGAGGATCCTTTTCCCAAAATCCTGACATGTTGGGAAATCGCATCCTCGGGAAGCTTCTGCACAGCCTGACAGCTTTCAAGGGGAGGGACATTTTCCGAAAATCCTAACCTTTTCCCAAAATCCAGCGTGCTGGAGAGTTCTCCCTGAACTCCTGGGGTTGAGACCACATCCCAGTGGAGCCTCTGCAGGGCCTGACCCCTCCTAAGGGCAGGGAACCTTTTCCCAAAATCCTGACATGTTGGGAAATCGCATCCTCGGGAAGCTTCTGCACAGCCTGACAGCTTTCAAGGGGAGGGACATTTTCCGAAAATCCTAACCTTTTCCCAAAATCCAGCGTGCTGGAGAGTTCTCCCTGAACTCCTGGGGTTGAGACCACATCCCAGTGGAGCCTCTGCAGGGCCTGACCCCTCCTAAGGGCAGGGAACCTTTTCCCAAAATCCTGACATGTTGGGAAACCGCATCCTCGGGAAGCTTCTGCACAGCCTGACAGCTTTCAAGGGGAGGGACATTTTCCGAAAATCCTAACCTTTTCCCAAAATCCAGCGTGCTGGAGAGTTCTCCCTGAACTCCTGGGGTTGAGACCACATCCCAGTGGAGCCTCTGCAGGGCCTGACCCCTCCTAAGGGCAGGGAACCTTTTCCCAAAATCCTGACATGTTGGGAAACCGCATCCTCGGGAAGCTTCTGCACAGCCTGACAGCTTTCAAGGGGAGGGACATTTTCCGAAAATCCTAACCTTTTCCCAAAATCCAGCGTGCTGGAGAGTTCTCCCTGAACTCCTGGGGTTGAGACCACATCCCAGTGGAGCCTCTGCAGGGCCTGACCCCTCCTAAGGGCAGGGAACCTTTTCCCAAAATCCTGACATGTTGGGAAACCGCATCCTCGGGAAGCTTCTGCACAGCCTGACAGCTTTCAAGGGGAGGGACATTTTCCGAAAATCCTAACCTTTTCCCAAAATCCAGCGTGCTGGAGAGTTCTCCCTGAACTCCTGGGGTTGAGACCACATCCCAGTGGAGCCTCTGCAGGGCCTGACCCCTCCTAAGGGCAGGGAACCTTTTCCCAAAATCCTGACATGTTGGGAAACCGCATCCTCGGGAAGCTTCTGCACAGCCTGACAGCTTTCAAGGGGAGGGACATTTTCCGAAAATCCTAACCTTTTCCCAAAATCCAGCGTGCTGGAGAGTTCTCCCTGAACTCCTGGGGTTGAGACC
>WEKY01059943.1:44492-54913 GCA_013390045.1 Picathartes gymnocephalus | reverse complement strand
TCCTTTTTTTTTTCTTTTCCTGAGAGATAATTTCTGTCCCTTCCAATCTGATTGCTGTTTCAAATTGAAAAATGAGGCTGTTTTTCTCATTCTGCCAGGGCATTTCTGATGCCTGGAAAATAGATCTGCTGGGTAGCCAAAGGTCCTTGGATCAGCATCCACATCTTTTTGTTCTCAAGCACTAACAATAAAAAGTCGGCTGCACTAGGTCATCTACCACTAGTTGATGCAGTGTCTGTTTTCCTACCTTTCTAAAGGATGTCCACTCAAATTTGGGCTCTGTAAACTCAGCTCTATGCATTTTTCCATTACATCAAAGATTATAAATAAGGAATCAAATCAGTGTGACACAGCTCATGAAAAGATGTTTTTCATTAAAAACCATCTGTTTATTTGCTAACGTATACATTTACATAACCCTTCAAGAATGCTAAACTTTCATTCAAATAGGTCACATGGCAATGGTTGGGAAACACACAGAATTAAATGCAAAGGGCCCAATTCTCCATGGCTTTGCACCTAAGTAAATCAATAATAGCCTAGCAAAACAAGGGAAAGGCGTTATTATTTTCATCTCCTTTGTGCAGGCACAAATTACTACCTCTAAGATAAAAGAATTCATTTTTCTAGTGATATATATACATATAGGTATATATATACACCTATATATGTATACATATCTATGTGTGCACATCTATATCAGTTATAGACAATTGAGACTTCATCTTTAGAGATAATAATTTGACTAAAACATAGAAGACAAATGTTCCACCTAATTCATAAAATTGCCACTACTAAACTCTGTGATCTGGTAGGATGGTATGGAGTGGGAAATTTACCCAGGGTAAATATTCCCATTCTCATCTTGTTCCTAGAATAGCTAAAAATGAGTGTGTGAGGCTTATGTTCTTCTATTTATTGTCTTAACTGTCTTTTTTTTTTATTATTTAAATGCTCAAAATAAAGGGGAAAGGAGTAAGGAAAAGGAGTCAAAAATCCCTGATGAGGAAGAAAAAATTTCTAATTCATAATCCATTTTTCGGACCTTAAAATTGGCAATATTTGTTCAGAGTAAAGGTCCTCTCAGCTTAGGATCCTGTTTTGATAAAGGCCAAAAGCAAACATGCACAGAACATAAGAAAAGCGCAGGCACATGGTGGTACTTCCTAAATATGCCAGAAATTTGCAGATCGAGAGTTTCTGAGCCAGGATCATGTCCTTGTATTTAACAACTTTAAGTAGCTTTCTCTTCCATTAACTTCTCCAGTGGCCCCCCTAAGCCGTGCAGATTTTAAGCATCGACAGCATCCCGTGACAGCAAGTTCGCCAGCACAGCTCCCCAGCAGAGCTGATGAGGTTTAGGGAAGATCTGCTGGGGTGTATCATATCGTGCTGGCTCGTTCCAAGCACTGGATATATCAGTTCCCCAAAAAGGTGCAGAAACAAACATTCTTGGAGTAAATTTATATTCCTCTGTTGAATCGAGTGAAGGCATTCCAACTAAGTCAGAGGAACTCAAATGACTCCTGCTAGCTCAGTAGCTTATCTGAGGTTAGTGGAACTATGCTGATTCTCATTAACTGAAAATTTAGCTCAATATTTTACTTTCGAACGTGTCTTACAGAATTACGAATTCCATTCCCGTCAAGCTGATATATTGTGCTCACAGCTGCAGGAGCCGAGCAATTAAATTGATAATATTTGATGATAGTGTATGTATGTGTGTGGGGGGAACACATTCAATTTTGTTTGGCTCTCAAAACAAAGTCTCTGATTTTTGCAAGGTTGCAATTCTTTCTCTCCATGTGCAATTGAGCCTGTCTTTCCCTTCCAAAGGAGTGCCTGCATGCTGGAATTAAAATTTACTCATGACTATCAGGCAGCAATCTATGACCGATTTGTTCTCACAATCTTCAAGGCAGGTACGGAGGAATCAACATCAGAACAAGTTTTCTCTTTCCATATGCATCAGTTTGCAAAGGCCGTCCCATAGGTCAACAGGTAGCTCACCCTTTATGCAATGAGTTTTCAGTGTCTTAACACAGAACACCTCAGCAAAGTCCTGGAAGGAGATACTTTTCTTTGGTGGACACATCTCCCATGAGAACTGGACCATGAGTAACATCTTTATTTCCCATACCCCAAGCCAAAAAAAAAACAAAATTACTTTTGTCCATTACTGTCCTGCATGAGATTTTGACCACTAGTATCAAGGTGGAAGTACCTCATTAACAGACTCTTTGTTTCCTTTCCCTCTTGTGCTTTCCTGATTAAAGGCCAGAAGGAAGCAGCTAACCGTTGGTCTTGGATCCTGAGCCAAAAAGCACCTGAGTCGGTGAAAATATTTCTTATTGATGCCATAGCCTCCAAAATGTGTTGCCAGTGAGCTGCTATGACATTTGTATGGACCACACTTTACTGGTTATTATCCCTGGCTCTTTATATTTACAGATGTAATAAAACATATGTAGAAAAACAGTTCTTTGTTGTACATTTGTGCAGTGTCTAATACAGGCACAACAGCAGACTTTGAATGTTGTAATAATAGTAAAGATAAAACATAATCATATTGATCATGCAGAGTTCAGCTGTGGAGTTTTCTATCTGCAGTGATTGGCATGTTTTCAATCATAGAAAATAATTTTCACTTGCATTACTTAGTGTTCCTTATTAATTGCAATAGTAGTTCAGTTTATTAGTGCCTGGCATAACAAATAGCTCAACAACATTTTAAAATTAACATACAAAATAGCCATGGAGATGTGTTTACTGCTGACCTGCAGATACTTCAGGGCTGAAATGCACCAGCATAAAAGCAGGAAAGGACCAGGGGAATAAAAGGTGATAAACTGATCCTGAAATAATTGCTGCTAGTTTAAAGATAAAAACACATATGTATATATGTAGTTAGTCGAGTGATATCAGATTCATAACACAGCAGAGGAGTTTGTATAAAAATAGGTTGGGTTTTATAGGAAATAACAGGAGCTTTGGTTAGATGTAGAATTTTGTTGTTGTCCTTTTTCTCAAGAAAACATAAACAATTACCCAACAAAATAGCAAACTGTGGTAAGAGCAAACAGACCGAAGGAAGAAACTTTGTTATATAACACGATGAACCTGTGGTAACCATTCCCAGTGTGTGTTGTTTGCTGTGACTTACAGCTTTGCTTAAGCATTTTAAAGATTCTTGCAGGTCTTTTTCAAGCTGCCAGCTCTAGCCTAGGAATTATGGTAATGTGCCACTTCTGAGCCCTCGGCAGGATTTGCAACAGAGAAATCACATCAGCCTATGCTGATTAACAATTCCATTCCATCCAGAGATTTATATAAAAAAACTATCTTACATTTTGCTTTTTAATAAGAACGATCGCTATCTCAAATTGAGTCCCAGCAAATTTTAATAAAGGCCCAAGGTTGAGTGGCATTTTGCATGCTGATTTAGCTATGATTGCTTGCTTTTGATGAGCACCAGCCGGGCATGTATAGCTTTCCTCAGAGCAGGTTTAAAGACCAGTAGTAAGGAAAAGGATAAAAATAAAAACTTCCAACTGAAATTCGAGGTCTTTTCTCTCTATGATTGATTACTGAATAAATACCTACACATATCTCTGCATTCAACCCACAAGTAATATTCCCTACAGCAAAACAGCTGTTTTAATGGCTTTTAATATACTCCACTGTCAAAATATGTTAAGTTTGAAGGCTGCAATTATTAAAAAAATAAAAGATATGATCAATCTATTTATCTACCTATCTTCATGAAAACTCCTCAGCTTAATCAGCTGAGTGTGGATTGGAATAAACCAATGCCTTTATGCTGTGTTTGTATGAGGGTCCCCATTTAGCAGATTTTTTGCCATTGTTTTGAGTAGCACCTTCAGGGCTCCGAGTTATAGTAGCACATAGGTGTCATAAGGCATCGGGTTTCTGTCCTTATGCAATAGAGACGGTCTCTCTCAGGGGCTGTTACAAAAGAGGAAAAAATCATCAGCATATAAGCTTTTTGTAGTCACATTTTTCCCTCTTTGTGTTTTGAGTAAAAATAGGCATTGGAAATATTTATTTGGAGAAAACTGTCTTCTGAAGATACGAGGGGAAAAAAGAGGTTGCACAAAACAGCTGAAGTCAGAGCTCAGTGGCAGTGTGTGTGTATGTGTGTGTGTGTGTGTATAACTTATGAAAGCAGCAACGCCATAAAAGTGATCAGGTAAAACATTCCTTTGTTTTGATTCAGCTTTTATGGTTTTTCTTTTTCATCCCTCTCAATAAATTGTATTTCAACTTCTCTCATTAAAACAGTAACCCTTTCTTGCTCCAACCTGGGGAACAACACTGGCAAAAACCCTTTCATACAGGAACCATCCATCATCATTAGAAATAATGATCCTCCCACACAGTAACTAGTGCAATGTACATGAAGGAGCAACTAATTCCCACCCAGTTTCCTTTGCCTCTTTCTCTTTGAGGGATTGCAAATGATAATTTAAAGAAACAGTGTGTGAAAGACGCCTTCAGTCACAGGAAAGCTATTTCCATCTTGTAAACTGGGAAATCGTGTTAGGTGAGACAAAAAGGATCCTGTATGATCTCAGAGGAGACATGGCCCTATTTTCCAGTTTAATGTCCCTTGTTGCTTTATCACACACAGGGAACCATTTTTACTGAACTGCTTTTGCTTCATAGGGAATAAAAGAGGGATACAATTAAAAGTAATGGCCAGTACACTGAGAGGCAGCTCCCAGTAACCTCCCTTTAGCCTACCCAAGGTACATCACTTAAGCACGTACATAAGTCCAATGCTTAAGCCCATATACTTTAGTCCAAGCATAGAGAATAGTTTGAGCTGGAAGGCACCTCAAAAATCATCCAGTTTCAACATCCCTGCCATGGGCAGGAACACTTTCCACTAAGCCTGGTTGCTCAAGCCCCATCCAACATGGTCTAGAACACTTATAGGGATAAGGCGGCCACAGCTTCTCTTGGCAAGCTGTTCCAGAGTCTCACCACTCACAAAGAATTTCCTTTTTACATTTAATATAAATCTACACTTTTCAGAGTAAAGCCATTATGCCGAAGCCCACATGCCATTTTAAGTGACCAGGACCCTTCATTAAGGCATCTCTGTAGCTTCTCTCCATGGTTAGTGAAGAGAAGAGTATATCCTAAAAGGGGAGTTCTAAGTGTCCATTAAAGGGCTCCATGAAGGCTGCATTTCCTAAAGGACTACAGTGTTTGCTGATGACATCTGACAGAAAAGACTTGGGAGAATTCAGCATCCAAAAATATCACAATCCCCAAACCCCTTCTTCCACTGTGTCATCCCAGAGGTGCCTCAGCCCATCGTTTGCCTGGTTTGACTTGAGCAGCCCCACTGCAATCCAGCATGGCAAGGCAAGGTGGCTCCAGAGCCCCCTGAGGGACCCAATCCTGGAGAAATTCTGGGAACACACCCACCTCTCACTCACAAGATCACACCCTTCAAGAATGCAGTCATAGTTGCTTTCTTCTTTCAATGCAGCTGGCAGAGGAGGAGGCAGCAGTGACAGTGCCCTCTGCTCCTGTAATAACCCCAGGATTAAAGCACTCACCCAGGAACCGGGACAGTGGGTCCTGGGCCCTCCTCAGCCCCAGGGGTTCAGAGTTCCCACTTCCCATGAAACCATCCTAAATTCTGAGTTATTGGGTGAGGGTGAGATCCGGGGCATGGGAGGGAGAAAGTATTTATTTCCTCCTTCAAACTATGTTGAGAAGAGAGAAAGTAATGAAGGAGTCATGGTAACCCAAGGTGACTTTCAAGCAGAACATGTGTCCATATCCTAGGGTTTAAAAAGAGGATTGTCCTAAATTTCAGTTTCAACTTTTTTTTTTTTTTTTCTGCATTAGTATTTTGCACCACAGAGCTATGGACTGAGATTTGAAGGATGTAGAGGGCATAATCTCTAGGAGAAAACACTTTATTCATTAAATGGCTCTCTGACTCACTCACAAAATTGTCACTCCCCCTTCCTAAATCCAAATTTCATACTGTGTGTAGATAAAGAAACATTAAGCTGACACAAAATAGGAAATGCCCCAGAAGCCCAGCATCTCTTTCTCCTCACAAAGGGTCGTGGGAATCTCTTCATCTTTCCTGCACAGTCCTACAGCTTGACCAAGGAATGCAGAAATGCTTTTCCACCCAGCATCACCTGCAGTCTTGTGGTTGGGGTACTCCCATGGCAATTGGGAAACATAGGTTTGAACCTCCCGGGCAGAGGCAAACCCAAAACTTGTCTTGCTTTTCTTGGGCAAGTGGCTTTAACCACCGAACTACAACATAAATGGTGAGAGGATCCTCCTTTTCCTTTGGTGACTGTGTTTTTTTGAAGGGAGCAAAGCAAAGCTGACTTTGCTTAGTCCTTTGAAGACCTGCTGAGCTGAAGCCTGGGACCTACCTGTCCCAGCCATATTTCCCTGCAGCCCTGCAGCCCTGATTTGGGCACTTCTACTTGGTATTTTCTTTCTTGACAATTTACTGCTCAGTGTGGGGCTTTGGGAGGATTTTTCTAAAGTATTAAATGCACTTCATATACTGACATGATGTCTTAACACTGAGTTGGGGGTCCATTCTGGGTACAGGAGCTCAAGAGTTACGTACTGCCATGAGTTGTCCCATTTGGTATAAGTATTAAACACCTCTGTGTTACCACCTTCTGCAAGTGACAAAACTTTCCTTGGTGATAAACCTCTCAGGGTTGTGAGCTTTCTTCTCCAGGTTTACCTTCCATAAAAGTCGACAGAGCTGAAACAAAGCAGAGTAAGCACAGGGCCTCTTCCAGCAGGATACCTCAACCCATGTGAACTACTTCAGCCAGCTCCAAAAACAACTGGGAATGCAGTGCCCTCTATCCTGGTCTGGATCAGGCCTTAAGGACAGAGTTGAAACTTCAACAAAGGTTTTTATGAAGGAAGGAGGGATAACATACCACAACAGAGATGCCATTTCAAAAAATTGAATGACTTAAGGCAGATACTCAGAAACCATAGAGGAGATTGTGGGATGGCCTGGATCCTCAAAATATTCTGCATCCTGGCTCAGACCCAGTTGGGCAATTCAATGCATAGTTCCTTTATAGCATATAACCAGGTTCAGTGGGACCACTCCTGCTTGCTGTCAAGAATGGGTTTAAATGTGCAGCTGAATGCAAGCCAAAACACTCAATACTTTGCCTAATTTAGCATAAAAATATATAGTAAGGAATAATGCCTTGCAGTGCATACGTCAGAAAAGTGAAACTTCTTATGTGCCAGCATATTTTACAATAATAATACTAGCTTGTGACTTATCCCAGATGTTTACTTAGAGTAGAAAAGTGTCCTGAAATGCAAGTAAATATGCAGGTGTGAAATGAATTAATATAGTTTTCTTCATTTGAGAGAAAAATACATTTCTGATATCACTATATCACTCTCTCTTACTGCTGTAATATGCCATGGGAGAATAAGCCACCACTTTCCATTTCTTGTCTTTTGAAGTTAATTTCCGATCCTAACAGTAAATCAGAGTTCTGTAATCTTGCTGATACATTACAGGGGAATGAAAATTTAATTTTTAATGAGATCTTTACTTTAAAAAAAAAACTTATGAAAACGAAAAAGCTGTGTTCAATCAAAAGTGGGGCTTTGGCATGCAATGGCTAAGTTTAGAATGAAAAGTAACATCAAAGAGATGTCTTTTAGTTTAATTTCAAATAGCACATGCTACCTTGGAAGGGATAAATTCTGGAACATTTCTGTAAAATCTAGAAAATGCCATTTAAGCCTAAGGAATTCTAAATAATAAGCAAAACATAACATTCACTGGTGAGCGAACACAAGGACATCAAATTCTATATGTGGTCATCAGGAAGAGCAACACATATACATAAAATAATCACAAGATCGTGCTCAGTATATCCAGTTGAAGGATGTTGCCTGAAAATCCCTGTGTACCTCTCTTCTGTTGCCTTTCTACGGTACTACTTAAACAGAATCCCAGAAATCTTTTTGTATTTGGCAAATCCCTTCTGCCATATATAATTTATGGGCACTTTGAGCATCTTGTGAACTGCACAGTAAAAAAATAGCCAGGGTCATCTAGGAATTGGCAAAATGCACATGCAAAGTATTTATTCTGTTGTGAAAACATGCAAAATTTCTAGACCCAAACAGTGCCCACCACACTGATGGCCACTTAGGCATTTTCTGCAGCATATGGCCTGGGAAATTTACAGGTCCTGGCTGCAAAAGAAGCATGAAGAGAGATTCAGCTGGATAATTCTTAAAATCTGTGAAAGTTGATGGGCTCTGGTAATGAATGGAAATGGAGAATGCCATTTAGCACACAACAAATGTGACATTGTGCCTACTTCCCAAGAGGCAATTAAGGTCAGCAATCAGCTGTCATGGATGTTAGCTCTGACTCAAAACACTTTCCAGAAGAAAAAAACCAAAACCACCAAGTCCGCTTCCCTTTGGTGTCACAACCATTTTTATGACAACATTTTCACGGTAGCATGAGCTCCTTCCTGTCATTTTTTGGGCTGAAGAAAGCAGCCCTCAGGCAGGATCCCATGAAAAGTCACATGCCATCCCAAAGCATCCAGGCCAGGATTCCAAAAAATGTCCATTTGAAGAAGGAATTGGAGTTTGGACCTATTTTACTTCAATATTTACTTTTACTGGAAAATCTGCCTCATGTCAAGCTGAGCAGCAATGTCAGAGAGATGCTGCAGCATCCTCTCTTTATGGAAGAATTATCCACTAAGCAGATAAAAACTGTCTGTGACAAACAACAACGTTTTGTCAAATCAGCACATTTTAAAGACCACATTTTTTCTCAGCCTAGGCCACAATTCCTATTTGTGCTTTCACACCATTGCTTTGAGACCTGATAAGATGCTATCAACACACCCTCTAAGTGCTCAAGAACCACTTTAAGGAGAATCACTGGGGCAATTACCATAAGAAGTTAAAGATATGGTATTTATTGATGAGAGATTAATATTGGCCACACTGCAATTGATTTTTTCCCTGCAGCTTTATTTTCAAGTTCTCACAATGTTTTGTGGCCTGCTGTGGTCTTTCAGGTTTCTTTCTCTTTTAGATATGAATTTATTTTTAACTATCATTCTAGTTGGTTGGAGTTCTTCCAAGAGTCTTCAATTTAATTTTAGCACATTTGATAGAAATTACCCTTATTTAATTAATAAAAGGAATGATGAGTTGAAGAAGCTGTGAAGCAGGATCTTTGTGTTATCAAGTTGCAACATAAACATCCTAGATGCAGTAAGGCAGATTTTTCCATCTAAGGCTGATATTTCTGAAAGAGCCACGAAACTGAAAGCTAGACCTAATGAGAAAACTTAGGTATGCCTGCACTTTAGGTGCTTGGGATGGCAAAAGAAATCCAAAATCCAGAGTTTGGCTACTCAGCTCTCCTTGTGGAGGTCAAACACTTTTGGCAGAACACAGAAAAGCCAAAAAACTGAGCCATTGAGCAGCCTTAAGCCTTCCTGTAGAAATGTGAAGTGTGATGTGAAAAACAAAGGGAGGAAGGGAAGACACAATTTTCCAACAAATTTCTTCCCTTAAGTTCCTTCAAAGGCTATAAGGATTCAAAACTTGGGATATTTTTTTTAATGGGTAAGAGTACATGGAGTTAAATACAGTGTTAGCTGCCAAGTAGTTGGAGCAACTACTCATGAAGTAGGCAAAGGAGTTCCTCAACTAGAGTGAATGCTCCATGTCCCTCCTTCCTTAGCCCCATGGGGGTGACATCCTGCAAGGGCCACCGAGACCTGTTCCTGAACCTCACGAACACAAGAGGACACAGAATCATAAAATCATAGAATTGTGGAATCACAGAATGGTTTCGGATCTTAAAAGTAATCTAATTCCAACCCCCTGCCGTGGGCAGGAACACCTTCCATCAGACCAGGTTGCTCAGGGTTCCGCACAAGCTAGTCTTGAACACTTCCCGTCATGGGGTATCCACAACTTCAGATCACAGAACAGAGCTGGTTGCTGAGAGGGGACTGAAGATTTAGGCCGTTTAGTCAGTGGCATTCATATATTTGTCTTTTTTTCTTACTAAAGCATAGGAAGTGCTGCTTTTACTTTTTCCTAGGCAGCCAAAAATCAATATCTAGTAGATCTTCAAGGATGAAATTGCAACAGAGAAATTGTTAATATGTGATGATTTTTTGAGTCCTAAGAATTAGACCTGTTGTTCACTGCATGGCGCTCACAGTATCTTAATATAGAAACTTTCTGGGGTAACTTTAGTGAAAAAAAATTTCCCAAACCATTTTTTAAAATTAGACTTAGAAAGCAGAAACTCAGATAATAAAACCTAAAAGCAAAATAATTTTGTTGAATTGCTTGAGAAACATTTGTCA
>WEKY01059943.1:8044-44361 GCA_013390045.1 Picathartes gymnocephalus | reverse complement strand
ATTATTATTATTATTATTATTATTATTATTATTATTATTTTAGCACCTTTTAACTTTGCTGCGTAACAAATATTTAAGGAAAAAAAAGTCTTTCTAAAGATGTCTTCTAACAGATAAACCTGAGAGTTCTGAGAAGTTCCATAAAATGAATTTTTTTTGAAACTTAAACAAAAGGTTTTTATTAAAAGACAAGCCTTAAAATTCTTTTAAAATAAAAAGAGGTGTTTTCAGACTCACTTTAGAATTAAGGAGAATCACAACCAAAAGATTTTTCTTTTTTTTCCGTTTGCCTTTAAGTGTTTCTTCAGTTCTGTTTGTCTTTGACGAATGTGAAACAGTCTCTTGTCTGCCAAAAAGGCCCTTGTGGCAAGCACAATGCCTTTGCTGGCCAACACAAGGATGTATAACTTCCCAACCTTGCGTTCTTTGCACACACAAAATTCCCATTGATTTCAGGGGGAGTTCTGCACAAAAGGATGGAGTCTTTGGCTTAATGCAAGACTACGAAAGGGGAGAAAGTGCTTACTGTACTGAGAGTATGCATCTGAATCGGTTTTATCACAGCTGGCAGGGCAGTAAAAGAAGTTTATGCGCAATAAACAGCTCTTGTGGTTAGAGTGACGTTGTTCATTCCTAGCCCAGAATTTGGAAGGAGTTATTATTTAATAAAGTTTAATTTGATGAAGAGAATATTTTTAATGCCCTAAACAGTGCTCTATGAGGATGACTGATAGGCCCAGCCCACTCACAGAAAGAAATGCAATTAATTGGTTTAATGAACTCACCACATTAATTAGCTAATGTCTGTGCAGCTTCAGAATGCAGTTGAATGGGCAAATCCAGGAGAAGTTGTGCTCTGGACTAATTATCCCCAAAGATCCCTTTGTGCCTCTCCAGATGCAGTGGATGATTACCAAAATAGTCAGGTGGGGTGGACATAACGCTTCCCTTGTGTGTCGAGCTTAGAGCTGGAGGGAGTCAGCTCCATCAATCCCAAAAGGGAGAGGGAAGAAGATGGGAGACAGGCTAATGGCAGAAAAAAGTGTATTTCATGGCATATACAATAAACAGCAATATTCTGCATGTTGCAGGCCATGGAGTACCTACGATCACTGGACTATAAGAGCACCAATATGGCTTTTCCAACAACCTGGCTTCCCTTTGACAGGTCTGCTCCTGCCAGCACGGACCAAGGGACACGTGCCAGCATATTTAAATGCACAGTGTGACTCAGCATAGCCAGAGATGCCAACCCAGGTCTCAGAGTGTTCTCAACACTGGATTTTGGGACAGGACCCCTTTGTAGGTGCACTCAGAGCTGGCTGGAATGGACCTCAGTCAGCTTGACCCCTCTCTAATCCCATGTGAAATGGAGAGGAATGGATGGAAAAGCATCCCACACCTTCCCATAGAGGAAAAGGCTGGCTGAAAACAGGATGGGTACAAATGTTGAGCTGACAAAGTGCAAGACCAGAGTTAAATGAGGGTCTGCAATGAACAAAGCCGAAGATTTAAGAGGTCACCTTTTCCTCACCAGCCCCAAACTCAGCCCTGAAATACAGGAGCTGGGAATGTTAAAAAATCCCTGGCTAAAGTGGCACTAATGACATTTATGACCAGCTGCAATGAGGACTACATTAGCTAATGTCTGCAGGTTGTTGGGAGGTCATCTGATAAGCAGGTGCCATAAAACATATTTTAGTTCACTTCCTTTTTTAATCTCCCTGGTGCAAAGTATATTTAGAACAGGGAAACCCCACAGAAGCAGGACACTAATATGTGACACAACTCTGCAGCCTCTCAATATCCTACAATTTTATCAGATTATCAAAGAGGAAGCAGTGAGCTGGGAGATGGAAGTACTGCTCATTCACCTCATTTGGCTGCCTCACAGTGAGAGTTTTGCTTGTGCAAAGACTGACGGATCAAGGGGAAGAAGAAAAAAAAAAGATACACTCAGTGTTAAAGGGAAGCCTGTTTATGCCTATAAGTAAGAAAGCTTGCTCAAGAATAAGTTAACTCTTGCTAGAGGATTATACCTGTAATGCTGGCAATTCTGGCCTCTGCATGAGCTGTAATATCTACTTGCATTACCTCACAGGGTGTTATGGGCCTTAATTAATTAATGTTTGTAAAGCGCTTTGAAATCCTCGGATGAAAGGCACTATAGAAGTGCAAAGCAGTTATTAATATTAATATTGCATAAGTGGCTTGGCTCCCTTCGCACTGCAGAGCACACTAACTCCTGCAAGGGCTGCGGCCCTGAATCAGCAATCTTCACACCACCAGGCAGGAGCCTCCCTTCTGCCTCCTCCTCTGATCTCTTTCTTTAGGATTTCCATGGACTCTTCTCCATAAATCCCCAACAGCCCTCCTATGCCTTCTCTCGTGCAGGAGTACAAGCAGTGACAACAGCACTTTTCAACCCATCATCCCAGTCTGGTCCTCTTCTGGGCAAGAAGTTGCAAGCTGAGCAGGTCTTGGAGTGATTAAAATCTCTGCATTTGGGAGGTGGGACTTTACAGTTCTGGATTTTACCTTGAATACAAGATATTCATAGTCCCACTTCTGCAATACAGAGAAGAAAACAGCTGAATTTTGGTGTATTATAGAAACTTTAATACAAGATTGAGACCACCTTCAATTTTAGTCACAAGCAGAAAACAATCAAGACCCTCGGCAATGATGATGTCACTCCAGATTTTTTGTGTTTCAAAAGAAAAAAAAAGTACTAAAATATACAGGTTCTTTCCAAAAAGGGGTTTGTTTTTCTGGTAAAAAAATTTCCTACTCAAAAGCCATAACCATAGAAGTAAATTGAGAGTCCTCCACCTCTCACAGGAAATATTAGTATGTTGGAAGAATGAATCCATATAATAAATTACATGCATACTTTTGTTAGTTAGATTCTCATTTGATCGGCTGCCCTGGTGAGTAACAATGACACCGGAAGTTGAGAAGAAGGTAAATGTCACTTTGTATGCAAAGTACATGAAACCATCTCGAGATCAATCACTTAAAGGTGGTGAAGCAGCTCTAAGATGAATTTGGTCAATATAAATTCTGCCTAATTTGTCTTGAAATATTACCTCTGCTATGAACTCTGAATAATAATGATAGCGAAATAAAAAAAAATAATAATGATAATATCAAACACATGAAGATAATCTCATTCATGTTTACACATGAAGTTAGGGGAGGTTATTTTTAACTTAGATATGCAAAAATAAGCATTACTGTGAACAAGTGAAAGAAAAATATTAATTAGAGGAAAATAGATATTTGATCATCAGAACCTAACAGTTTTCCCATCAGTGCACTAACAAAACAGTTCCCCCTGTAGTAGCTGTACTGGCTGCCTATAGCATTTACATTAGTTTGTACTTGTTTATGTCAGTGAAGTAACATAGAAGTTAAAAACAAATTGGGCTAATGCACTTCAGCAAAACTCTTCTTGACTTTGAAGGAAGTTTTATCTGCGTACAGAAGGCGAGCTTGACTCAGAAGCAAAAACAATACCCTGCCAGTTCCACGTATCTGCCTTCACAAAGGAGGCAGGGAGAGCTTCCCAAGCTCCTTACCACAAAGAGTATAACGTTTGCAGAGATTAGGAACTGCTGAAGGCAGCTTCAAATCTCAGTTTGTTACACGCTTTGCTGCAGTCTTGCTGTAAGGCAAAAAAAAAAAGGTGCTTCATCGCACCAAGCGCATTTGCTGGAGCAAAGGAAATGGTGCGTAGGATGTTTTACCAAAAGGAGAGCAATTTGGCCCAGCCCAGGAGTCAGGGCACCCAGGTTTCTTTCTTGGCTCAGCCACTAACTTCTTACGTGGCCTTGGGCAAGCTGTGCAACCTTGAAAGCCCGCTCACCCCCAAAAATAAGGATGATTATAGGAATTAGAAGGCAATTCATTAATGCATTAATTAACAGGCGGTGGGATGTTAGAGCTGTTCTGATTCACCCTGGCAGCCAGACAACTCCAGTCCTATCAGCACCACTGCAGGGGCTTCCCTCCCCAGTGAGACCCCGGGAGCAGGGCAGGGGGGGAGCACCAGCGAGGCAGGAAGGGAATTCAGCCTCGGCAACTTAGAGTTGCCCTTTTCTTCTCAGGCAGAGAGAACCGAGAGAAGGGCACGGATCTCCATTGTTTGCAAAGAGCCCATCCCATGAGACAGCTTGGGTTGTGATTTATTTTTGTTGCCATTTAAATTAAGTATATAGGCAATCCTGAGGCCATTTGGACCAGATCCAGCATGTGCAAGCACCATGTTTGGAACAGGGTGGGAACCCTATTTGCGTTCAGACACAGAGGAAGCACTCTAAGCTGTGTCTGTAAGACAGATGCCAGGGACCTATACTGGATGGTGCTGAGCAGGCACCAGTTAGCAGTGAATATGATTGCTCTCTAAAAATACATCCTAGGGAGGGGAAGGTGGGCAAGCGCCATGGAGGGAAATGAGGTATTTAAGCAAAAGGACAATGTTGGCACAAGAACAAACTGGATGTAAGGCTGGAAATTTGAAGATTTCTAAACATCAGAGAAGTGAAGTTCAGGAAAAGCCTTCCATGAGAGAGGAGCAGGGGCATAAAAACTGATTGAAATGCACTGGCAGTAGGTTAATGGCTGTGACCTAGGAGGTGGTTGCTTACAAGAGCAAGGGTGTTGTGGATTTCAGAGCAGAGACTGACCCTTCCAGAAATGACTGGGAAGGGCCCTGAAGAGCTGGGTTTTGCTTTTCCAATAATGCCAAAAAAATCAGGAGAGTTTCTTTGGGTTTGCAGTAGACTGGAAGTAGGCAGGATTTGTCTTGGCATGCTGAAGCCCTTTATCCAGACAATATTTGCTTACGCCAATGGTTTTGCTGCTGCTTTTCAAGGGTCTTCCTGGGAGAGGCAATAAATGCCAGGTTAAAAGGAAACCATGAGACACATTGTCACTGGGACATGAGGCCAAACCCTTTTTTTTCTTTCTCAGTGCAAAGCTTCAGTTTGTTCTTGTGTAGCAGAGGACTTAAATATGTGCTAAGCTGCCATTGTTATGCTGGGCTTTCCTAGTGGAAGGACAGGTTGTGCTATCAAAAAGCTTTTCTGCACCAGGAACGTCATCCTGAAAGAGTGACGTAAAGATCAGCTTCCTTCTCTCTTCAGGTATCAAACAGCCTTCTGGAACCACTAGAAGTCTAGATATGAAGGCAGAATAAAAACAGTAACAGTGGAGCAAAAATAAACGAGTTCCAATCATTTGTTATCACTTCTCAAGGGGATAGATGCTCATTGCAGAGAAGTGTTGTCATCACCAGAAGGTGAGAGTGCTCAGCACCTCCTCAGGATCCATCCTTCAACAAATTAAGGGTAGTAGGGATCTGCCAGAACCAAAGTGGGCCCCGTTCACTGGAATAAAGAGGTAACAGGTAGAGCTGCTAATCATCCCAGTGATAACCAACTGACTGGCACCACGGAGCAACCTTCCATAATAACCTGAGTCTCATCACTCAAGCATTTGTATAGAAGACATAAAAGCAAGAGTTGTTTGCAATTCATTTTACACCCCAGTGCTGCTCTCAGAGCTCGCTACTGGGGCTGCTCTCCCTTCAATGAAAAATGTTCCACAGCAGTAATTCCCACTGGTTTTCCAGTTGAGACTGAAATGACTCCATCGGTGATGGTACACTGAGCTGTACGTGGAGCCTAGTAATGTGAAATTGCTGTGCACTGCCTCTCTCTCCCAGCCACGTTTATAATGCTTATTAGGAAAGCCAGCAGCTGTCAGGGCTGCTGTAACCCTGTGGTTGGTGTCTCTCTTGAATTGCCTTCGCTTATGTTTCCTACACAGGCACCCAAGGGCAAGGTTATGGGGTTCCCTCCTATTCAGACATTATTATTATTATTATTATTATTATTATAGCTGTTATTATTATTATTCTTTATTACTAATATTAATTATGCAGCATGTGGTAGTGCCTAGGAGCCCCAAACTGTGGCCCAGAACCGCAGTACACCCAGCCCTTCACATGCACTGAACAGAAAGATATTCCCTGCCCCAGAAAAAGTGTATGAGCTTGTAGTGGAGTAACAGAGGGAAGAATTTGCTACCTAAGGGCTAAATTCATCACGGCATGAAAAAATGCACCTCCCTTTAAGTACATCTTTACACCATGAAACACATCTGGCAAGCTAGAGCAGAATTCACCTCCTTGAAGGGCAGAGATGGAATAAAGACAGATCCTGGAGAGGAAGGTGGTGGATTTTTTATTACACTGCCATAAGATTTATTTGTTTGAGGACTAGAGATTTGGATTGTTTTTTCAAATCAGAAATTTTATCACTAGTGCTGCTGAAAGCAACAGATGCCCTGGAGTCTGATGGCAGCAAGAACCTCATGGCACCCCCTCAGAAAGTGAGAGTCCCAGGGTTGCATGAAACCGTGGGATTGGACAAAACAAAAGAAAGCACCCTTCCAGCCCCCAAATTGTGCCTTCAAAGCCATATTGATCAAAGACCTAGAAAATTTTTAAAACCTCCATTTTTTTCTTATTTTCAAATATATTTGTGATATGGTTTAGTGGGCATGGTATTCAGTTGAACCTCATGTATTGCTTAAAAAGGTAAGGCATATCATTAGTTTGGATTACTGCATTTCATTATTTCGTTAGGATTTAGTCTGTAGCAATTAGAGAATACACATTTTGCACGTAATGTTTCACAATATGGCCTTACACCTGCGAGGAGCCCAAGGATCTGGATCCTGCCTGCCTCTGCAACAGCCCCACTGCAGAAATTTGCCAAGTTACTCCACTTCTCTCTGCCTCAGTTTCCATCTCTGTGAAAACAGGGATAAGTGTAATTTATTGTAATTCCTTTGTAAATTGTTTTGAGGCCTGCTGAGCTCTATGATTTAAATGAGTGAATGAAGTTTGACACAAGGAAGAGCAGAAAAGGGATGTTCGCAGCAGCATGTTCTCATTTCCCTGCAACGCTGACCTGCTTGTCCTGCAATATAAAAACATTTCACTTCAAGGTTTAGTTTAAGTATTAATTTAATTATTACTTTAAAATGAAAGTGACAGATTTTTCATGTCAGGGAAAGTCTGTGTATAAATGCCTCAAGGCCTAGGAAGCTTTCAGCTCTAAATGCTGATGGTCACTTGAAAGGTACTTTGGCACCTCTTAATGAAGGGAGTGTGTGTTTTTACATCTTACAGTGGTTTAAAGATTGTTTGTTTTTCTGTTTCTCTGGTGTGTAATTGAATATGTTTTCATGCGGAAATCGAGCTTTTCTGTTGCTTTTAGAAAGATTTATAAGAACTGCAGATGAACAATAGAATTCAAATTTTCTGATTATTTAGAAATAAAGAGCAACCCATTCTAAAAAATCCTTGAAAGGATGCACTTTGCTCTAAGGGCAGATGAAGTCCACTGTTTCTGGCACTACAACTCACATGCTTAAAATCTGGCAGCAGCTCATACATTGCAAAGAGGATCAGCTCCTGAAAAAGCTCGGAGTCATTGACCAGGTTATACTGATTTCCAGGTATCAGGGTGTAGGTGAGAACATTTTTGCCCTAAAGACTTTATAGAGTAATCAACAACAACAGCTAAATCAAAACAAAACAATCCTTTGAGCAGAGAATCTTGGCTATTTTCCCTCCTTTTTAGTGGATGAAAGTGATTATAAGCGAGAGGCAGTTTCAGCCTAAGTCCCTTCTCCTTCAGTTCCATGGAGCAATAAACATATTTGGCTACAGGAGTAATTAGTAAACAATGATAACAACAAATGGGAAGGTGTATCCACTTACCTTACATGTGGAATGAAGTATCATGTTGAGCATCTTATAATAATTATTTTATCATCATTATTATAATAATATTCACTTTATAACTCAGAACTCCAGTCAGGGGATTAGTACTAGGAAAATCTCTAGTTCAAATGGAAAATTTCATCTCTTTTGGCTCCCCGGGTAGTCAACAGAAGGAGAAAGATTTATCTAGAAAACAAAATTATTCGTGTTTCAAATCATCACTCCTGAAATACCAGAGATTCATCAAGTGTCAACAGAGGTTTCAAAGCAAAGAGAACAGATATTTATCAGCTGGGAAAACCAAAGCACAGCAGGATCAGGGGCTGTGCCTTTGTTCCCAGTCCTGTTCTAAACCAACATCTTGCCTGTTGGGTACCACTGCATCTGGAGACACAGATGTCTTCTGACAAATTCACAAAATGATAGAATCACTCAGGTTGGAAAAGGCCTCCATGATCATAAAGTCCAACCCTTAACCCATCGTTGCCAAATCCAAAACCACTCAACCATGTCCCTAAGTACCACATTTGCAAGTTTTTTCAACACTTCCAGGGATGGGGGTCCCATCAGCTCTCAGGCAGCAGTGTTTGACAACTCTTGCAGTGAAAAAATTCTTTACAATATTCAATCTAAAAGTCCCCTGGGGCAGCCTGAGGTCATTTGCTCTTGTGCTATTTCTTGTTACTTAGGAGAAGAGACCAATTTCCCCCATATTACAACCTCCTTCCAGGGAACTGTAGACAGCAATAAGGTCCCCCCGAGCCTCCTTTTCTTTAATCTAAACAGTTCCATTTTCCTCAGCTGCTCCTTACAAGATTTTGGTTCAGATGCTCCATCAGGCTGGCAGCACTGAATCCACTTCTCTCTCCTCACAGATAACTTTCAGGATAATGGCTGTTGTTGGGTGTTCTTAGAAAGCTAATGCGGAATTTCCCAGCCAGGAAAGCTATTGGTGCATCAGTATGACCTAATTCTGCCCGCATTTCATTCTGTGCAGTCACCTCAAAGAGCTACAGATGATGAAAGAACAGTGTAGGTGATCTAGGTTCCCCCTTAAAAATGCCATGGATGAACTCCTTCTTGGACGCAAAAAAGCGGCCCAGCACAGTGGAATCATTGCACTGCCAAAGTTTAGGTGTCTGTCTGTCCTGACTGGTTTCTACACTCAAGTCTTTAGCCAACAAAGAGTGAGACTTCTCCAAAGATTTTTTTAATAAGAACCAACTCAGACAAAATTACTTTTTTCAATGTTTATATACAGAGCATTAGGATTCCCAGATACTCAACTGGGTAACTTCAGTAGTTTAACTGAGCACTTAGAGTTATGAATTTCTATGAAGGAGAAGTTTAATTTAAAGGAGGAGTCCCCTCTCACTCATAGAATTATTCCAAGCCACAGGTAGAGGTTGCTTCATATCAATTCCCATCAGAATTCAAAAGAGTTCTAATGGCCAAAAAGCATATGTTTCTTTGAAGGTAAAATTCTTCCATCTGAAATTCATCTAATCAAACATGCCATATACCAAAACTGAAAGTGTGTCTGAAAAGACCAAAAAGAGAAAAAAACCCTGTCTCCAACCACAAGGAATGCACTGAAGCCCAAACTACAGAAACCTCAAAAAGAGAACCAATAACAACAGCATCACCCAAATTCCAGTTGTATCTCATTAGAGCGTTCCAACACAGGGATGTACAGGGAAGTGCAGGCAAGTCAGCTAACTACAGGTGTGAAGTCAGTGCCCATAAATTAAAGCACATGTGCATGTTCTCATTTAGGATTAAAATGCCTTTAGTGCCTAATTCTCCTCTGAGGATTTAGCTACGGCAATGTAAGGCAACTTTATTCCTGAATGAGAGCATTCCCATAAGGGCTAAATGTTTTTAGGTGGTGCACATTGACTTCACACTTTAGCTCATTCACCTTCCTGAGGGTTCCTGGAAATACATGGCCTGGTAATGCTTGGCTGCCAAGGGCCAAGAAAGGAGGGGGCCAAAGCTGGCCATGAGGGGAAAACAGGGCTGGGCCCAGAGTGAAGGCAGGCCAGGTTTGCTTTGCGCACCAAAGTCTGGCTACAGGAAGGACTTCCTTCTCAAATGGTTGTACACCCAACTGTATACTCACCTAACAAAACATTCTGGGTTTTGGCATAATCCAAAAGGATTCCTTCAGTGCACTGCAGTGAAGTTAATGTGGCTGCTCCAGCTTTGCTTAGTGCTATGTTCTGTTTTTCATGGTGCAGCCACCTCTCTTCAGATATAAAACATCTTACTCACAAGAATCATAGAATTACAGGATGGTTTGGGTTGGAAGGGACCTTTAAGACCATTCAGTTCCAACACTCTGCCATTGGCAGGGACAGCTTCCACTACCCCAGGTTGCTCAAAGCCTGGTCTTGAGCACCTTCAGGGATGGGGCATCCACAGTTTCTCTGGGTAAGTCTCAACACCCTCACAGTCAAGAATTTCTATTCCTAATATCTGATCTAAATCTACCTGCTGTCAGCTTAAAGTCTTATCCCCTTATCTTATCACTACATCTATGTAAAGAAAATCCCTCTCCAACTCTTTTTTAGCTTTTTTAGGTACTGGAAGGAGCTATAAAGTCTCCCTGGAACCTTCTCTTCTCCAGGCTGAACAATCCCAACTCCCTCAGCCTGTCTCCACAGCAAAGGTGTTGCAGACCTCTGAGCATCTTTGTGGCCTTTTTTTGGACCCTCTCCAGTAGGTCCACATCTTTCTTGTGTTGGATGCCCCACAGCTGGATGCAGCACTCCAGGAGGGTTCTCACAAGAACAAAGTGGAAGGGGAAAATCACCTCCCTCAACCTGTTGGTCATACTTGTTTTGATGCAGCCCAGGATATGGTAGAACTTCCTGGGCACGCAGTGCTGGGTTCTTTCAAGCTTCTCATCTATCAACACCCACAATCAGGAGTGCTCTCAATCCCATTCTCTACTCAAGCTGTATTTGAGTTTGGGATTGCTCCAACCCCTGTGCAGGATCTTACACCAAGAGAAAGAGAGCAATTTGCCTTTCAGTCTTTCTTGTTTTGATTTTCTTTCATTCTCCTCCCAAGTAATAGTGGGAAAAGATGGCTAATCCTAAATATAATCTTGATCTGGAAGAGCTCTGGTAAGAGCAGTGCATGTGGTGAAAGCCTGAAAAGTTTGTTAGAGGAAAGGGTAAAGGTGACTGGCAGACACAACAAGGGACTGAATTTGATGACCCAAAAATTTCTTTCCAGTCCCATCGATGTAGCCTCATAGGAAAGTTGTGCACACAGAAAGTACATTGTTGGCATCAATGCATAAAAACTGTGAGTGCTAAGGCCCACTAACTCCATGATAACATCTTTTGCATTTCTCCTCTATTTCCGTAACATGCACAGCCTAATCTTAACCTGAGCTACAGCAGTGAGTGGCCATCTGTATCTTGGATGAAAATACAAACATGTCTCCTTATTTTCCAGGTGGAGAAACTCAGTCTCACAGCAAGGAGAAAGAGCAGGACAAAGCTGCCACAGAAATCTGCAACAGAAATCTGGGAGGGAGAAAATTCTACTTTGTTTCCTTTTCCATACCCAGTGCCAAACTTCCTCCTCACAATTGCAAAAAATCACACAAACAAGACTTTTGCCAGGCTGGCTTCCAACTCCCCAGTGTCTGCTCAAAAAACAGTGTGGCACATACCACCTCTGCTAAAGCACATAAGGGAACAACTGTGAGAAGGGAGAAGGGGTCTGAAGTGGGAGCTGTGGTGAGCAGGGGTAGTGGGTTTAACCACACCAGGAACCCAGCTGCAGTTCCCCATCTCCAGGGCAGCTCACAGCCAGGAAGGGACGTGCCCCGCCGCTGCCGTTTGCCACACGCTAGTGCTCGGAGTGCCTCAGCCACAGCACGAATGGGAGTTTCACATCTTGAGCCCATCAGCTGCAGTGCAATGCAAGGCAAACCAGGACCTCTCACAGATCAAACACACACTGATCCCTCCTTTCACTGCAGTGCAACCACGCTGAGGAAGCTCAGCTACGCTGAGGAAGATTTCGGTTTTACCACGCGCACCCAGTGCTGCGGGAGACCGGCAGATAAAACTTTCTGCCTGGGCAAGTGCTCCATCGAGCTCTGGCTCTGCTGCCTTCACGGCTGTGTCATGAGCAGGAAGGGTTTGACAGGTGGTTTCGCTGTGAGAAAGGCAGCACTCTCATCCTGGCTACCTCACACGAGTCTCATTTTGCCTCCTTGAAAAAAAAGTTCCTTGACACAAGAGGGAAACGGCACCTTCCTCTAGGTGATGGTATAGGCGTGAAGAAGCCCAATTGGGAATTGCAACCCACCCAATGGCTTGTGTTTTTGCTGGATAGGGAATCCAGCTGCATCCCATATCCCTAAGTGCCCACCTGCAACACCTGAGTTACAAGACAGCCATCCCTACTACCACAGCAGAGGAGGAGTGGTTCTTCAGTTCCCTCGATGTCTGCGTGAATCCTGGGATGCTACTTGCTCTCTCCTCAACTCTACTGGAAGTTAACAGTCCCTCCTTACATGCTGAAAATTTTACTGAAACTCATCTCTGCTGAAAGGGATTTTAGTTCTTGTGAGTGTTTTCTAGGTCCTGCACTGGCATGAGCTAAAGAAACACGTGGCTTTGCTCCAGCAATGATACTCTGTCTTATCCTAAGGGAATGTTCCTCAGGGTAAATATCCACCTTTTGCTCTCACCAGGTAGTGCTGATAGATGTCAGCAACCAGGACAGAACAGGCCACTAAAGAACAAGGACAAGAAGCAGTTCTTCCCAAAAGGAGGACATGGGCAACACAACTATTGAGCAAACCATACAACCTTACAATAACATCTGTAAACTCAATCATGTAGGGGTTTTTTTCAGGTTACTATATATATATATCTATCTTTTTATATAATTCAAAACTATCAAAAAGAAGGAAAGACAAACCCAGGCACCCTGGATTCATACACGGTGATGGCATCTCTGAGTTTTGAACTTCAACCTTCTGTGTGTGTGGGGTCCTATTGCCACTTGGGTCTGGTAGTCATTTACCACACTTATGCAGAGAATCAGGAGGAAGACCACCTGCCACCATGGCCATCACCACCAGGATCTCCTGCTGGCAGAGTGGAAAGTCCAACAGTTTAATGTTTAATGACAGGGGAAACTGGAGTCTGCAGAACCCTGCAGCTGAGAATAAACACTGTACATAACTCAACTCCAGTTCTCCAGAGGCAGAAACAAGGCACAAATGGGCCATGTTGGTGCCAAGAATGTCCAACACAACATCTAGTAAAAGCAAGTGAAAAGATTGCAGAGACTTTATGGAATGATCCATTAATATTTTTATGATGAAATGTAGGTGTGACAGGTCCAAACCATCTCCTCTCACCTCCTTAGTATGGCAGCGGCCGAAACACCTGCGGACACGATACTGCATAAGGCAACAAGCTCATGCTGCCAAGAGACACGAAACTGTGTTGATGGAAGTATGAAAATAGCCACACCTTGAGCAGATCTGGGTTAAAATGGAGAAATTGTAGCTTTCAGTCTTCTTGAATGGAGAATATTTACAAAATGGGGAGAGAAAAACCTGTGTGGAAATTTGCAGCCCCCCGTCGTGCTCCGCTCAGTCAGGAAGTCAGGTACACTACCTGGGTGCTGGCTGGCATCCCAAAACTGGGGGAAGATGAGGGGAAGAAAGAAGAAAAAAAACCCTGGCATCTCTGGATCTTTCATATAGTTAAAAACAAGTTACTGGGCTCACTGTGAGGGTAACTGGGTGAGAAGCATCAGCCTGGGGTATAGAAGGAGTCCTGCCAAAGTGTCTGAAAGTCTATCGTAGCCATGAGAGTCTGTAGCTGGAATTTCACCTCAGATTGTGAGGAGGGAAAATGAGAAAGGAGGCACAGATTTGGGTACTAGGCCCACTTGTGGGGATGATGTGTGTCTGGGTGGGAATAGAAGAGATGTGATGCTTCACCCAGGCTGCAGGGAATGAGAAGGGCAGTGGGGAGAGAGAAGGAGGAGAGCTCGTATAAGCAGAGATCACATTTTGTTTCCTTTCAGTTTCATTGCAATTAAGGCTCCTAATTGAAACCAATTTTACCCAAGGTTTACTGTGGTCGTTGTTTTCTTTCTCTGCTGTTAAATGCAGGTGTTTCACATAGCAGGAAGTTGGCACATAAGGGTAAATTTCCAAAGTGCTGCCTATACCATTCATAAGTTAACGCCTGGAGAAACCAGCACTGTGGAGAGCCCAGCTGTGCAAAGGAGATGTTGGATGGGAGAGCAGGACAGGGAAGAGAGAAAGAAGGGGTGGGGAAAGGATGTTTGTCACAGCCCATGGACATTGCAGTGAAGGAGTGAGGAATGAAAGTCACAGAATCACAGAATGGATTGCATTGGAAGGGGTCTTAGAGATCATTTCATTCCAATCCCCCTGCCATGGGCAGGGACACTTTCCACTGGACCAGGTTGTTCCAAGCCCTGTCCAGCCTGGCCTTGAAAACTTCCAGGGATGTCAAACAGGGTCAGCCTCGATTTGTTGCAGAGTGTGACAGCCCACGCCAACCCTGCCTTAGTGGAGTAAGCAGAAAATTTCTGCTGGGTTGCCATGGGGGCAGTCTTAAACCTCACCATTTTGTGTTGGACCTCAGCAGAGCAGAGCTGGCCCAGATGAAGGAGGACCTCCAGGGAGCTGTTTACCAGCCTGGAAGTGGGCTGCAACTCTGTAGACGCTGCTTCACTGATGTGGAGTGAGTGAAACATGAACTGAAGCGATATTAAAATTGCAGTGTGGCTGCAGAGCCATAGGGGTGTGTGTGATGCTTTGCAGACAAAGAAAATTCTGAATAAGAAAAAAATATACATATTTTACCCTAAATAAAATACCTTCACAGAGGCCTTTTGCAGACTCTTTTCCCTCATCTTCCTCAGTATCTGAAACACAGTTTAGCAGTGCTTAGGGTGAAGAAAATAGAGATATATTTATGGACAGTGAACCTGGCAGGCCACTCATATAGCTGCTTGGGGTTGCACAGTGGATGAGAGAGAACAGCCATTCCCAGCTCAGGAGAGGATGTGATAGTAATTTTGAATGTTACCACAGGGTAGGGTGATACCAGCTCCATGTAACATCCTCCTCCTAATTTTGATGTTACTTACTCCTGGAGGGAGAAATGAGCCCTTGAGCTTGTGAAGCAGCTTTAGAGCTGGGGCACAAGCTGTGGGTAGGTTTTTTGCTAATATACTTCTGTCTGCTCAAAAATCAGTCCTGTGGATGCAAAAGGGCTCTGGGCTGGAGATGCAGAAATCAGCTCAGTGCTCAGGCTCCATCCTGCTCTGCAGCTTCTATTTACCTGTAGAGCCTTGGCCTGGAGGAAACATGGGTGTTGCAGGCTGAGGTTGCTCTGATGCAAAGCCAGGGTCCAACCTTCGTCTCAGACAGAGAGCTGCACATCTCATCCATTCGACCCAAGCACTCCTTGAGAGGCAGAGAAAAACAACAAACCCAAAAAACAACAATTTTGCTAGGAAACAGGTCATCGAGCTTCGGGTTTTTAACCACAAGGGCAATCATTTTCCTACTGCACCAAGGCTCTTCGACCTGCACCCATCCCAGCAGCTGCTCAGCAGGCAGGGGCAGCCCAGGTTTCCCCAGCTGACCCAAGCACCGTTTCATGCAGCAATGCACAACCCTGGCTTGTCCCATACCAATTACCCCCACTCCACTGAGAAGTGCCTTTCAGTTGCCTGCCCAGTGCCAGGGTAATGTGATAAAAACCATGTCAATATCAAACAAAATTAAGCACTCAGGTGCTGTTTTCAGAGGAGCAGAGTCACAGGGTTAACCACCAACGGAAGCTGAAGCTTCAACAGCCTTTATTAGCTCGGCAAGTGCTCCTAACCACAGTCTTCCTATTTGCAGAAGAGGCATCTTCTTTCATGGGCCTCCTCTTAGGTTGGCGAGGTGATATTTACCAAATAAAAACTGTTGCTGCACCTGTGTCGTTCTCATGTGGCTTTCACTACCTCCCAGCTTAACCCATTCCTCTCAGAGGCTGGTTTAGGGTGAATTCTTGACTTTTATTTGGGTTTGCAAGAGGGAGGATGGGGCCAGAGCCTTCCTGGTGGCACCCCAGCTTGTTCCTTGTCTTTCTCAGCAAGATGCTTGGCTGACAAGGGTAGATGGGAGAGAGAATGGGAATGTCTTCAGACCTGCACAGGGTTCCTCAGGTGCCGGGATATGAGGTGTACATGAGAAAAGTGTAGAGGGGTGAAACTATTTCTTTGGCATGAACACCCCACACAGGTCTGTGCATCGCTGGGGTCCATGCCAGCCTCCTGTTAGGCATCTTCCAAGCTGAGGAGGTGAGGGAGGGGCAGGGTTGCATGGAGGGAGTGTTTTGGGAGTGCCTTCTAAATTCATAAGGAGAGTAAGTAAACAACTTTGTGATTCCACACATTTTCTTAGAGGCAGAACCCACTCTTATCTACATCCAGGTTCTTCACTCCTCATTCCTGCTTTGGTGCTGCTTTTGGAAGAAGAGGTGTAAGATAGACAATTTTTTATCTGGCAGAGTTCAAATTGCTGTCTGCACATCAGCCCTGGAAGCTGTGTGGTCACAGCTGGGGCTGGCAATAGGAGGAGGTGACAGGACCAGAGTACCCTGTTACCTACTACAGACACTTCCCCCAGGATTTGTGCCTCTGTCAAGCTTCATGTCACCCACCTTATTCACCGTGGTGAATAAACTCCATGTGAAACTCTACAGCTGGTTCTGTAATGCTGGTCTTCAAAGGGAATTCCACAGGCCAGTTTTCCCATGTCCAAGGTTTCATTGGGAAAACCCCTTCAAGGAAACCTTTTCTGAGTGTGGGGTTCTGCCAGGCGATAGCCCAGCTGCAGCAAAGCCCTGCAGTAAAGCCTCTCCCACTGCTGTGAGTCTTCATACCCAAGGCTGTTGCTTCCTGCACACCAAGTCAGCCCTTCCAGAAGCACCTGGCAGGTGAAAATACACATCAGGACAGGAGCTGCAATGTTGTCTCCAGAGGTGAGAGTGACAAACCTTTGCCAGTAGCTTATCTGGGCACAGTGGGCAGCTGAAGAAATCCAGGGAGTTAAAAACCCCCAGGGCTACTGGGCACAAAGGCAGGCCCTTTGGTTCAGATGCAAATTGCTGACACCTGGGAGGGTGTTTGAGGAAGTATCACTGCACGATTATTCACAGGTTTTTCTTTACAAGGTATCTAATTTTTGCTGTTAGCTATAACACACTGTTCTTCCCCTCAGCACCCATCCCTCCCAGGTATATTGAGAGTCTTCTGTTCAACATACATGGCTCAATACATCTGACCTAAGTTCCTTTCTGGCGTTGTAATAACCAGAGTCCCAGTTCTGTGTCACAATTTCAAGCAGAAAGGCTTTGAGGTGATGGTGACAAAATCAAACACTCAAGAAAGGGAATCTACCTCTGTGATTACCTTAAGGATAACGAAAAAATTTACCAAGGGGCAATTCTGTGTTCTTTTTTATTTGCTTTCTTATCTAGAGCATTTAGGTAGCCACATCATTAAACTCATCTCCACCACTCTGAGAGAGGGACATGAGCTATTTAAAAAAAAAAAACAAAAAAAACAAGCAGCTTTTCTTCAGGAGTCATAGAAGATGGTGCTACTTATATTGATGGAAATGAGGTTCAGGGAAGAAAAGTGCAGCTTGATACTCTAAGCTACTAAGATACTGCTCTAAGCTGATCCATTCTTGAGGCCACCAAGGATAAACAAAGACAAAAGTGTTTCTTGCAAGCAGTTCTCCTTTTTCCCCATAGTGGGTCTGAAGTCATCGCTAGAGAAAGGTTACAGCAAGAGAGGCAGGACCCTTAAACCAGTTTATAGTTCCAGTTTTCTTTCTCCAGGTGACTAATTAGTCCCAGATGGGACTAGTTACATTTCCCCTGTTGGGAAAGAAACCCTGTGGAAAAATCTTGTTTCTCCAGAACTGGAGAGACCATAAGCTGCTTTACTGTGAGCAGCTCCTCTCTCTCCTCATCATATCCTACCTCCTTCATCTTCTCACTTTGTCCCTAGCTGGACCAGGAAATCTCAGTTTCTGTACTTCTCCCACCCTGAGGTATTCTACAAACATAAGCCTCCATGCTGGGTGTTAAAAATTCTGATAAACATCGAATTAAAAAATTTAAATATATTTAATCTTTTCATTTAGGATTTTGTCTTGTGGCCAAGAGGGCCTAAAGAGGTGGGACCTAAAGCTGCTCCTTTTTTTCATGTCATGTCAGAAAAAACAGTGTGCTTTGGGATTCAAAGGGTGCTAATAAGATATTGGAGAAAAACCACATGGCCAAATGCTCTTCTCTGGAGCCCCTGAGGGTAGGTGTTACCAGTGGAGGTGTGACAAAGCTCCAGCACTCCAAGACTATAAACAGAACCTTAAGCAACTCATTTAAGACAAACCATTTTAGAAATGAGGTATTTACTTACTCATCGACATAAAACCTCCACTCTTTGTCTATCTCATTCTGTGAAAGTGCATTGAAAATCAACCAACTTTATAAATAGAACCTAGTTAACAATCGCTTTGATGTCTAAGATGCTACATTGCTACTCCTCCTGTCTACCTGTCTGTTTTTTGAGATTGTCTCTGTTTAGACCAGCATTCCTGGGCTTGTAGTGAGATAGATGTAAATGAGGGATGATGAAAGATTAATTATTTTTCATTGGAGGGAGTTTCTAACCAAGGTTTTCTATCTCATGAACATCCCAAAGTAGAGAAGGGAGATTATAACAGCAGAGAAAAGGCCAAGCCCTCCCTGTTTCCCTCTGCAAAACAAATCAGGTCTTTTAATCATGATGCCCATTTTCAAGCGCCACAGAACCTGAACACAGTCCTAATAATCTCTCAGCTTGCTACTGGGGTGCCTCATTTGAGTTCTGTAGGCACTCCACAGCACTGATGGTTCAGGGTGGGGAGATCAGGGTAATGTAAATCACTCAATGTAAATGGTTTCTGGTACTGAGGTAAATGGGCACACACAGAAGGTGGTCTGAATAGAGCAACCAGAGCCTGTCTGTCCCTTGCCTAATGTCTCATCCCTTAAAAACTGAGACTCCCGTGATGATATTCAGAATCTGTGGCATGCAGATTTTATGTTAAACATCTTATTGTGCCCTACTGAAAACCCAGCCCTAGAATGGCAGGTGGGATATGAGGTATACTGTCAAAACCTGGCTGTGCCAGACAGCTGAGAAAGAGGCCACCCACATCTTGCCTGACTTAGACAAGTCACATCCATCCCTCGTGTTCAGAATTCCACAAGTTGCTTCCAAAATTCAATGTGTGGGACCTGAAAAACACCTATCATGGAGGGGATCTGAGCACAGATAAACTAGACCTGTTGCCAGTACACTGGAAGGCTAATTAAAATGAATATGGCTTTCAGTAACTTCCAAGCTAAACAATTTGCCAAACTTGCTAAATATTGGAAGTGTTTTGCCTCTATTGGCTCCATGCTCAGGCATCACAGGATGATTCGTTCCACCAATAATTCATGTACCTGCATGTTTTAATGACAACTGAAATACCCTGGCATTTCTGGGCTAGCATGTGTGCTGTGATCTATGAGCCTACACTCCCTCTGCCTTCACTTTGAACTGAACTGCTTTATTAAGCAACCCCACTACCCACCAGTGCCGAACGTGCCAGGACCTGTGAAGTTCTCTTGTACAGCTTTGCCTTTGAATCCCTTCCAAGACCCAACCAGTAGCACCAGTATTCAGACACTGTAGGATGATACCCACAGCCAATGAACTAAAACTTCCTTTGGGAATCTGTAGAAACCCAAGAAGCCTGTTTTGGTTTTGGTTTTTTTGTCTTGTTTTGTTTTGGATTTTGGGGGTTTTTTTTGACAAAACCAATTGATGCACAATCTGCAGTCATTAGGACAGGGAGATAGAAATGAGCATATCTGCAATAAAAATCTCAACACCTACCTGCTTCCCCAGGAGACAAAGTTGCCTGTCCTAGAGGAGTAGAACAGGGCACTCTGAAAAGAGGAATATTGCAAAAAGTGGTTCTTCTTATCTGTACTGCACATGAAGCTGCCTCAGAAGCTTATTTCTAAGGATTTTTTTCTGATATTTACTCTTTTATTGTTACAAAGCAGGTAAGATATAGAGCCTTAGATATCCATGGTCAGATCCACTAACAAACTCATGCATTTCAAGTGGTATTAGGTATTCAAGTAGGAATTTGGAATGAGATTTAGTTCACAGATGAAGGTATCCAAATTCAGGTGATAACTTGATGACCTGTGAAATCCCTCTGTAGCTGGTGGGAAGCCAGCAGTGTTGTCAGTGACTTCTTAAAATTTACTCGGCTCACCTTAAAGAAGATACTTTTGTTGGGCCATTAATCAGTTTTCTTGTTAGTAGAGACTTTACTTTCTAGGAGCTTCATCCACCTGGCCACTTACCAACACCTGCAGTAAAACCCTGGAATATCAATAACATTTGCACCTGATTGTCAGTAATTATTAGGATCTATGCATGACCTATGGTCTTCTGAGCAACATCAAGAGGCAAGAGATGTCTTAGAGTGTGGAGGCCTGTGGGCCTGACAGGATGCCCTGGAAGGATGCCCCCTATGCTTTGGCTTCTCCCATGGAAGTCCTATGACAACCTGTCCATCTACCCCAGTTCCACACCCTCTGTTAACCATATACATCTAAACTCTAATAAGTTCTTTGTACCTGTACCCCCATTGGCTGTTGGCCCGTTGGCTGTTCCACCCCCTGTTAACCATGCATGTTTAAGTTCTTTGTGTTTTGTGCCCCTGTTGGTGTGTGCCCCTCTCAGTTGACCTTGGCTGTTCTCTGTTGGCCGTTGTAACCCTTTGTCCTGTCCCTACCTTCCGCTGATTTGCCCTTGCAGCTTGGCTCTGTCCCCTTGTACCCATATATAACCCTGGACCCTCCACTTTTCCTCATCTTTGTCCCTGGGCCCTTTCGGTGTGTGGATAGGCGTTGACGTCCGCTCCTGTACCGGTGTTGCCGTCCGCCTCTGTTAATAAACGGCACTGGAAACCCCTACGAGACCCTTCCTGCAGCGTGTGAGTGCTGCGTGGTGGCCGTGTGCCAGCTGGAGCTCCCTCCCTGCGGAGATGCTCTTCAGAAGGTAGCGGCAGCTCACCATCGGCCCACGCCGCTATTTTAGAGCACCTCAAAGGACACTCAGCACAGGCTCCCCACAAACGTTGTCACAGCACAATCCTGCCAGAGTTCAGGGAGTGTTTGGACAATGTTCTCAGGCACTTGGTGCGATTCTTGGGGTTGTCTTGTATAGGGCCAGGAGTTAGACTTGATCTTTGTGGGTCCCTTCCCACTCATCACCTTCTATGATTCTATGATATATATGTGGGAAATGAATAATGCAGGGAAGGCAAAACTTTTTGGCAACAAAGGACAGAAAGAATCTCTATGGTTGAGTCATTTTGTGCCACCTGCCCTCAGAGTCATGGTCTATTTGTTGTCAAAGACAGGTCCTTTGAGTGTAACCCTTTGGCTCTCAGGCCTCTGAGCCTACCAGATGGCTGGTCAGTGTAGTGGTTACACAGGCTTCTTGTAAGTTGTTTCAGCACAACTGAAACTAAACTGAAAGTAAAGGGGGAAAAAAGACCCAACAGCTAACAGTCTACCTGCTTACCAGTCTGATCTAAAGCCCTCTCATCTTGGGATGAAAGGGCAAGAGCAGTTTTGCTTCTCCTGACCACCAAACAATTGTTCTTTATGCATTTGTTTGCACATACATATTTATTTATACTACAGCACTTCATAGCAAACTAGAATGGCTCTTGGTCAAAATATGCAGTGTTTTTCAGTTTGGTCTCTGTGAACAGCTCCCAGAAGTGTCTGGACAGACACAGAGAAATTTTGGAGCAACCTGTACTTCTTGTGTTTTGCTGGATCCTAGCAAACACAAAACAGGATGCAGACTTGGCAAAAGACAGCAAAGGAGGATTTCTAGCTGTGCTTTAATATCTACTGAAGTTGCTATGGGATCCCTTCTCTCTGTTTCCCATTTCTCTTTACCTGTTGAGTTTTCCTAGAGAAATCCAAGGATTCTCATCCAAATGCCCCATGCATTTGCCACGTCCCAGAGCCCTGATTCCCAAGCACCATTGCTCCCTCTGGTCCCCATGTCAAAGCTTCTTTCCTGTGCAAATAAACGGACTTAGGATCCTGTGCACTTCTGAGAATCCTTCAATATGGAATCATCATGTGGCCATGGCATGCATCCAGCCCCAAGAGCCCAGAATTTCTCTGGAGTTCAGTAGTTTAAGCTCATACCTATACAATCAGACCAAAAAAAACAAAAAAAAAATCCCAGGAACAGGTCTTACTTAACATACAGCTCTCTCCTCCAAGCCAATATCCCCAAGCCACAACATTCTAATCCCCTTCCTGTCCCACACTGGTACATTTATACCAGCAGGTCTGCTCTGGTAAGTGTGAGTGGGATAGGGAGAAGGAAAAGGGTTTATTACTTTTATTATTCCAAGATAATTAAGCAGGGCATTTTGGGTGTAAGCAAGGACTAAGCCCCTTGCTCTGGCAGAGTAAAGAGGCCATAAAAGGCATTTAAATTACCATTACCCTTAACAGTGAAATCCACAGTCAGACCAAAAGAAATTCTGTTCATTTCAGGCTCACTGATTCTAGTGGAGCCCCAGTTTCACAGCCTTGGAGAATATAACACTATCAAAACAACACTCTTCAACAAGCCATTGCCCAGAGAAGCTGTGGCTGCCCCATCCCTGGAAGTGTCCAAGGCCAGATTGGATGGGGCTTGGAGCAACCTGGAATAGTGGAAGGTGTCCCTGCTCACAGCAGGGAGCTGGAGCTGGATGGTCTTTAAGGTCTCATCCAACCTAAAATATTCTGGTTCTCAGGTTCTGTGATATCTGTTTGCCTTGAAGCAAGCACAGAGAGGGGACACAGACAAATATCAGGAGGTGGCTGCAGTGCCAGCAATGAGGCTTTTTTGTATCTGCAGAGAACAGAGACACCTAAAAGCCCCAGTTTTACAGAGAGGTGGTCTCCTTTCACCTGTCCCAACCACTGGCACTTTCTCAGGTTGCATTTTTGAATACACCCTTATAAACCCTGCCCCTCTCCTCCACAAAAACCTCCCAGTGGGATTTGCAGATGCTCAGCTTCAGGCTGGCTCCAAGTTTTCCTACAAGTCTAGTTCCTGCAGTTACTTGAGCAAGGATAGACTGTATCACTGAATCTTCAGCATTTCCTTTATCTGTTATTTAAAATGGTAAAGCTTAATAGGGAGATGAATACAGGAACAGAGGAGTCAAAAGCTTTTATATCAGTCCTGTGCAAACAAAGTTAATGTGTCTTCCTTGTGCACAAAGATTAACTGTGATTAAGTGCTCCAATATGAAAAACGAAGACAGAAAAATAGAAAAGTGTTGCAGTGCTTAGCCATCCTTCTTAAAATAACTACCATTGTGTTAGGCTTAAAAGGCATTTGCTAAAGATTTTGTGAAGAATTAAGCTTATTTGTTATTCTTTTAAGATAGAAACAAGAGTAAAGGAAAAGCTGTTAGTCAACATTGTCTTAGAAGATAAAGGTTTCTAGATAAGAGCATATATGGGTCAATAGAAGCTTCAGTAAATATCTTTCTTGATTGACAGGTCTCTTGAGATTTTTTTAGCTGGTTTAATGTCACCTTCTTTCTTTTTCTTTTTCTTTTTCTTTCTATACTCTTGCAGCAATACTGGCTGAGGGGACAAGCAAGTTGTGTCACATTTCTGTTTGACCAGCGGTGACCCAGGGAAAACAGTGAGAAGCAACCTAAGGGCTGGTGTTTGCTCTGTGTTAGCCTAGCTCGGGTATCTTATCAAGAGGTTCAATTAAATGAATGAGACAGGGCCATCCCAAACACTTCTTTCAGAGTATTTCAGAAGCTGGACTTTGGTGATCCTTGCCAGTCCCTTCCTACTCAGGATATTCTATGATTTTATGATTATTAATATCTCCAACAGGGGAGACTTTTCTTTGATATGGCTAAACTCATTGAAAATCATCCCTTAGTGCACGGGTAGAAAGGAGCTGTATATTGCAAAGCTCAGGCTTTAGACCTGCTATGAGGAGTAGGCATTGATGCTTTAAGCTGTTTGTCTGCAAGGTGTAACAGTCAGGTGCTCAAAACTGCAAACCTACCTAGAAGTCCTAAGACAAAAATAAAATACAAAGATCTTTTTATTTTCCTTCTGTGGCTAAGGTTATTTTTTTTTCGGTTTCCACTCACAAGACACAAAGATTAAAAACAATTTACATCGAAGAGGTAAAAAGTAAAAAGAAAAAAAAGAAGAAAAAAAAAAAGAGGAGATTCTCAGATGATAAGCTTATTCCAGCAGCTGAGTATTTATAAGATATTCAAAACAAAATAGGCTGAGCGAGGGTGTAGATGTGTCTGTCCCCCTGGAAATAACACCTCACCCAGCAAAGATGCCCTTTGACTTCAGTATGGCTATCTGAGGAGCCAACTGTTGCTCAAAGCCCTGATTCTCACCACCCCTGAAATACATCCAGCTGGGTGAGAATAAATCTGAGACCACAGTGCAGCATCCTTTGGATCTCAGTCTTAAATGATAACCACCCCCAGAAGAGATTCCTGTGTTGAACAGTGAGGAAATAAATAGCTCTGCTTTGCATCAGGATGCCAGATTTTGGAGTGTTTGAAGCCTTTTCACATCTCTGCCAGAGGCAGGAGAGAGCATGCAGACAGAGACAGGAGGGCAGGGAGAAAGAGAGGTCTGCCTACAGTGAAAAACTGTTTAACTTAACTGAATCTCCAGCAAAAAATCTTTTTTCCTTATGGACTGATCAAGACAGGAGCAGACATCTTGTGAAATTTTTTGGGCAACCTACTGCGTGAATTAAGGCTTTTAAAATGCACCTTAGGCTAGTTACTGAGCATCTGTACTAGGGATTCACAAGAGCTTTCAGCTGTGTCCCTGGGGCATGTTGGATGTGGCAGAGCTGGGTGTGTTGGTAGACAAGATGCCCATTATCCTGGACGTTGCCTGCAGCTCCAGCTGTGCTTTGGAGCTGGCTCCCAGCCCGTGTCCCAGCAGGAATCTTGCTGAGATTCCCATGGTTTGTCCCCTCTCAGTGATAAGGGAAAGGAGCAAGTTCCCTCCTTGGGTAAGGTCACTTGCTCCACAGAGCTTAAGGGTTGTCTTTGGCTCTCACCATCCCACCCTGATGGCTGAGAAATGCTGATAACCACCATAAGAACAACCAGGATGAAGCCCTTCAGCCAGCAAGGAACCCCAGAAACCTGGCACCCACAGGACACAAAATGATGGCTCTGTGTAGGAGGCGGATGGATGCTTCCAATATCAGAGCAGTGTGAATCTCCTAGAAATGTTGTCCTTCCCACTTTCTCCACATGGTCCCAGAGCTCCTCTTTCTGGGACAACCATAACTGTGACCTGTGGCACAGAGCTACAGCAGGAAGCTGCCCCAGGAGATGCACTGCCTGGGCAGGAGATGGAAAAGAGATTTCTCCTGGGAAAATGGGCTCAAACACAATATCTGATAAAAGCCTTTGAAATACACTGTTCAGTGAGGACAAATGTGGGGAGAGAAGATGTTCGATGAGACACACAAAGTTTCCAGAAAAATATTAATGCATTTCAACTCATGCAATTTTCAATGGGAATTAGTGCCAAGTGTATGGAAGGAATTCAAGTATTAGCCTTCCCCACACATCCCACTGCTGGTGCTGGCTGCAGTCAGCTCATATGATTTGAAACTTCATTTATCCTCAGTGCAAAGTCCTGTTTAAAATTCAGTAACGCATTTATTTTTTTTTTTCAGGCACAACTCATTTCCCCAGCCTAAAGACTGCCTGAGAGGCAACAGATAGTTCTGCCTTGAAATGTGATATGGCAAAAGCTGGTGTGATTTTGGCCTGTCTCAATATTGAGATCACTGTTTGGAAGTAAAAGCCCTTCTACTACAAGCTGCAGGGACAGTGTGTGTGGATGATCACATGCACTTCCAGACCCCTCGTGCTGAGTAGGAGGGGTGCTGAAAACAACAGCTCAACATTTTAGGTCTGGCAAAAGCCACAAACACCATGAGAAACTTTCTGAAGAAAGTACTAACTTGTGCGCCAACCCCACCCGCTCTGAAAATGCCTGAGAGGTGTGAACACTGCAGAGGAGGGGGAACTGGCCCAGTGTAGGGGAAGACATCAGTGGAGACAAATATGTGATGTGAATCTTGGGGGTCATAATCCACACCTAGACCCTCTTAGAGGAGACAGTGGAGATAATCTGTGATTCTGTGAATCTACCCATATATTATCCTTGTGTGGCATGAGACCGAGACAAAGGGAATTGAAAAAAAAACAGCCAAGGTAGAAAAGAAAAAGAACAATTGATGAAATGCTTATATTGTGCATAGCAACAGGAATCAAGTGGTAAGTGGTTGATGCAAGTGTTCCTTCATGCTTATTTGCAGAGGATATGCATGGTGCCATACCAATGAGAGAATTCAGAGCTTCAGCTCAGGATTTTTGCAGCTCAGACCTTTGTATTGCAGAGGTTTCCATATTAACCATCCTTCCCTAAAGCGGCCAGGTCTGCCTGCATGTGACAACACAGACCTTAATTGCATGAAGGAGGACAAGCTGTTACAATGATGCTATACCTAACAGATCAATGGAAAGAGAATAACAGAACACCAATTTAAAATTATTCTGGGCCAAAACTTGGTAGATGAGTGTTTCTCTCTTGTGTCTACCCTGGGTTTTCATCCTGAGACACTGTGCAGGGCCAAAGCCTGGCTGAGTAAGGAGTTGAACAGAGACCAGAAAACCCCAGCTCTCCATCTCTGTACTCCCACTCCCCTTCCTCCACTGCCTTTATTAGCAAATGTCTGATTCCAAAGTAGGCCACTAGAAAATACCCTTTTAAGTTGTGGGGTTTATCCCCCTTCCATGGTATTTATTTTTGATTTTGCATGCTGCCACCACTGGAGGGGACCTGGTTGTTTTGCTTCTTCCTGCTGTTTGTTTTCCCTTTTGGTTTTCATGTGGGGGAGGATGGCAGAGGGTGAAAGCAATCATTCTCATCATCAACAAACATGGGGCACAGGGAGGTCAGCCCAGCACCACACTGGGTGCCTGACATAGAATTTCAGGGGCAAGAGCCAGAGTAAAACCGGCATGGTGAGGGGGAAGCAAAAAACAATGCATTTTTTAGTTTGTGTTTAGTTTTCTGTGGACAGTCTCAGCAAAAAAAAAAAATCATTCATGTGCATTTTCAAACTCCTAGACACCCAAAATGCCAAGGTGTGTTTAGGAAATCTGTCTGCACGTGCAACTGAGATGTCATTAGGAAAATAATACCTCTGAACAGGGAAGGCTGTAGGGGATGGAGAAAGGAGGGAGGTAGAAGACGAGGAAAGCTGCTAAGCTAAGAAAGGATGAGGTAATGATAACATAATTTCCTAAACTGGCTACTAATTAGCCTCAACTCTGGAGCTTAGCACTGTGAACCAACTCCATCATAACCCAAAAATCACTCTGAAAAAAAAAAAAAAGCAGCACATTTTTCAGTGATAGTGTTAGCCAAAGAAACTAATAAATTTTATAGTTTGGTTTTTTTTTTTTCCCTTTTATTTTCCTTCATACTTGTAGCTAACATGCTTAAATTTTCTCCTGTATAGGAGACAGAGCAAGGGCAATTTTTATGTAAAGTAAAATAACTAAAGCATAGGGGAAGTTCCTTTTGGTGCTGCTCTGGCAAAGCCAGAGGTGAACAGTGCCCGAATCAGCCTGATGTGCAGTCCCAAAGTGTTTTTTATACACGAGAGTAAGGAAGAGGAAAGACAAACACAAACACCTTCCCTTGCCCGGCTCAGCCTTCTTTGTTCTTTGAGTCACCTGCAGTAGTCAGGGCCACTGGGGTCAGCCTGAGAGGTCTCAGGAGGAAATACAGCATCCTGAACAGTGGCAAGGGTTTGGCCTGCAGCTCCTGAGGTCCTGGTGCCTTTTCCCAGGCCAGCAAGATGTCTAAATAAAATATTCTTTCTGTGGGAATAGCTGTGTAAGAAGGCAGGAATCCCTTGCTCATTTAACAGGCATTATCTACAGACAGTTTTCTCTAGTGGAGGAAGAGGTGCAGTCTTCATCCTAGCCCCCACATTAAGCCCAAATGCAAAATGGCATCTTTCTAAGGAATCACAGTTAAAGAAATCCAATTCTCAGACAACATAAGGTACAGTGCAGAACAGCTTCAATGTAAATCAGTGCTGCAACAAAAAACAGGCAGTGGCTCAGTAAAGCCAAAGACCAAAAAAAAAAAAAAAAGTTAAATTTGCATAAAGCCATATATATAAAATTTTAAAAGCTGACATGCATACTGTGGGGCGACAAGAAGGGAGGGGTTGTCACCCAGGACATATCAGAAAAGGAAAAGAAAAATAGGTGTGCCAAAAGTTCCTCTTTTAATGCTGGACCCCATATGTTAGTAGCATAGTGTTGGTTGCTTCTGGCAACAGAGATGTTGAGCTAAGGGAGAAGGTGGAATGTTGAGGCAGGAACATGACAGCAGCAGTACCTCCAGGAGATGGGGAGATGGGCTGCTTGAGAGACTATGGAAAAACCAGCCCATATTCCAGCCAGGAGCCACAGAAAGAACTATTGTGGGGAATGGGGTTTGGGACAGGTCAGGCCTTGGTGTTTTGGATACACAAGGGAAAAAGGAACCCAAGTGCCAGAGGAGGGGGCTGAACCCCTTCCTTCCTAGCGCTCCACATCATGCACTGGACTTGTCCCCTTGCTTGCTCTTCTCGTCATCTCTTTCTCCCTCCGGCACTGCTGAGGACCCAGACTGGGACCTCAGTCACAAGACATTTGGACAGAAAGGAAAGGGGGTGGAGGCTAATGAGGGGGCCAAATCCCTTTTCTTTCCCCACTCCTTGTAAACCCACACCTGTGCATCACAGCTGTGCTCACAGCCAGGGTTTTGACTGGAACATTTCTTTTACATGCTGGAAGGAGCTTACCTGGATGGCAAATTTGGGAGTGCGCAGATGAAATCACCTTCATGCAGGGGAAAGTCTCCTGCCATCAGTGCACTTGAGCATGAGCTAATAAACCCTGCCAATCTTCACAGCTAAGAGATTTCCTCCCCATCACTCAGCACCACTGCAAAGGAGAGGGCACAGAGCTCCTGGCTGCAGCTCAACCTCCACTTTCCAAATGCTACATCCTCCAGGTGAGGGATAATCCATCACATGTAGCATCCATTTCAAACTGCTGCTCACGCCATGCACTTCATACATTTAACATGAGCAAAATGAGAGATCACAGTTCAGGCAGGGATCATCAGAGCAGGGGGTTCAAAGAAGATGGACTGTGCAACATGCTGAATAAAAAAAACAGGCTTGGTTTCTCTTTCTCACTTTCTACTTTGGTGAGTAATTAAAGTGCAGCCCAAGCAGTTTCTTGAGTGCCCATTGTGAACTTTAGCACTGCCACTGTAGACAGTGAGAGACTCAGAAAGTGTAAAGAGTCCCCTGCCTTTATGAAATGACGTTCTCTTATACCACAGCTTCCACCCCCAGTCTCACATTGTCAGACTCTCCCACCACCAGTGCTTTCTGCAGCTGGCTACAGCCTGACCTTCTTTCAGTCACAGCTTTAGAGCTGTCTTATTTATTTCAAATACTGGTTTGGTGGTTTGGGCTTGGTTTTTTGAGATGGGGTAAATATTTACTGGAGTATTTACTGGAGTATTTCTGTTTTTTCTTAAATATGAAAAGAAAAACGGAAAAAAAAATGTTATCAGAAGCAGAAGCTTCTGGCACATCTTTTTGTCACAGGAGAGCAGAAGAGGACTAGTTTGCAGCTAAACCAAGGGTTGTTCACTGAAAATAAGGGTAAGATCCCAGGCTCTGGAAAATACTGTTTTGTATCAGCTTTGGGGGCTTTTTACCCAGAAAGGGTCCTGCCAAGCCTCATACACCAGACATGAGCTTCATTTCTTTGCCCTCTGGTCCATTTTCCCCTCTGAATGGTGATCATCACATTTGTTGTCATCCTGGCATCTCCCTTCTGCCCCTGACAAGATACTGCCGGACACAGCCCATGGCACATCCCATCTTGAGTCGAGGGCTCTGGGGCAGAGCAGAGGCTTCAGCCTGTGCTGGAAACATCCTCCTCACACATCTGCAACTCCCAGGCATTCCCACCACAGGCACAGTGCTTCCCTGTGGGTCAGGAAACGTGGTTTGGTGACCAGGGCATTATTATGGGGTACAAAAAACATATTCAGTGAGTGACTTACATGTGCTCCTGCCATAGGCAGACACCCCTGAAACCCTGCTAGGCAGAAGTCTGATGCACCTCTCTCTTAAAGACAGAGAAGCACTTGGGTCCTTTTGAGGATCTGGATTCATTTCTAGAAATTGTTAATATTATTTAAAAACTACTGGGATTTAACACCTGAATTGAATAGTGCTTTTGTTTTAACATATATTTTGAGAAAAGAAAGATCAAAATGATGTTTCCTGAGAGCTTTTCTTTTACATTTTGAAATAGGAAATTCAAGAAAACCAGTTTGGCTTTTTGAGGACAGGCGTTGTTTTTTGGCTTGTTTTGGTTTGTTTGGTTTTGTTTGTTTTTGGGTTTTTTTTTTTTCCCAAAAGCATCTGAGTTTGAATGAATAAATGTTTCCAAAAAAAATTCAAGCCTTAATATCTTACCAGATTTTATTCAAAGTCATAGTTGAAACTCTCACAAGGTTGTACGAAGCTCTCCTCAAAAACTTGGCACACACAAACAGGTAGGCTTACTCGAGCAGGGTAAGCCTCTGGTTCTCTTTGACATCAGACAGTCCAGGCAAGAGACAGAACAGGGCGTGTCTGAAGAAACTTTCCTCTGGTGACTGAGGTCTCTTCCCATTGTCCCACAGTGCTCAAGCAAAAGCTGTGATCCCTTCAAAACTATAATTCCCCCTTGAGCCTGTGAAAGAAGTAGAACTGCTGCACTACAAGCCACGTGCACCTCCCTGGTTGCCCCTTAAACAGCAGGAGGCTGCCACGGGGCCACCCAGCACATCAGTCACACCTCATTCACGGGGTGCCCTTTCAGCACCGCTGTCCTCACTCCGGCCCCTTGGCACCCACCCGCGGTTCCCGTGACATTCACCATGTGTCCTCATTCACACGCTTCACACCAGGATATACATCATTCCCAGGGCTAGCAAACATTCCCAACTCTGCAGGAGGACGAAATCTCTGGCCACCAAGAACCACCTGACCCCAAGAAATGGGAAGAGAAAAGGAGAGGTAATGTTTCATACAGCTTCTGGCTTCATTTGGGGGAGGTGAAGCAGACAAAGGAGGTGCTCTGGCACTCATAAATAATTTTTTTTCCCTTTTTGCATTTGTCTGACTGAGGTAATATTCACACAAGCATAGCAAAACCCTCCTTAATGCATTAAGACTAAAATCATAACTTGTCTTGATTGGAGACTCTGTGTTAGCAGTGCCCAGCTAAGTCAGGGCTTGCATTTTAATTAGAAACGCTAATGGTGAAATAATATGAGAATAATCCCAGTAAGTGCTTTGCCTCTGGCAACTGGAGATAATACTGACATTTCAGGTGTTCCCTAATCTGTATCCATTTTTTATGATTTTTTTGTCCAACAGCATCAGCTACAGGTCCTTACACCTGATGGACAATATCCTCATAAATAAGCATGATAAGAGGAGTACATTCCCCTGAAGAGGCATGGTCATGGATATGTATCTCATTGCCTGCATTTTGGGAAGTGAATGGACAGGGTGAGAATCAGTGAAGGAAGCCCTGAAGGAGCTTTTTTCTCTGTTGGCTTTGCAGAAAGCCTGGGACCCCAACTTTGAGATCAATGCTTTATGGCAGGGGGGTCCTGTTCCCCAGGAAAGACCACTCGGTTCAACTCTGTTATACAGCCCAGGCCAAAAAAAAAAAATCTTTTTTTTTTCCCTCAGATTTTTGGACCTACGTTTGAGCTAGTTTTGGACAACAATTAGCACAGTGGAGTTTTGAACAACAATTTGGACTATAGGAGACACCCTAGAATCACCAGTAATAACCAGTTGTCTTCTGCTGTCCTGAAAGCACTACTGGGATATTTTTAAAATATTAAGGTTTCTTCATGGGGCTGATGTATTTAAATACTACTTTTAAGGCATTTCAGCTTTTTGAACCCACACCATTAGTGGAGTCAAATCTGCACTAAGGCCAATTGTGAAATGCAACTGCATGAGACGAAAAAGAAGGAAAAAACTCATATAAGGATTTAAATGTTATCTGATCCATTTTCCTGTGCACAAAAAATTATTACAGTTTTGTTTTCAGATAGGTTAACACTGGAAACAGGATCTGAGTATCCAGCTGGAAAAATGGGGGAAATAGGGGGAAAAAAGCTAAAACACAATGCCTACAAATACCCTTGAAGCAATTGCACAAAAATGCTTTGCTTCACTTGTTTAGGCCAGTCCTCTCTGCCAGTAAACTGAACAGGACTGTGGTTTAACAGCTTTGCAGATGCTGTGAGGTAGAGAAAGAGCAAGCAGCTCCTCAGGCATTTGTGCTGGTGGCCCTGTCTCTCTGTGTCTCTCTTTTTCCCTGACCTGCTAACCAGAGCCTTCAGAGAAAAAAATGGACAAGTACAGAAGCAAAGATGATTCATCAGTACCAGGGCACAGAGATTGTGATGAACAACATGGAGGGAGTCTAAAATGAAGTTCTGTGAAGTGAGGGTGAAAACCAACCCGAGGAGGGTGGCCTGTTTAAAAGATCTTTGCTCTGCAGTTTGGGCTCATAGGTATCAGAGGGGTCACAAGTAGCTCCCGGCTCCCTGGGAGTCCTGAGTTATGTTCCCAATGTGCAGTTTCTGATGGATTTGTCCATCAAAATCACAGGTTTCTGAGGACCCACTGAGTGCTGGCTGACTAAGCTAAGCACACTGCTTCCTTTGAAGGTGCCAAACTGCACTAAAAGTAGTTAAACTCACAGGAAATGTTTCTTTTTCCATTTAGGCAGTTGTTGTCCTTGCCCCAGGGATGTTATATGAGCATGAGTGGGAGGGACCCAGACCAACACCATTGGAGGAGAGTTAAATAGCCCTGGAGTTGATGAAGCATCCTGCTCCCCATTCCAGCCAGGCCCTCCCTGTAATCTGTCAGCTGTCCACTGCCTGCTGTGGACCAGCATCATTAGGTACATGAAAGGGGAAAACAAACATGCCCAAAACCCAAGGAAACAAAGCAAACAGGATTCATGGTCTAGTGGTTAAAAGGCAAGCGCTGAGCAGTCAGGAGAGCTGTCCTCTCTCAGGCTGGGGCACTGTAACTCCTGGTTAGCATCTCCTCCCTGTGCCTCAGTTTACCCAGCTATAAAAAGGGGATGGTTATCCCTCCCTGAATACATTAGGAGGGCTTTAAAACACCCACAATCTAATCAGTGTTACAGGTTATTCCAGCCTTGGCAACCTGGGCAAAATCAAAGCTGATTTATACAGTCGGATCATCGTTGGCACTGACAAACTGGTAGAGACAGTCCTGTCAAGTATCATATTTGAAACATAAGGTTTGTACCATTCATTCCTGTCTTTTTGTTTTGTTCCATGCAATGGGAGATAGGTATTGCATACAGTGATATCCTGTCAGTGTGTGCCAAAATGAATAATGCCAGGGAGTTTCAGCCCCAGGGAAAGGCCACAGTGGAGCTTCCCATAGGTCTGCTGCCAGTGGAACCCTGGTGCAGAGGAGGTTGGCTGGGAGGTGTGTTCACAGCTGAGGTTTCCCAGTACAGCTCTTTCCTGGCTTTGTCCCCAGTGTCACTAAACCTGCCACAATGCTCCACACACACTGGAGATACCATCAAACCGTGGTAACAGCAAGGGCAGAGGAGGGGAGACCATTTCTGCACATCTCTGTTGGTTAGACTTGGGATTTTTGCTTGTGTTGGGTTTGCTCACACCTTCTAACCAAGCACGCTAATCTAGCAACTCTTCTTGAAAATCTCAACCAAGAGTAGTGGCTGCACGGGTTTGTTAACACACCTGCGACAGTCACGTGTTGTTGACTATTCCCACGTGTGACAAACCCAGCAGCACCACCAAACATACCATTTCTCCTTCAAACATACTGTGAATTCCAGCCATAAACCTTATCGTTTTACGCTTCTCTGAACCTCTGACCTTTCTGGAGCAGTTCAGTAGGGATCTAAGGGGTTCATTTAGCATTTATAAGCTCAAAAAGAATAGGTTTCTTTACAGAGAGTTCTTCTTGGTATGCTCTTAACATTTGGGTAAAATATTTTTCCCTTGGCCATCACTACAGGTCAGCCAGATAAGAGCTGGAGTCTCTAACCCAGAATCTATTTAAAGCATGTGTAGATGTGACACCTGGGGACATGGTTCAGTGGTGGCATTGGCAGTTCTGGGTTAATGATGGACTCAATCATCTTAAGGGTATTGTCTAAACTAAATGATTGTGTGATTCTAAACTGACAATTACAAACTTGCATAATTTTTTTTTTAGAAGAGGCATGCACTGTGGAAAAACAGGAAATTTTTGTCATGAACTTGAAAACCTTCAAGTTAGTTCACAAACTCTGAAAACATTCCATCTGAAACCCAAGAAATTCAGTTTTCAACATTTCCCTCCTTTTTTTAACAGCAGAAAGGTATTTTCCACAGAAAATATGGCAATAAAAAACAACCCACTTCCAGAGAATACTCAATCACACATGATTAGGTTGCACAGTACTAGGAATGCATTAGGTACACAAGGTACACAAGGTATGGATATTAATGCCTGCCTTTATTCAGGTGTTTAGGATCCTGACTGCCTGAGACAAAGGTTCAAATAGCCACTGGAAAATGCTTCTTTTTCTTTACTTTCTTACTAGGAAGATACTTAGGTTTAAGGAAAATCTGGAGTTCACATGATCCAGCCACTCACTCAAAGGAGAATCATCCTTCACCTTAGACTAGATTGCTTAGTGTCTCATCTGGTTGAATTTTGGATATTCGCAAGAATTGTGATTTCACAGGGCTCTTTTCCACTGTTTGACTGCCCTCAAGCTGAAAAAATAAATGTCCACAGTATCTTACTGTCCTGCCTGTTACCTTAGTCCTGTTCCTGTGCACTCTGAGAAGAGTTTGATTCAGTCTTTTCTACACTCCTCATTGCAGTACCCAATCTTGTAAGTGATCTTGGATTTTCTCATCTTAAAATCCTGAGCCAACCCAGGATGCTCAGCTTCTCTTATGCCACGTGCTCCTGACCTTCCACTGGGCTTGTTTCAGTAGGTCCATCAAAAATTTGATATTTATTATTAGAGAATATAAATTCCTTTCTGCCCATCCTCTTGATGTATAATCTAGAAGTCCTAGACACTCTGGGCAGTTCCTTACACTCACACAGAATGAGCACAGACCCTAAAGATGAAGGAATTTCCAAGTAATAGTTTCATTCAGAACAGCAATTGCATATTAATTTGCACTTTTTTAATGAATTCCATGTAGACTGGTAGCTGTTAAGGCTCAGAAATCTTTGGATCAAAGGCCTCATAGAGGTAACTGTAATGTTATTTTTAAAATACTGTCTCTCCTGCTGTTGGCCAACAGTCCAGTATGGTGTTGCCTTTGCTAAAATGCTTTCTGAGAAGTCCGAATGGCATGACTTTTTCTCAGAAAAGGAGATGGAAGTAAACAAGCAGTGGTGTAAGCACATAGATGACTTGGCATGGAAAGTGGAAGCAGAGAACTGTAAAAAAGCAGGCTTGGTAATTATATCGTCATTTTACTGCCAGTAAAAAAATAGGGCGGGAACAAAATTTTTAAAAGCTGCCTTCACTAGAATGAAAAACTGGGTCTACTTGCCCACCTAAAGGGTAATAATAGCCATTCTGGGAGTGCTAAACTCTTTGAACTGTGTCTAAGTACCACTTCTCTTTATTTTAAGGAAGGAAACTGTCAGGTTCTGTTTGTTCGTAGTGAGCCATCCACAATGTGGTTGATGCATTCAGGACTAGTAAAATAGTGGTACATCAAGTATAGGAAACAAGAGGTTTATCATGGGATTAGTCTTACAGAGATAAAAGTAATCACAGAGTTGCTCAGGACTTCTTGTTTGCTGTGAAACTTGACTACAGGAGGTGATGGGTCTTTTCTTTTACAGCTTTTTCTGGTTGAGGAGGGAGGGAAGTAGGGTTAAAATAAAAACTGTTCATCTCTCCCTTATTTTGTTCTTCCCCATCATTTGGTACTTTGCAAAGGGGCAACTTTATTTTAAGGGATCATGTTTCTACCTTGCAACAAATCCCAGTCATGATTTTTATGGGCTAATTGCATTCCTGAACAGGTCATGAACTCTGGTCTGTTTTATTTCTATTCCTGATTTTAAT
>WEKY01059938.1:10362-32795 GCA_013390045.1 Picathartes gymnocephalus | reverse complement strand
ACAAAAGTTAGCAAGTTAAAAAAAAATCTGCTGGGGAATACTGCAATTGCAATGTCAAATTAGCACAGGAAAAAGCTTAACATGCTTTAACTTGAATATCACTTTTAAAATGAAAACAACCATTTTAAAAACAAATTCATGCCAGGTAATCTAAAAAGCTCAAAAGAAAATGCATCGAAACTTCAACAGAAGAGAAGAAAGCCCACTAGTCTTGTACAATAGAATTAAAATGAGTTAGTAGCAAAAAAGGCTTGCTAATAAGCCATTTCAAATATAATTCTATTTTGCAAGTAATAGGGTTGTTCAACAACAAAACTGGATGGCAGTTGTCCAAGTAAAAACATCAGTGTTGTATATGTACCAGACACTGGCGTGCACCATGTGGAAGGGATCCAGGACAGAACTGAACTGAAGAGTTTTGCATCATCCTGCTTCAGAACATATTTTCTGTAACACCATGTGTGTTCAGTTTTGCTTTACAGAGCCAGGTTTCAGCTGAAGAGGCACCTGGGCCCTTCCAAAAATCATATTTGTGGCCACACAAGCTTGTAGGCCAACAGCACAGACATTGGTCGACACCACTTTTTTCCCAGAATGAAAGGATAGACTCCAGATGACATCTAAGGCAGAAATTCAGAATGCATAGAGCTGGTCATCATTTCTGTGCTGGGATCACTTCAGCCTCAGAGTGACACCTATTCTTGCCCAGATGTAGGCTATTGAAGTTCCACATGTAATAGTCATAGATATTCAGGTGGGCACAAGCTCCTTCCAGCCCACAGATGCAAGGAAACAGTTTGGCACCAGCTTTATTTTCTATTGACACTTCTGAGTAAGGTTCTTGCCAAGCACTGCAATTTTTTTTTTNACATTGGTCGACACCACTTTTTTCCCAGAATGAAAGGATAGACTCCAGATGACATCTAAGGCAGAAATTCAGAATGCATAGAGCTGGTCATCATTTCTGTGCTGGGATCACTTCAGCCTCAGAGTGACACCTATTCTTGCCCAGATGTAGGCTATTGAAGTTCCACATGTAATAGTCATAGATATTCAGGTGGGCACAAGCTCCTTCCAGCCCACAGATGCAAGGAAACAGTTTGGCACCAGCTTTATTTTCTATTGACACTTCTGAGTAAGGTTCTTGCCAAGCACTGCAATTTTTTTTTTTTTTTGCATCAAACTTGCGTTAAACGGCAGATAGGATAAACACCTAAGTTCATACTGGAATCTAAATGAAAAATGTCATAGCAAGAACTCCTAATATGAGTTACTCTGAGAAGTTCAAGAAACCTATACAAACATAGAGACAAACAACCTGAACAGGTGACCCTACGACTCACAGTTTAAACCAAGGGTTTGCCATTGGGTTTTTCTTAAGTTAGTGCTTATCAAGTTCTTTTCAAAAGGCTCTGCTGCTCCTGCACAGTGGCCCGCTGCTAAAATCTAGCATAACATGCAAAAATGGATACAATTAAATCTGCATATTTTATTATTAAAAAAAAGGACAGTTTATTTTCTTTTTTGTTCCTCCATATTGGTGCAGTAACACTACATTTGCATATTCAGCAGTGTAAGAGATTTTCTCACTTTAAAGCAGTTACTGTAGTCTTTATATTTTTGCATCTCTTGTTTCAAAAGTGAATTTAGCTTCTGAATTCTAGAATCAAGTAACATACAGTCCTCACTTGATTTTCTTGACATCCTGAAAACTTAAAGAGATGTTGCTGAAATCTTTGCAAATTCACACTGCCTGGAACATCTACTAGGAGTGACAGGTATGTATTATTATGCAGCTGATGCATTACACTTGAATTCATAAATATACTCTTACTGAAATAATGTGCAAGCAAGGGGTTTTCCAAGCTGTTAAACACTGAAGTAGTGCTTCAATACATTTTGTCGGCAGCAAAATAAGTGTTCCTGCAGAGTGATCCCTTTCATCTCATAAATTTGGGCTTTATTTGACGCCATGGCATCAATACACGACAAATTTACTCACACAGATGACACAACTGACTTATTAATGTATTATGCAACAGGTGAAACAATCCTGGGGCAGTCACAAGTAGAGGAAAGATCACAGAACTAAAGTATACACAAGAAACTGTTTCCAGAGTTTTTTCTCTCTTCAGTCAGCCTTCATTACTTTTTGACATAGAAAATCTGACCTGAGTTATAAAGAATATTTCACAATGCTCAGAGCTAGGAAAAAATAATAATTATGCAAAGTGTTTGTTGTTTGATTGGTATTTATTAACTAAGTGCTAGCTTGCTATACCAGCATGTACCGGTATAAGGGACATTCATTAGCCCTTAAGTGCCAAAAGTCTTCATCAATTTGCCTATAGTTTCTTTACAGGGAAAACCATAATTCTGCCCACTTAAAATTCAAGTCATCTTAATGCCTAATAACTGACATTTGCACAGTGTCTGCCATGACTTGTTACTTGCACTGATTACAGAGTAATCCCACAACAAAACGTAACTCAAGAGCACATTACACATGTCCCAAAAATGCTGTGCCCAAATTCTATTACTGAGTGGCATATCGAAGTATTTTGCCCTTCTTCTACCTTTGTGTTTCTCCCTCTCAGGAATGATTCCAGCTGCACTTTGGAAACAGCCTCCTCCTGTTTATCTTTGAAACATGATATGGAGCTCCTCAAGTTGGCCCAGGTAACTGACAGCTTGCCTATTGATCAGATGGAGTTCTTTAAAAAGCATTGCTGGATCAATCCTGCATTTCTCAACTGCTTTCCAATACCATATTAGCAATGAACACATAATGCAGAGCTTATCTCTCAAAGACAAAGGCCAGTCCCAGGCAGCATGCAGACTGAAGTATCAGTCATACAGTGCAGTCAACAGTTACACCAAAGCCTCCTCTACTGTTTCTTCCTTCAGCTTGGCTACCTTTTTTCCTGCAGATTCCAGCTTCTTTCCTTACACAGACACTCCCTGAAGACTCTTTACATTCTTTCTGCTGAGATCACTGCTCCTGTACCTTCTCCTACCATACCTGACCACAAGAAATCGTGTGAAGCAACAAAGCACTGGCAAGATGCAAGAAGTTAAGGTGACCTTGAAGACTGTACCTCCAGCAGACCTCAAAGGTGAAATACCTACTTAATAGGATTAAGTGTAATCATGTCTAGCATCACAAAAACTAGAGAGTAGCAGTGTCTGCCCAAAAACTACCTCTTCTTGCACTGTACACAGTCTTAAGGTAACAAGGAATGTTAGTATACAATGCTAGAATATGCTTACAGCACAGCCTTCAGGAAAAAAAAAAAAAAAACAAAGAAAGGACAAGAACTCAAACCATGAGCAGAGAGATGGAAGATAAATATAGACTCATGGATCTTAAAAAGGTCTGTCCAGTGGGTGTCTTGAAGGCACTGCATAAGTATCTTTATTGCTGAGTGTGTTTACAGATTTTTTCTTCTTGAGAACTAGAGGTTTTCTGCTATCATAAATAATAGAACCTTGCTTCATTCTGAAGTCTTCCAGGAAAAAAAAAAAATCAGTATGCATCTAAAATATAATCCACTGGAGATTTATAGCATTTGAGAGACAAAATACATTCTCTTTAAAGGAAAAGATCAAGTCACAGAAGTCTGCATACTGCAAAAGTAAAATTTTTTCCACACTGAAGGGTGAAGCTCCACTTCTTAACATACGTCACTAAGTTATCTAATGACCAGTTAAATCTCTAGAAACGAAACACACCCAGGTCTTTGCCTGACAAGCCTGGAGGCAGGCACATGATTTGGCAGTAGCTGTTTCTCCAGGCACAGAGTACTGGAACATATGGGAAAAAAAATTGCATTTTGTTGCTGTAGTACTGGAAGAACAAGCACAGATAGGTGTTTTTCTAATCCCGTTTCAAGTTCACAATTATTTCTATCCATTTAACGATTCTTTCATTTTTCAAAAAGTCATATACCTATTACTAAATTAATTACTAAATTAATTACTAAGTTACTAAATTAATAATGCAATCTGAAGGTGTGGTATCCAAGACTGGCTCCACCTCAGTGCTTACACACCCTAAGTTTCACACTCCATGCCTCTGCAGGGGTGTTAATGAGCACAGGCCCTGGCTTCACCAACAGGCTCCTGAAAGCAACCAACATCAGACTGTCTCTCGCTCCTAGTGGCATCCAGAACCTTGCCCTTGACAATTTTGAAGATGCTTCTCAACTGGCTGATCTTGTGACACTTGGATTATTATCAATCTTCGTAAAAGGAGGGGTAAGCAGCAAGCAGCAGTTGTATGCCTTTCTTATAGCTTTTCAGCACTTTACCAGGGAATATTTTGGTGCTGTCTGTTGAAGCCAGTAAAAAAAATCCTTCCAACTGGGAACTTTCAGTCTTTAGGAAACACCTTTGTAGTCAAACTGTTTATGTACGAGACCCCTCTGGAACTCCTGTCAGTAGAAGAGATAGATAAACACACCCCCCAGAGAAGATACTGGAATTCAGTCATGATAGCAAATAATTTATTACTTATTCCTGACATCCCCTGTCATACTGGAAGTACTCACGAGAGAAGAGAAAACTAGAAAAACACAGTGGTCAGGTGATCTTAAACATGTCAATAATTTGTAAATGAGAAGATTTCGCCATTACTGAGTTGGTATATTGTTCAAAAGAAATGTAATTTGTGGCACGCTGTTGGGAAGTTGCTACACAGAGTAACAAGAAAACTGACAACATACAGTGTGAAATGTATTTCTACTCAAGCGGATAGCAGATAACATTAGAAACTGAATAAGCACAACTAAACTCTTAAGAATATGTTTCCTTTTTTTCCTTTACATATTATTATTTGCATAGTTGGCATTTAGTACAAGTTCACCACTTCACTTTACTGCAAATACTTGTGACATAAAACCCAGATCCAAGACTGCTGTAATTTCAGCTAGCTCAATACTCTATTTGCAGGAAATACCCAAAAGAAACACAACACAGTGCAAGTGTGACAAGTAACGAATGACACTGTCACATCCATCCTCTTCAACTATGAAAGCACAGCTGCTTTTCCCAGAAACTGTAGGACAGTGCATAGTTATTGAATAATGTGGAAACAATCCCTGCTTACCCCATGTGGACCTGAGAACTACTGTTCTTAGCTGTTCAATCATAAGGCAACTCAGTCTTAAGGTTTACAGTCATCCATATATTTTTCTATATATATGTAGAGGACTCCATTAGCTAAAAGCACAGCAAACAGAGGCAGTTGGGCAGTCTGTATTTCCTGTTCCATCTAGCATCCAACACACAGGCACTTCTGGTACAGCTGGTTAAACCAGAGGCCTTGTTACACAGCTGAGCTCAGTATTGCTGCGACAGCACCATGAACTGGTGCAGAGCACTACAGCAACCAAACTAACCTCCAAAGAGATCCACTTCAGCAGTGGCAGCAGTGACAGTGGTCGTTGTAGGGGCAGCAGCTGTAGTAGTTGCAGTATCAGTAGTTGGAGCAGTAGTTGCAGTAGGCTCTGGGGCAAAGGGATCTGAAATCTGTGGCTCAGAGGTAACACCGGAAAGTGCAGCCAGATTATCTATATGCAACCATGTAATGAAGATCAAACAGGAAAGGTAAGGGGAAAGGCAAAGACCACAATCACTCAGCTCCAGAAAGCTGGAGCTTTTAGTATGGAGTCTTAACATGCAAAGGTCTTAGAAACCAAAAATACTACTCACCCTCTCCCAAGAGGTCTAGTGATTGTCCATTAAAATGACAGCAGATAAAAAAACAAAGCAATTAGTAGAACTGCCAGACTGAAGATGTTCATCAACAATCAATGTTCATTCTAAATCACACGTCTAGCTTATGTCTAGAAATGTAACTTCTACACTTGCTTTTCTAACATTCAAGAAATTATTCTGACATGACAAAGCTCATTCTGTTTAATAACTCTTCAAAACAGAACCAGTACGTCCCTAGAACCCTTCATAGAACAGGCACTGAAGCAAGGGTACTTCAGCAGTGAGCAGCTTGCAAATACAGTGCTAAGTTACATCAGGATATGATACATGGCATGCCTAGTCCCCAAATATATTCTGAGAGACAAACCGGTGGTGGTTCTTGGACTTGGGACCACCGTTAAGTGCAAAATAAATAAATCAATCAATAGTGCAGCTCCTCTTCAAAAGGTTTTTCTGCATTTATGATAGAGCAAACATGCTCTGCAGAAATAACTAACTCTGTTAACACTTGCTATGAGGAGTATGAATGTTGACAGCATAAGCATAAGCAGCCTGGCTCTGCTCCAACTTTGGCTCCTTAGTCAACTGTTTCTGGAAGCCAATGAAGCATCTTTAATGACAGACTTTCCTACAATATGATGTCCTCTGAGATCAGTCAGACTGAGCTCAAACCCAGATGTTTTGCCTACATAAAAATCAACTACAAGATACAAAAACATGTAAAAACTAATGAGTTTGTCCTATTAAATTTTTATTCTGTAGTCAGGATAGTCTGAGCTCAGCAACTACCTATTTACTAACAAGTAGCTCAGTGTTGCTCCTAGATTCATTGTACAAATAACAGGGTCATGGGTTCATCTGATCCACACTGAACAGCAAGCAGAGTCCTGATGCTTTACTGTGGGTCATCATTTGGAAGCAAAATGATTTGAGCAGGCACAGCCCTATCTTCACAGATTTGTCTTTATTTTACGACACTCATAAAAAAGGCAGCAAAAACCTACACTTAGGCTTTTTACAATTTTAATAATTGGTTCCTTGGGTGGGCTCTACTTGAGACTGACTGCACAAGCTGAACTAAGTCAAAATACCGTTCTGAAAGAGCAGAACAGTACATTAAAAATGCAGCACTCTGGTATCCCATTACCACACACCAGGTGAATGTCTCTTAGCTAGACTTGAAATAAACAACTGTTGGCAAACTTTTAAGTTCTATTAGCTTAGTCTTCAATGCCTTTTTGTTATTCAGTTATGTTACAGAACTCAATAAAGTGAAATTACAATTATCTAGCACAGCAACCTACACTTAGTCCTAAGATGGGAATGATTAAAAACAGTGGGTTTTTGTATAGTAATATTAAAGTAACAATACTGTTAGCAAATCCATGTTCTAAGGCACACTGTAAGGTAGTTCAGAGCAGAAATTCAAGTCAGTTTGCTTTTATATCCAAGAGTAAAAACCTCACAAAGAGGCAGACTTCGACCTACTGTATTTTTTGTAATAGTATAGTCTACTCTACCTGCTAAATGCCTATCTATTCTCCTTGCTGTATGCTGCAGGCACCATATTACCCTATCTTGATGGTCTGCTGATGGCATGGAGGTGTAGATTTTCACAAGTTACAGTTCATTTGCTAGATGACATATTGTGTATTCAGAAATTCAGTAGGTATACCACAAAATACACAGTGTACTGTACATACCCCTAAATACAGTCCACTATACTAAATATACAGCATATGCCAAAATACACAGAATCTACACCGCCAGCCAGACTGAGAAAAGCGGGATTGTTTATTGTTGATATGTACTGATGCTGAACCATGAAGTATTTGATATTCATATTTTCCTGGCTATTCTGAACTGCAGCACTTTTTCCAGCCTCTCCCCTCTACTGCTATTTTCTCATGAGTTCCCAAGTTAACTTGCTGTAGTCCAGAAAAATAAGCAGCCCAGGTAGCAGGGAGGCATGGTTACACAGCCTCCCCAAAGTCCCGGGTGGAAGGAAGGTCATCTTGTCCAGTCTCCTGCTCAGAAAAAACAGTGCTCCCAACACCACATCAGGTCAATCATGGCTCTGACTGGTCAGGTCTTGAAAAATCTCCAGGAATGGAGAGTTCACTATCTCGCATCAGAGATTTGCCTCAGTACTGCCCTGCCCTCCAGGTGAAATATTTTTATTCTTTCAGAGAGCTTAAAAAAAAAAGCAAAAAAAAAAAAGCAAGCAAGATTCCAGTGCAGTAACAGGTCATCATACCTGGACTGCTGCCAGCAGTAAAGCAGACAAAGCTGAAGCTTACTAAGTTACCAAAATGCTATTCTGAAACATAAGGCTGAAATATACTTAATGAGGGTAGTGACAATTCTGGCCATAGGAATGTTAGCTGTCCTCTTCTGTAGTGGAGTAACACTACATTACTAGTCAATTTGACAGTTTTTAGTAATTCAGAAAAATAAGAACACCTAAGTTCCAAATCATAGGTGTTTTGTCTGAAAAGAAAAAAAAAATCACTTTTCAATTTCTATGCAAATCAATACTTTACAGTATTACTGGCTATTTATTTGTATTTTTATTATTGTCGGAATGAGCAACTGCTTTAAAAAGTTAGCTCTTTCATGCTCTTTCAAACATCTCTAAAGCTTGTATTTGAGTGCTTGGCAATGACAAAGTAAGACAAATAGGACACAATCAAAATACTGCAGGATAATTAGTCCCAGGCAGCCTAGAATAGATGACTCTTTGGTCTTGCTGTCTGGGTAAGATTACTTTCTGTTAACAAAATTTACATTTGCAGGAAAAAAAAAATTAATTCAACAGATTAAACTGGAACATGTAATACAACGTCTACATGAGAACCCTAGCTATCCTCTCATAATTAAGTGGCTGAAATACAATGTCATCTTTAATGAACTACAACTAAGAACAGAAATAGGGACTGCAGAAGCCACCAGTATCCAGTATGAGCACTGATAGCAGAGTCAGCATGACTCAGTGTTGCATTCCTGCCGGGAGAGGGCTGATGAGCTCATTACGCTGCCACACAGGATCTCTTAAGATTACACCACAATGGGTTTACAGCTGTGTAAATTAAATCACATTTACTGGCCTAATTCCTTGTCCTAACAGGACATGAACGAGCACTGCCTACATTTACTGGGATCCTCCAGATCACCAGCTGCTAGTGCTGCCTGGAACAACAGGGTCAGATTTCAGAGAGCTGCTAAGTTATTCCTGTTTGAAGCAGTTAACCCTCTACTTCTATTTCTATATGATTAGTCTAAGCACACAAGGAAGATACTTTATTAAAATATGTTAAGACTTGTCAGAGGTAATCACACTTGCAGCAGAACTAGGTTGCCACCATTTGCTTTACATGCATTTTTCTTTTAAAGGTATTTTTGTTCCTCCTGTTGATCTGTGCACTTTGCTCCATGAACAGAAGAGCTGGTTTCTGCCCCCACCTTGCCAATAAGCACATAAGCACTTCTGGTTCTTCGGTTTTGAAGTGCCTAGCCTACCTGCTCACCTTCATCCATCCCCTTCCTACTCACTTTTAGTCACATAATCCTGGCTCCCCAAGCTCGGCAGTCAGGCCCTCATAAGCAGCTTATACTATTATGCATATCCCTGGAAAGAAGAAGTAGCCTGGTGCTGCAGAGGGATGCCTGACTGTCAGGTCAGCAGAAGCCTGGGAGCGAGCTGGGAACATCCTGTGCTAGCAGAGAAAGAGGCAGGTTTCAGTTCAGCCAGGCAAGAAGATGGAGACTGCAAGAAGGGATGCTGATAGTGAGGTTTCTCTACCTCCCCATGAAGTGCCTCCAGCAGCAGTAGCAGCAGCAGCAGCAGCAGCACCCGCAGGAGCAGGTGCTGGAGCTGCCTGCCCAGTACCAGCAAAATCTGGCTGAAGATCCAAAAGATCACTGGATGGTTTGGAAGAGCTGCCAAGAAAAGGAAGAGAGATATTAAATTCTGAAGGAATTTGCCATTTCAATCGAATTTTTTTAAAATGTCATGACTGGATTACAGAAATTAACCATAGTTTGGTTGAAATAGAGACTTTTTTCTCAGGCTTTAGGATTAGAGCAGTGGCCATAAGCACCTCTAGCGTAGTGAGTCCCAAGAATATACTACAACCCAGGATGAGAACCTTAACTTACTTCCATTTCCTGATAATGACAGGAAATGCAACAGACCTACGAGACCTAAAATTCTTTAAAAAAACCCCAAATAACCAAACAAAAAAACCCCAAACCTCAGCTCAAAACCAACTAACCAAACCAAAAGAAACCCCACTACAAGACACAAATCAGGAAACGCAAAATTCCAGGAGGTCCCTAAAAACAGAGAAAATAACTGTTGTGACTGAAACCAGCAACATTCTACTTCCATATTTCATCATGCCATGTCAAAAAGCAAGAAACCTGTATTTCCAGGCAATGAATTGACTTTAGGTAGAAGAAAATTGGCAATACTTCTACAGGTTAAGCCAGTCAGGTATTTACTTAGGAAACCAGATCTTGTTCATCGAGAACATTTAAATAACAATAGAAGCTCTTTCTTCAGTGAAGTTCTTTGCCTGACACTTAAATTAGTTACATCTTACAGACTTTTGGTTCAAGCTTAGAGTTTTACATTTCTAAAGTTCAATCACTTCTGTTCTTTACAATGAGCAACATTGTTTTTTTCTGGTTTGGATTTGAAAGCAAAGTTCAGACTTTTTAATACGTAAAATGTTTATTTTTTATTTTACCCTTCAGAAGTTCATTATCTTTGTGCTTCACTAACTGATTTTAAAAGCAAGAAATGGGAATATTAATTCAGCAGGTTTTAGAAAGAGAATTCTGAAGGTCAGCAAAGACTGCTCTGGATTTGCACATTACTTCAGTCTATTCAATTAGAAGTTTCTGTACAGCGTTTTTGTGGGTTTTTTGGGGGGGCTTTTTTTGAGGGTTTTTTTTTTGTGATCTATACTGGTAGAATAATGTATCCCATTGAAAACTGATGTACACTACTCGTAAAATAAGCAAGGCCTTTCAGGCAAGCCTCCTGTTACAAGTTTGACTTTAGTGTCTACATCAAGCTCAGTAACTCAAATACACTTTTAAACTTACCTGACTGGAGCAGCTGTAGATGAAGTTGCAAAAAGATCAACTGGAGGAGATGTATCAATGGTTTTTGCTGGAGTAGAACTAGGAGATGTAACAGTTGTGGCTGGAGAAGACTGGAGAAATATTTTAAATATATATTCAGTATACCAACATTTCTCCACAACCAACTCATGCACAGATGCACATACTTTAAAAACCCAATTTTGACATCAGGTCTTTTTATTGTGAGCTGTTTTCTCCTCTGAAAGAATTTAAGGAAGACTGGGCTAAGTTTTCAGATGGTAGTAGAGCTGAGAAACCCCAAGGTGATTCCAGAGAAGGAAAAAAGTTTCTACAAGGTTTATTCCAAAGGGGTTATTTCTATAACTGTCAGACTCTTCCTTTTGTCTGTGGAATGAAATAGTTGTTTGTCCACAAGAGCACCTCAGTACTCTAACCACAGAAATGGTGAGAGAAGAGAAATGGTTAGAAGCTGGTTAAAAGTATATTTGTAACACACCTCTTCAGAAGAGAGTTTAAAGAGCCATCAACAGTGCTCAGGGTTAAGTCTTTGGGAAGATACAAAAGACAGCTCAGCCTATGACTTTGCTTCATTAGCTCCTCCAATTCTGGATGGAAAAAGATACTTCAAGTACGGCAAGGACAGACACACAGGAGAATATATTGCAATTCCTCTGTGAACTTGAAGACTCAAGTTACCTTGTAGAGTGTCAATTTAATTCTAAAAGATACTGTAAGCTTTGGTACAGCATCTCACAGGCTGGAGAGATCTTTTTCCTAACAACTGAAAACAAATCCTAATTTTAGTACTGTTTGCCATTCTGACCACTTCCAAGAAGGAAAAAGAACAGAAAATTTGAAGAGATTTTCTCCTGAGTTCTTCTACTGCCATCCCATCATCTTAACTCTAGCAGATGGGTGTAAGCTTTCTAGACTCTCCTCAAAGCTGTAGTAAGGTTTGAGGCTATAATGGTCCCAATCCCTCATGTGCATAAAGAAAGATGTGGTTAAAGCTGTAAGAACACTTTTGGAGCCATCATGTAGTTCTCACCAACTGCTCTTGTATTAAACAGGAGATTGGGGGGGTTATATATTATTGTTTTCGTTTGGTTTTGTTGTGCTTTTTTTTTCTTTTTATAAAGGGCTTTTCAGAAAGAAATTTAAGAGCTTTCTCTAGAATCAAGCATTGAACCACCTGCATTAGATTCAGAAGATTTCATTGAGTTTTCCTGCACAACACCCATCATGAGACACAGCCACAGCACCTGGCAATGCTCCAGGGATACCAGGAGCTACTATTACTAACTCCATAAAGCTCATTAGTTTATCTGACACTCAAACCAAGGTATTTTCACCAGCAACTCTTGCTTTAAATTAAGGATGGCAGTCGCACTAATAAAGGTCATTTCTGAAACTAGATATATTGGATAAGAATTTTCTTCCTTTCTTCCTGGGTTTTCACATGAACATGGCTTTAAAAGAGTCAGAACCTCCTCCTAAAAAGCTGCAGAAGGAGTGAAGGAGTGATGGATTTGGAGGTGAAATACCCTGGAGCAAGTTTCTCAGTGACATGAGAATTAAGGTGGAATGAAAGAAAAAAAAAAAAAGAAAAAAAAAAAAAAAAAAAAAAAAAAAAAAGTTGACATAAAAATATGTGTATCTTTTATGCTTTCACAAGGCACAATCATTCCTTAGCGTCCTGACTGGTACCAGTACTGCAGCCCTTCAGATCAGTGACATGCTCTTATGGGGCCACTATTTATAAAGCCATTAAAAGATAACATTTTGTCAATTAGGTGGCAAAATCTAAAAAGCAGCTTGAGAGATGGAAATTTAACTCTTTACGCCCTTACAATGTTCTAAACTGTATCACCTGAACAAGAATTATCTAGTATAGCAACTGGCAGTATTTACCTTGCTCAGAGGAGAAGGAGCCCCAGATCTAGAAAAAAAAGGGGGTTTTCAGATAAGTACAGCTTTGAAACTATATTTCTGGTCATAAAAACTCCTGCAAAAAGACCAAAACCTAAGCATGAAAGCTTTCTGAAGATCTCTTCCATTGCATGCCCTCTACATTTCTCAAGCTTCCATGTGCCACTTTAGACAAGGAATGCAAATTTTACTTCAAATCTTAAATTAATCTTTCAAGCTAACTGGCATCATGGGATTATTCTGCCTTTTAAATAAGCTCTACAAAATGCAGGAAAGGCAGAGATGCATGCATATATCTTGCTTTGGGGCCTACAGGACCCAGCAGGAAAGAGTTACTGGGGCAAGATGTCACATATTAGAATACCATGCAACAGCAGCAGAACATCACCAATACTGAAGCAGTTATCTAACGTAAGTCTTCTGAGGATGCATCAGCAAATTTTCAAAGTCTACTTTCTTTTAAAGAAAGTCAGAGTTACTTGAAAATAACTACATTAAAAGTATGAAAACAGTGAGTTGGAAAGTTCAAGCTGGAAGTTCTCCCACATGCACAAAAATCACACTAACAGTAACTGACAGAGCCTTAATCATAACTTAAGATGCAGGTCAGTGCATTTGGTTGCTTTCATTATGAGGTATGAAAATCCTGCTACATATTTTTAGAGATGCTTTGATCTAAGAGATGAAAGGAGGAGTTGAAGATAAAGCTGCACCAGTATTGAACCAGCATCCATCCCATAAGTTACTTGAATTGGCTAAGTCCTAGGAGCCGCAGAACAGATTAGAAGATTTCCAGATCTTCCAATCACAGAAATGACAAAAAAAAAACCTTAGTGACTATGTACAAAAGCAAAGAACAGTTTAGCTCAACTAAACAGTTTAGCTCAAAGAAAATATCTATTTCTAAGTGCTCAAGGAAATCTTTAAAAAATACACATAACCATGCCTGCAAGCAACATGTAGAGGTATGTACTTACCCTTCACTAAATTGCAAGGAAAGCAACAGTAAAAGAGAAAACAGAGGTTTAGCTTAATCCTTCCTAGAATTAACCATGGCAAGTATCTAGTAAGAAGATGCAAAACCATTAGAAAAGAAATAGATTTTGATGATAAAAGCCTTAACACATGCAAACCCCAGATCCTTCTAGTTTTCCTCAAGTAATTTTACTTCAGTTTGGAAAGCATCTAGTTATTCTGTGTTTTTCTCCCACCACCAGAAATTAAAGAAAAGGCTGCCATTAAGATGATTCTGTAATGGAAAGGAAAAGCCTTGACTTACTTATTTTCCAGCTAAGTGACAAAAGGAGGTTGATGGAGGCAAACCTAAACAACAACTAATCTCACACTGTCTCTATTATGCCTAGATACATGGTCCAACACATATACCTACTTGTTGCCAGGTTTTTTTCCTTCCAGTGAGTTTAGATGTTGCTCAAGGGTCTCCATGAGACTGCTGGGAGCCTTGGAAGCAAAGAGAAAGATACACACCTCAATGCATTGCAGTGATCTAAACATACTTTGAAATCCAGCACCAACTTCCCTGAAGTCCACCAAGTGGATGCTCACGCAATTACTTCATTTACATCAGTGTGGAAATAGTGGATTTCCATGCTAGAAACTCAGGCAAAGCCAGTTTTTAAAAAGGTATTACTGTGTCCAAATTTGCAGAGAGAACATTTTTACCTCCACTACGCAGCATCTGAAGCCTAAATCCAGGATGTGCTGCTCATCATGCTTTAAATCAGTATTAAATATTGACAACAGCACAGGCATCAACAGGGTTGATTTTAAGATTCATAGGTTCAAGGTCACACTTTCAGTTTTGCTTGTAGTCAGACCCCCAACACCTCTTTCATGACCAGAGGGTCCAAACGAAACAAAGTCCTTTCCAATGCCCCCAAGAAGGCCAAAGGCTCAAGACTCCCAACATCACAAAACCTTACAGTTGTTCTTCTCAAAATGATACCCTGGCATCGGTTACTGTGCAGCTAGCTCGAAATGCAGAAAGATGACTATTTTAGACATCTATAAAAAACTAAGCTTTTTCAGGCCTCCCTGATCTTAGGTCTTATTTTAAGCAACCTTTTTGTGGTCAGCAGCCAATACCCACAGGCACTTGCTGTTACAATGGTAGACAGAAAAAGTAGTTGTAAATGCACACTGGGCTTAGCTATTCCAGTATAAAAATAGAGTCTACATAAGCAGACTCCTAGAAGATCAATAAGCAGGGAAGAAACGCTTTAGAGACACAGTAGCATATAATAATTGAATATTTCATCAGGGTTACAAGTTCATCAGTCTCTAAACAGGGAATTTTCTTTATCAGTCTCTTTCAGATCAACGACAATTCCTGACAGCAGTACCTATGATGTTTTTCATAAATAACATCTTTAATTTCAGGGCAGACACAATTATCAAACAAGTTAGTTTGTGATGGTTGGAAACAGACTGTCCACTGCTCCTATACTGAAAAACCAGCTGGCTGGCTGAATCAGATATTTCAGGATACATAGCACCTGCTAGCACCAATGCACAGCTCAGTGTATTTGCAGTGCCTGCATATTGATTTCAGCATTAAAACCAGAAACTTAACACATCCAGAAATTTAAAACGCTCAAAATAATCTTAAATGACAGATTGAGTTTAAATACGTCCTACATATATAAGCACTGAAGAGACATCTTGACCTTGCTGCTTTTACAGGCATATTTATTAACTTTCAATTCATTTGGGCATAATAAGAATTGGTTAAATACAAGTGACCTAGTTATAAGAATTCTCCAGCAGAAAGTAAAAGAGGAAATGTAAAACAAACAAAAAATTCAGAGGTATTCAGACTTCTGCGTATTCAAAAAGGCTATATTGCAAGGTATGAGTTGTGAGACTTTAACATGTAAGTAAAAGCTGTGTTTAAAAATAATAATAATAAAAAAATATTACACAACTTACTGTTATCAGTTATCTCTAGACATTTTAAATAGCTTTCCAATATATTAGTCAGAGGTTTCTTAAAAACCAGCAAGGTAATACAAAACTTAACTATCAAACAGAACTCAGAGAAGAAGCTTCAGAAAATTTCTACCCAGATGCAACACTCTGGGAAGAAAATACTATCTGATACCCAATTTGCAACACTGAACATCACTTAATTTCTTCTAGATACTGCTTTAACATAAGATAATCTATCAGTGAGCGTTGTCCTGGAACCTTAGATAAGGGTTCCCCACAAGCTACTATGTGTAAAACTGTCATACTTTAGGAAATGCTAGTAAATAAAAATGAGCCAAGATTTTTAGCTGCTAAGATGCCTTCTCAGCCTCCCAAACTTTGCAGCCAAACTATAAAGTCCAAAGATGACAACTATCAAGTTGAATTACACTACTGGGACCACTTGTCTGGATTTACAGAATATGGACACACAGAGTGTCAACATAACCAACTTCTTGTGTAATACTACCAACTATTGCCATGGCTTGCTGTAGGAATTTAGGTATACCATTGATACTACATAGAATTATGTACTAATTATTAGCTGAAATTAAGTTGTATTATTCACCTTTTATTTATTTCTCTCTGAAATATGCTGCTGAGGTCTTATAGATAGGATATACAGCATGTTTCAGGCTAGCCTTAGCAAGTGAGTCCCAAGCAGCCTTTGGGAGAATACAGCTGTGAGGGATTGCCTGAGCAAAGACTGAAGTGGTCAGGAAGTTGGATAAGATGATCATTGCAGACCCCTTCCTTCCAAAAGAACTATTCTGTTTTAAAGTGTTGGCTCAATGGGGTGGAAGGGACCATCTGGTAGCAGTAACTAAGGTGCTGCTGAGCAAGTGCAGCACTGACCAATGATGCAGAACAGGCTGGCACAACACAAGCAGAAGCAGATAGAAGTGCCACAGAAATTTATAAAGTATATTTCATTAACTGGGTTTAAGGTGATTTCTTCTGGTTTGAAGACTTAGTTCATCACCAACTGGACTGTGTTAAAAAAAAGTCCCTGCAGTACAGAGTTAGGGGAAGATACTACATCAGCTATTTCAAGATTAGGTCTGGTATTGCACATGCTGCTTTTGTCTGCTGCAAGAGTGACCAGATTTTATAGCCCCACTGTATGTGAAATGCACAAAGATTAAAACTCTCCACCTTCTTATAATGTCGCATTTTCAGAATTTTTAAGTGGCATTTAACCGAGAGAGACACTATTCTGATGCTGATTTAAACTAGGCTTTGAAGAGGCTATCAAAAACTGCATGAACAAAAAGTATATGAACAGTTGGGGTTTGCAGCTGCTAAGCAGTCTGGGTTGCTCTTCTGTTCCAATTTTACTGGCATCAAAACTGCCACAAGTGAACTCTTCAGCATGGACCTCTTCCTCTAAGTAAACATCCTCTTCACGTTAAACACAAAGGCAGGCACCCAGGCCAATTTTCAAGTGATACTTAAAATGGACCAGCAGCTACAGCGTGTTAGGTGGTATGACTTCACCAACATTTGCATTCCTGGTGTGCTTTCCTAATTAAAGAACGTTTATTTATTACACAAATCCAAAAAGACTACAAGAGAAACCTACCTGTGTAAGATCAGGGATATCACCTTTGTCAATTCCAACTTGCTGTGGAGATAAAAGAGTAAAGGTTAAATCTAAGTGCATTATTCCACTGCAGCAGACATTAATTTTGAGTAGAACTGCTCTTCAAGCTATAATGCACCCTATCTTTAGAAAAATACTACAAAGGTAGAAAGGACATGTCCATCTTTCCAGCTACCTTCAACAACCTGCAGCAGTCTTTTTTTTTTCCCTCCTCACAAATTAAATATCCATTTAAAATAAAAGGATAAAGAAATGGTGCTAGATTTCACAAACATGAAACTTGTACTCTATACTGAAATACACTGGTCATATACTCTTGTCTCAGAGGACAGCAAATTAAGGCCTAAGTCTGCAATCTTCTATTAACTGCCCTGTTGCTTCACACTGTGGATCTTCAGAGTGACTCCTAGCTCAGCTTTTGCAGGAGAAGAGGAAGTGTCACGGCACCTCATAATCCTGAAGCAGAGTCATTATAACCCCCACCCAGAAAAGCTGACCTGTGTCTCTAAAGTACTTTACTCCCTCAAGTTCAATATTCATATCTGACATTACAAGTCATTAAGGAGTCTATCAGGCTTCTCCACAGATAAGTGAATTAGCAAAGAAACAAACTTTTTATTCAGCTTATTACTGCTGTCCAGTATAATGAAGTATGAAACATGTGCACCCTGTGCCAAAGAGCCAACTACCACGAACGAGAATCCAGCAAAGGAGTTAATTAACCATGTAATACTCCTATTATCCACATAAGAGGATGATAACAAGAAACAAAACCAGGAAAATCTCACATTAAAGTCAATTTAATGTTGACTGCAAAGACTAGAAAAACAGACTTAAAAGATCTGCATGCTTTTATTCCCAATTGCTATATCTTTTCCTAATGTTCAACTCTATCCTAGAAGTATGCATTTATTACAACATTTCTCAAAAATACTGGAACATTTGAAGTCATGTCATCTGTTAATTTAACCAGGGAAGTTGAGTTTGGCTGCACCATAGAGACATGTGGAAGTCCTAAGCAGGTCTTAAGTACAAGAGCTGAACAAGCAGATCTAAGACCCAGATCCTTTTATACACATTGAGATAGATGCTTAACAAGTGCAATTAGTATTTTACATTGGTGCTAAAAAAAACCCCTTAAAAATCACAAAATACTTAAGTGCCAGACTCCAGAAGACTGAAAGCCACTTACCTCCGCAACTTTAAGAAACTCTGATACTCTGGTCATTCGAGTTAGAAATCGTTTGTAGATTTCAAGAGCATCTTTACATTGTCCCTTTTTCATTTCAAAAAATTTCTCTAAAGAAATAATGTGGTAAATGTCAGTTAAGATGTCTTACATTAGGTTTTACATCAGCAAGTCTAGTCTTCAGAAAAATCACATGTCAAGAATATGGCACATTAACATTTACTACTTGGACATTAATCTAGTGGCATTCCTCTTGCCTAGTATTATTTAGAAGCTGGGCTTGCTGAGCTGCTAAAGAATTATATAGACCATAAAATGGAACCCCAGCTAGCCACAGCATTGTGTGTGATGTCAACTACTTTTTTAAAGGCTAAAAAGTAAGCAGGTGAAGTAGCTACGCATCTTAAAAGTTAAAAATAATTAAGGATACTTAAACATATATTAAGTATATGTTAAGTATATTGTATCCAAATTGTCTTCACTCCAAAGAACCATATTTTTTCCACTTAAGGAGCTCTCTGAAGTCCATTTGTGCCCATTATTAAACACAGCTGCCCCATATTTCCACCTGAACTTAGGCTTTAAGTAGCAGCAGACAGTGAAATTTCAACTGAATTTTTATGCCCAACCAATTGTGTCATGCTGGTGATCACACCAGGCTACCTGAGCTTCAGAACACGCTCACAGCCCCCTTTACACTTTGTAGGCTGATGGTAGGTAGGGCGGTGGAGAGGATCCAGTTTTGGCAGTCGTGCTTTCAGGTAGATCAGGAATGTAATTCAGGAGTATATTACTTCATACAAGGCTACCACATAACATTATCACTCTCTACAACTACCTGAAAGGAGGTTACAGCCAGGTGAGGGTTGGCCTCTTCTCCCAAGCAACCAGTGACAGGACAAGAGGACACAGTCATAAGCTGTGCCAGGGGAGATTTAGGTTGGACATTAGGAAGAAATTCTTCACAGAAAGGATGATTAGACATTGGAATGGGCTGCCCAGGGAGATGATGCAGTCAGCATCCCTGGAAGCGTTTAAGGATAAACTGAATGTGGCACTCAGTGCCATGGTCTAGCTGATAAGGTGGTGTTTGGTCACAGGTTGGACTCAATGATCTCAGAGGTCTTTTCAAACCTAATTGGTTCTGTAGTATATAACAGAAGGATGTGGGCATCTTGAAAACGCAAAAGCTTCTATGCTCAAACAGCACTGTGCACTTCTTTAAGCACAGAGATGGTCAGTCTATTTAAAGGATACATCTACACACTTTTAAGGACATGTGATGATCCAGCCTCAGATGAAACTAATTTAAGAGGGTACAGCTTAAAATTTTCTCTCATTTCAGACTAGAACAGTCAAGAAAAATGTAGCTTTAATGAAAAGTTAAGCAAAAAAACTGAAGCAGATCTGAAACTGGTTCTTCACTCACTTATGGTATGTGAGATAAAGATGCCAGGTTACTTACCTAGTAAGTTAATAACCCCATCATTGTAGCAAGCAAAAAGTTTGATGAGGTCTTTAAACAGAAGCATGAATGCAGCATTTATGACACCATTTGTCAGTTCATTTGGATGAACCTACAAATAAAATAAAGTATCAGTTATTTACAAAACAAATGTCAAATGCAATCAAACATTTTGGCTTACACCAGGTATTTGGTGCTGTTATAGACAGAACCAAGCATTGAAATTTTCACGCTAAGCCACTAAACAAAAGCTTTGTTTAGCAGATCAAGGACTGCTTTCTTCACCAGTCCAAAACAATTCACTACAGCAGAAGAATATCCATATTAACCATAAACATCTCAGTCTTGTCTCCTTCACTTTTCATAAAGAAGAGGAAGGCAGAGATGCTATTAACAGTTTTAATGAAATGGACAAAAGATGTCAGTTTACAGCAGAGCTTAACAAAAACTCAATAGTCTATGAGACAATGCATTTTAGGGTCAAGACCTTTTCACTTCTCACATTAACTTGGGAAGAAAATATGCACTCATTCATTAAAAGATCCTTCTTGTCTTAAAAACATCTCCTCTTCTGAGAGCACTATCACAATTCCTATGCCATTTAAGGAATGGAAAGCACATTGAGACATTTACTTCTAAGCCTTTCCTCTGAGAGCTGTTGTGGGCTCTGCCTTCCACCTCGAAGTGTATCTTGCTGCCCACCAACAACAGAAGAACCAATTCCTTCAAAGACCTCTTTGAAATGTTACACTGTGCCTCCTACAAGAACTGATGCCTGCTTTTATCCTTAGGTCAGATAAACAATCCCACCAGCATTCATAACATGATAAATACACTGTACACACTTATTTTTGTGAATAGTCTAGATCAAACTTTAGTCAATTTAGTTCACAGCTGAAAACCAGATGAAGATTTTGAGGAAGATAAACAATGTACATGTGGTATTTTAATGGGGTTTTCCCTCCCTCCCAAAAGAAGTTGGTTGTCAAGAGACAGAAAAGAGAGTGTTCAGTCTCCTTGTTTTGTCCATTTGTTCCCCCTCACTGATGCAGAAGATGAAACTCCCAGTTCTCTCTCTACAAAACCAAAAGTGCAATCTTTACATTTCATACATACAGGCAAGGGACATCCTTGGCCACTATCCCACTCAGTGGGACACTGCAAAGGGGATTTTTTGGCCCTCACTAAGGGATGATGAGTAAAGCATTACCTACAAGGTGAAACGTGTTCAGTATAATGCATCATTTATAAGTCACTGTCCAGTGTTAATACCAGGTCGGCTTCAATACATACATCAAATTCAAGTAGTGCATCAATTTGTTCCTGTAATATTGGCATACTCTTCAGCAGCTTTTCAGGAGCCATTGTTCTCATTACACCTTCAGCTCTGCAAGAGGGAGTACAGATGAAAAGCCATGCTGTTTCCTCTCTCACCCCAAATTGATCTGTTGTCTAAAATTTATGCTTGAAGCACCTATAACTCATTCCAAACCATTTCAAAAGCACAGACTAATTCTCCTGCTTCTCATGTCATCATGAGAGCTGGCATGAAAAATACTTTATCCAGCCACCCTTCCTGACAGTAAGCGAGGAAAGGTTTTGTGTTAGAGTGATGAATGCAAGAGATTGATCTCTTTATGGAAAGATGACACTGGGAGCTTAAATGACTAACTAGAAATACTGCCACAGAAGTACCTGGAGAACTGATATACTTTGTGCACAAAGTTTTTTATGGGTAACTAATGAGAACTCATTGCTGACACGTCCATGGATGGTGCAGCATTTCTTAGGAGTCATCCAGAGTCTCACAGCAGTCTTCAAGCCTGGTAATTATCTCTGATTATGACAAACCTGCACAACCATCATTATGTATTGCCCTGTTCTGGCTGCAGACTGGAAATGCATACTCTTACTTATTTTATGCTATACTCTGAGGCAGCACCTTGTTCTGAGCAGCAGAAATAACAGGTATAGAAAGTCTTTCCAGCAATTTAGAGCAGGGCAGGAACAGCAGGATCCCCAGCAGCTCAAAATTTAACTTTATTTAAGGTCAGGTGCTCAAGAGCGAACTCATATGGTCCCCATAAGGGAATGGCATCCAGCTACACAGCAAAGCTGCCACAGTAGGCCCTACACTTTCTGGCTGTTTGAGGAGAAGGAGAGAACAGCCTGGCTGTGATGCCTGCATCAACAAGTCAGAATCCCAAGCGGCAGAACACACCCGAACTGCCAGAAGGATCCTGTATGCAATGCATGATTAGCAGGAGCATCTTTAGTATGCAGGCAATTAAGCTGCACCTTCAGTGGGTGTCAAGCATCTTGCTGTGTCATCTGTGCTTCATGAGAGAATCCAGAGCCCTTAAAATTCCAGTTAGAGGAGTCGGAGACCAGGAAAATGTTCTCATAAATACAAACATACTACTCTGGGC
>WEKY01059937.1:20089-46784 GCA_013390045.1 Picathartes gymnocephalus | reverse complement strand
TCTGACTAATAGTAGGCAGGGAAGAATTAAAACCAGACCAAAACAATTACACACAGAGAATTTTTCACTACTGCTCATTATGTGTGTTTATGTGACAGGGACAAGTTTAAAACAAACAAAAGATGCTTCAAGGTGCTATTCTGCCAAGTTATATTCCTGTTAAATTGCACGAATGGCCACCTTCATCTAAACTAATGGGAAAGCCCATATGAAGTCACTCCCAATTTGGAGTACCTCTAAGGTTTACATATGTCTGTATATATGAATGAAACAAAAGATATAGTATCTCTGTCTCACGTGTCCACAAAACACTCACAAATACACATACTTATGTAGATTTACATGCAGACATGGCTTCATACAGAAGGTAATTTATCATAATGAAAATCTTTTCAGAGTAGTCAGATAAATTTTTCTACTAAGGCATATGGTAAAACATGTCTATAAATGATATGAGTCAACATTGTAAGGTTGATGGTCCCTGACAGTTTTTCACTCCAGTTATTCTTATGTCTGGAGAATAGTTTGTTCTTCTTAAAGACTTAGTGTCCCTGACCAGCCTGTGAGGGAGGAAATTGCGTGTTGATACTGTGGTTTGGGGGCTGTGATGATTTGCTTAAAAATTGTATTAAAGCCACCTTTTTTTTTATTTTATTGCCCGTCAGAGAGGTGTTACAATAATACCTTGAAATCACATGAAAATAAATGCTAGGATGAAAATGAAAGAATTCATATTTCAGTGTCTCTCTACCATTCTTTGCCCTTCATTACACCTACACAGTATTTATAAGTATTTAGCGCTAATTAAAATGAGGATTGAACGGGGTGATCTGAGAAAGAACGAAAGAGTTTCAGTCACATTATTTTTTATGATTTCTCAGTGAACCTCTGTAAGGTCTGTCTTTCCTAGAAATACAATGGAGGGGTAGCTGGATTGCTCTGTGATTGGTAATATGATGTAGAGTCTTTTATTTCTGCATTGTCAGTACAATGCCAGTCTAAGTCTGTGACTAAAAGTTGTTATCATCTGATGGCTCTTCAATGGGCTATTGGAAATGAGTTTCATGGTTCCAGTTTCCAGCAGTGAGGCATCCACATCAGAAAAGCCATCATTGCACTTGGCAGTACTAATTGGCACCCTTGTCACCAGCCAAGGACTATAATGGGCTGATGGTAGTCCCTTCAGATCAGAGCTTAGGAACATTGCTGTTGAAGCTTTTATTCCTGCTCCCTGTGCAGTACATTTTTTGTGGACAGACAGAGACATTTCCAGAACTGTCAGTCTGATACTTTTTTCCGCAATTTACTATACTTTAATAAAAAAAAAAAATTGTCAGAATTTTTTTGCAGAGACTTACAGTGTTTTTGTGTTTTATTATTAAATACTGCTTTTCAACAAAGATGTTTAGAGCATATTAGGGCTCCCTACATTGTACTCTTACATGTTAATAGTTTTGGAGAATATAATTAAAATCATCCACTATCTTGGGTACCCATGTTGCTTCCACAGTGTCACAGAATTTTATCTTCTTAATGTACTCCTGCTGTAGCCTTCTGAGGTGAGAACACCTAGTCTTGTCATTTTAGAAAAGTGAAATAAGGGATGTGGACAGATATCTTCTTCCAATTCCAAATGTGCTGGTTTGTAGAAATCTCTGTCCTCAGCTGCCCTCCTCCTAGAAGTTACTGGCTCCTCTGCCGCTCTGGCAGAGCAATTTACATGAATGTCCCCCATGTTGCTACAGGCAAAATCAGACTAACTGTTTCAGACCACACAATTATTCTACTAGAAGTAGCCTCGGAAATTTTGCCTGAAGGCACTTGGAGAAATTTCATAAAAGCTTTCACCAGTGTTTACATGAGCTCAGTAAATTCTCATAGTGTGTAACAAAGATGCCTTAATTTCCTCTTCTGACAAAGATATGACCAAAGGAGAAAGTTTTTCCAGACTGGGAGCACAAGAAACCTTACTAGATCTTTAGGGCAAAAAAGTAACTTAGCCAAATGACACTAGCACTTAGCTGGGATACTTGCTACCAGACTGATAGTTAAAAAGGATTAATTCTATTAACAGAATTCATTGCAGAGCCAAAATGGGGCCAGTTCAGTAGCGCACATTTTTTTCTTTAAGGATATTAATATTTCTTTAAAGGCAGTGAAATAATTTCCATATTGAATCTGAGGTACTTGCTTCCACACCTTGATGAACTGAGCTTTACAGTAATAGCAGCATTTAAAAAACTTTGAAAAGAGTTAGAAGAACTTGGGGCATGGAGAGACAGGGAGCAAGAGAAAAAACAGGAAAAAAGGGAAAGAGAAAGATGGAGATAAGAAAGAAAGGAAAGACAAGGCCTTAAATTTCTATTCTTTTGCTAGAGCCAAATGTTTAAGATTCTGCAATTTGTTTTAAAAATTACTTTTAACTTTTACTATTTTGCCTGTGATCAGAGCTGGAAATGCTAAAATACTATGAGAAAAGCTGTTTTAATGTTAATTTTGGCCATGGAAAGAAGCAGAAGTGTGAAAAATCTCACCACAAGCAGTCTTTCACATTACATTTCCTTTCAGTTTGAAGTCTCAAGCAGTTAGGATGAACACTTGATTTTGGATCCTAATTGAAATTGAACCCAAACCTTTTCAGGTACTGCCATCACTAATTAGGAGACTTTAGTCTGTGTTTACATAACAATAAATAGCTATTGAGACCTGCCTCTGAGAGAATATGAGATCCAGTGAACTTCCATTATATCACTCCTTCAGCATAGTATGATAAATTAAATGGTGGAAGGCAATACCATGGACTCTGACCAGGGTGAAAATTTTATGGTTATAATAAAGTCTTTTGAGTCTTGAGACTTCTACACTCAAACTATTCAGGTCCTTTTTCAGTGCTTATAACTGTGATAGCTGAACAATACCATGATCTCTGCAAATCTTCTTTTCCAGTCACTGACATTCATGAAGAATGAATCTGACAGTTTGTATTCTAATAATTATGATGCAGTAAAGACTAATTATAGATTTTTCTTATTAAGCAGTCTATGTTATTAATGAGAATAGTAGCTGTGACAAAATTTATGAATTATCTGCACATTTATTTGAATTAACAAGAAAAAGGATGGCAAGTAACTTCTTGAAAGAGGAGGAGCTTTCTGGTATCCATGGTTTTACAAAATTGAAATGCTAGATATATGCTTGAAAGTATTATTTGTAAGAAAACAATATCTGAAATAATACAAAATAACAAATCAAGAAGTCCTCTCTTACACTTAACAAGGCTAAAGGAAAAAATTCAAAAGAGGGTCTCTTTTTCCAAAATAGAATAATTAAGATTATAATCTCTTTTTGTAACTAGACATAATGTCTGAATTAGAAAATGCTAGAAATTGGTGTCTCCCTTTTAATAAGTAATATACAGCACACATTGCATGCCAAAATAACTATCCATGTATCTAGATCTGTTTTTCCTCTAAGTTCATCAGCTGAAGGACAATCAATCATTTTTTGTCATTTTGAGTCAGGTTCACTGCTGTTGCTGATCTGGGTGGGCAGTTGTGTCTATATGTGTATATGTTTTGAATAAGTGGTTTTTTGTGGATATAACTAGTGGGAATACATTCTGGACTGTGGCACCAGTTTGACCTTGGAGTCAAACATGAGCTGAGGCAACCAGGTAAACACCAGAGAAGAGAATGGCATTGTTAGAGAGGACTTTAAACACAGGCATAAGGAGAATGTGGCTTGGAAATCTGGCTTTAGATTTTGATCATTATTGGTGTTATTCTGTTATGTTATTCTGACACTGACAATAATATGTGGGGGTTTTTTGTAAACTAGGGAGTCTGGTCTTCGTTTTGGTTATGTTCTCTAGCTGAGTAGAGTTACTGCAAGATAATTGAAATGCCATAGATGTGAATAGGTAGACTTACAGGAAAATATTTAAAGCCAGATATATGGACTTCTTGTTCTTTAAGGTATTTATTTTCTAAATGCTGTGTTCTTGCTCGTTATATATGTCTTTATGGAACAAATATTTTACTACAGAACATGCTACTGAATTGTTGTGTATCTCTTCTCACATGAAAATCCCTGAAAACCACAAGACTTGTGTTTTTGATAGGATTCTAGAGAGTATGATAGGACTGGAGAATCTGGGTGGATGGCACTCATTTCAGAGCCAGGGCATTGCCCTGTTACAGCCACAGCTGCTGCATGTTCTCTTACCCTGTGCTTAATGCAAGAAAATTCAGGGCAGCTTATCGCACAAGAAGATTGTTTACCTTGAGTGCTTCATTTTCACAGTATTGCAAGAACAGTTATTGTGGGAAGTGGACACTCCTATGTAAGGTGGGCTTTTTATGTCAGAAGTCTCAGGAAATCTCTGGTGAGTATTCAACAGAAAGGTTTGACGAGATCACCAGTAATGACACCCTTCAAGGCTATGTCTTGAAATGAAATCCAATGTTGAAGGTCATGATCTAAAGGTTTAATATGGATATGTGTCTCATACAGTGACTCACAAAGGATTATGCAAAGCCATCCCTGGTTAAGGGAATCAATGAAATTACATGATTAGCAAAAAATCTTATAAGCAATGACATGGAGTGGATTTGACTCCAGAAGGGGGAAACCCCAGACATTTTCAGTCAAAATGATCCCCTTCCTTTGGATACTGCTCTGATTGTGAGGGCCAGATGCAGCACATTTTCAGAAAAAAGGAGTTATTTTTTCAGCTAAAGAACAAGTGCCCTGATGTGATTTCCTTTTGTCCCAGATGAGCTGAAGATATGAAGGCACTGAACAGCTCTTCTGAGTGTTGAGCATCTGAAAATTGTAAAAGGAGAAATTCAGAGCAGTATCTTTTCCCCTTATTTCTGGAACTCATGAAATTGCTCTGAAAAAGAAATATATACTTTTATAGTAGACTAGATAGTGATAAGCAGAAAATTTTTGAAGAAAATAGCCTATTGGGAAGAAAGACTTAGATAACTCCAAAAGGTTTTTGTGGACCATCTTCTCTTTGCCACACAAACAGAATACTGTGTCAAGGATGAAACATATTTTCAAAATGAAACATAACCAATGCTAGAGAATGCACTTCCTATCTCTCCATTTACCAAGGATTGTCTTCCTCCTTTATTTTGCTTATAACTGCCTCACCTCTTTACTCCTTGTATTTGAAAAGAAACATAAGTTGATAGATTTCCTTGAACTATGTTCTGCAAGCACAATCTCTGGGGACACTACATGGACCTGTCACATGCTGATGAGGTGACCTGGGTAGAAGATGACTTTTTCTACTTCGTTAGCAAATTTCTGGTGGGAGTAGTCACCTGTTCTGTCTTATCTGACACTGCAGTGACACTGCAGCCCAAGTCACGAACTGATTGTGCTTGCTATTGGACACTTGCCATCTCTTAGGACATCTTTTATTGTTACAAGACACCACAAGTTTTCCACCCCTTGTTCCAGGCTACATACACATAAAATAATTCCCTAAGTCCTTTCTGAGGATAAGACAATCTCTTGTTCTCAAGAAGCTGACATTTATCAGTGTTTCTCAATGTGTGTTCTGTACTCTGCCATCAGTTTGTAAGATCTGAGATGGAGTATGAAAAATGGCATTAGAACCTTACATTTTTGTCCCAAAATAAAGTATTCCTACACAGGTGGGTGAGCAAGCAAACAAAACCACTAACAAAATAATAATAATAAAAAAAATCTCAACAGTAAATACAAACAAGGATTCAGAAACAAGTCTACTAAAAATGAGATTAAGCGAAATTATAAAAGATGATATATGGGTAGTTTTTAAAGTAATGAATGATGGTTTCATTTAGAGAAAAATCGAAGAGAAGCACTTATCTAGATGATACTGAGCATAGTAAGCCATGTCATGTAGATTCATGAAAGAAAAAAGAATGATTTTCTACACATGATCTGTGGGTTCATGTGTCTGTGGCTTTTCTCAGAGGTCTTAAAAGGTAGCCACTAAAAGCAAATATTCAGTAAGTTACATTCCCTAGCCCAGAGTTTGACCAGTGCTGGAATTTATTTAGACATCTATACCTACCCATGTAATGGCTCCAAAGCCAGCAATTTGCCTTTCTTCTCTCTTTTTTTTCTTCTTCTTTTTTTTTTTTTTAATCATCTCTTAATGAGCAAAATAGTGACCGTGAACCAGGAAAGACAAGAAAAGCAGAAATGCCAAACCACTGACCACAGCCCTCATGTGATGCTGAAAGATTATGATCAGTTGAAAAAAATTCTCCTGTTCTATGATAGTGTTTGTAGTTGTCTTTTGTTGCAATTTTTGTTTTAAATCCATAGTGATTGCTGCAACCTGGTGAAAGCCCAGCAGAGCTTCCTTGCCATTGATACAGAATATCTGCTGTTGTACTTCATGACCCACTAAAAAGTTAGCTTTTCCTGCAAGGATCTCAGGAGTTTTGTGTTTATTTCAATAACTATCTCACAAGTTTTCCTTCCACCAAATAAGAGCAGTTCTGCCCCGTGGGCCGTTCTCTCCCTTGAGCTGATAACACCGCGTGTGAGCTCCATCTGCAGTGCTGCTGCCACACACAGCTGGCTTGACTAAGGACAGGGAGAGGGGGGCCTTCCAGCAAGAATTAAGACACAACATGTTTGTTTTTCTCCTCATTGTTCTGATTTTTATCTCCTCTTCCTTGGTGAACGGTTTCTTCTCCTTCCTGTAAGCTGCAATTTCCCCCTTCATTTCTCTAGTGATACTCACCACACCAGGCTCATGGAGGTCGTTCAATCTGGAGAGTTAATTTTTTCTTTTCTTTGGGAGCTTGCTTGCCAAGCAAGTCTTCACAAGTTCACAGAGCTCTGCAAGCAACTAAAGTAATTACAAGATTAAACTCATTAATAATATGCATAGAAAAATCATTCTTCTTACAGAGGGAGCACTGGAAAAGGGAGAGGTATTTAAATGTCACTGATGTAAATTTCTGTGTATATCTCTGTGTGTATGTGGACACCACTAAAAGAGGTTGTTCAGAGAAGTTATGGCTGCCTCATTCCTGGAAGTGTTCAAGACCAGGTTGGATGGGGCTTTGAGCAACCTCGTGTAGTGGAAGGTGTCCCTGCCCATGGCAGGGTGATCTTTAAGGTGAACAAGCTGATCTTTAAGGTTTCTTCCAACTTAGGCCATTCTATGACCCAACGATTCTATGATTTGTAATATATGTGTACATTTTCATCTGTGTATGTCTGATGACTACATACTCTGTTGTAGCTGCTATTACAGTGTTGTTTCAGATGGAGCACTACTGATAACAACTCTAAACCTCACTTCATATAGAGTAAATTCTTTATAACACCCTGTGCTTACATAGTACAGCAGATTGTACATTCATTACCTGATGACACACAAAACAAGACACTGATAATGAGACTCAATTCTCTGTGCATTCACCTTGTTTTTCTCTTTTTTACCATTTTTTTTTTCTGTGGATTTACTGAGCTTGCTGCTATGAGGTTTGTATAAGATACATGATCCTTACTTTATTCAGGATAAACAGCGAGGAAATTCAAATAATCTTAAAAGCAAGAAGGAGTGGGGAGCAAAAACTAATAGTTACACTGGGCTGTGCAGGCAGGTGCAAGCGGTAGGACTCCACAGTGTGTGTTGAAAGTTGTGTGTAACTTTGGGTATGCATGGGTGCATACGCACAGATGACACTCTTTATTATTGATGGGGCCATAATAATCATTACAAAGAATTTCAATAATGAAGCAAAAATTAGACGTTTTCTGCCATAATAATAGTCTTAAACATAACAAAATCAAGCCAGAAAGATTGGGTTTTAGTTATTCATCTGCTCTGTTGATAATATACCACTGCATAGAGTGATGCTTCAAAAAGGATTTTGTGTCACAAGTTTATTTCAGTCTGTTCGCACCATGGTGTCTTATGGTGCCTTCTTATTAAGTCAATTTTTTCTTTTTTTAATCTCAAACTAAATGTGATTTAAATATTCCTCACAGGTGTTATCTGAATTAAAATGGATGACTATTGCTAGTTGCATGCTTTCTTCTTAATAGCACAATGCACACAGCTTCTTCTCCTCTCCATCCTTATGCTGCATGCTGCTTAACTGTGGCTTTTCAGGTTTCATCAATTCCTACTGACACTTTACTGATAAATAGGTCATTCAGAAATTCAGCTGCATCCCAGTCTGAAGGGTTATGAGGCTGAGAGGGTACTGAATAATTTCCTTGGTCTTTCTTTCACCTCCCACAGCAGGCAAACCCCACCCAGTAAATCTTTGATGAAGGGATTATAAATATTAAGGAATTCACAGAAATAGCTTAAGTTTCCCATGAATAAAGGAAAGAGGGACAACTGGATGTTCTCCCTGTTTGAACTCAGACTCAGTAATGGGATGGGGTAACTATCCACCATCCCTGAAATGCAAAGCAAGAAGATCCTCACCTTCCTTAGCCATGGAGGCTACAGCTGAGCCAACACTTTCTGGGACTGCTCTACAAATGGTGGAAGCAAAACAAACACGTGGTCAATGCATATCCTGAAACAGGCTTCTGCTTTGAGCGTGTGAGCTGGCGGTGGGATGGTATTTCTCATAGCATGGTCTGCTGTCCAAGTGGGTGGGAAAATAGGGAGCAATGTCAGCCTCACATCTTGCCCCTTTCTGTTATCTTCATTTTTGGAGCAGCAGTAATTATAACCCTCTGGAAGCCTATCCTACTACAAAAACTGAGAGAGAATGCACAAGTCCATAGTGCCACCCTGCCAATACCTCCTCCTTCTCACAGAAGGTGACAGTCCACAACTGGGCAAAAACTCTACCGAGAAAATAGTTTACATTTGTGCAGATGACAGAATTGTTAAGGGTGGAAAAGATGTTTGAGATCATGAAGTCCAACTGTTAACCTAACACTGCCATCTTCACCACTAAACCAGGACCCCAGGTGCCCCATCTAGATGTTTTTTTAACACTGTCAGGGATGGTGATTCTACCACTACCCTGGGCAGCCTGTTCCAGTGCCTGAATACTCTTTCAGTGAAGAAATTTTTCCTAGTAACTAATCTAATCCTTCACTGGTGCAACTGGAGGCCATTTCCTCTTGTCCTGCCACTTGTGGGAGAAGGTATCATCCACTGATAAAATTTGGATTAGAGTAGCAACACACAGAATTGAAGCTTACCTCATGTTGTCTCACTGGTCAAGAAAGTCTAATTTCCTTTGTTTTCTGTTTCTTCCCATGTTACAGGATGTTTGTTGCCACAACATATTTATTACGGGATTGTCTAGACTACACTATGGCTGTGTGCCATATTTTTTGCCAACTGGGTTATAAATCGTGCTGAAACTTTCTAACCTCTGATTTTTAATGACCTTTAAAACTAGTTATTGGACTTTTGCCTTTTGGGGACTCTTCAAGAGTCTTTTTATGTGCAGACCTAAACTGATAAGAGCTCACTTGGATAAACATATGTATAGTCCAGCATATTGTAACTTTTAATCAATTACATTGATTTATTGCCTTTATTGATTCACTGTTGTACATTGAATGATCTGATTTCTTAGAATTCTTTGTGGGGTGGGAGAGAGGGGAGGAAACAGAGGTTTTTTATTAGTATCAATTTTTCTGTGAAGCTATAAATGGTAAAATGCCAGGATGCAATGTGTTCTGGTGATATATTGGACACAATTAAATTGAACAATGACTTGCTTATAAATCAAAGCAAAGGAGGAATCATAAACCATTCCTAACCAAGTGACCATAGAGATTTTGAGATGAAAGGAGGAGCACAGTTGTTTTTCCCACAATTGATACTCAATTATTTGTGCTCTGTCATGCATGGATAACAAACAAATCTTTAAATTATTTTACTTTAATGTGTTCTTCCTTTAACAGCTTTAGAATTGATTTTTTAAAAATTTATTTTATTAAGTAGTGGTGTATATTTAGAAGGTAGATCATACATTAAAAAAAAATAGCAGCTTGAAAAATATATATTTTTAAAATATTCTGACACAAAAACATAAAAAGTAAGGTGGGTTGGTTTTTTTTCTTTCAGTTCTCTGTCAAATAAAAGGCAGAATAAGAGAAAATCACATTTATAACTTATTCAGCAGTTTTGATTTTCAGAGACAATATGTTCTAATGCAGTTGTATAACCAGTTCTATGCTCCCTCTCCGATAAGCAGGGCATTGTGCTATGATATAGCACAATAAACTGGCAAAAAACTAAAGGACTCTTTGCTAGAAATAGTCTGTTTTAAAGGCAGGATATTATTGAATTGTGTCTTATGCTACTACATAGACTTTGTAAACATTAATGGGGATAACGTTCACAAAGTAATGCATCTGCTTGTTTTATCAAATCCCTGACAAAACTTTTTAGCATACTTGAAAAGAACAAGCATGGATTTGTGATAAAAGCATCAAAAATAATGTCAGTCAGAGGACTTGGACTCTATTCCTGATCCTACTAAAGATTTACTGCAGAAATATTACCTAAACCACTATCTTCAAAGTTCACAGACATTAAGTTTGGATCACTTTTATGATCATCTCATCCAATCTTCTATATAACATAGGCAAATACCTTTTTCAGGATTTCTACTTCAAGTCTATATTGTACTTGAGCTGGAGAAAATTAGACACTTAAATCTCAGGCAGAAGGGGCCAAGGATTTGAATCCTCTTTGCCAAAGTGATGAACATCTTCCATTTTCTCCTTGAAGTTAAAGACAGCTGTACATGTTCAATACCTCTACAGATAAGGCCATCTTGAACAACCTTTACCATCTTTCAGTAAGGTTATTTATATTTCTCTGCCTCTCATTGGTGTTATGAATTCACTGATTTTTGTAAGGCACTTGAAGGGAGGTGTTATAGAAATTGAAAATATAGCCATACATCATTTGCGTTGACATGAATATGCTCTGAGAGAGAGAGAGCAAGACTGAAAGAGAAAGTGAGAGAGAGAGATATCTTTCTAGATATGGAGACAGTGCAGTATAAGGCTGTTTTTCCTGTCTCCTGGTCATGTACTTATCTGTACACACTAAATATTTAGAGATATCAATGTCATATACAGAGGAAACTAAGATTTTCTGGGAAGCAGAAAGAAAATGGGTTAATAAGAAATCAGAAAGTTAAAGTAAACTAAATAAACTTGAAAATAGGAAGAGCACTGCTGAAATCGCTTTACAATGGGCACTTTTTTCTTTTGAGCAGAGGCAAAGCAAAAGAAAATACTTGGATGATTTAAAATGCAGCGTTGAAACACCCTTGCTTCTTGCATAGGTCTTCTGAATAGGATTTGGTTCTGTGTGAAATTAAATGCATTGCACTTCTAACACCCGGGACATATTAGAAAGTGATCTGCATTGCCTTGGGATTTTTAGCCCATGCACGATTTGAGTATATTACCACAACAATTAAAATGCAAGCATGCTTTCTCAAATAAATACTTAATTTAATCTTCCTTCAGGACAAAAGTACTTGTATATATATAAAATATATATATATGTATATAAATATTTGGATTTTTGTTTTTGCTTTGTTTCGAGGAGGGGTATTGAGCTGATGATATGAAAAATATCTTTCCTTAACGATGCACTACAAGCAAATCCCCACAGAAAACATGCCAGAATTGTCAGGCATTGCTTGGAATATCTTTAGTACAGAGCAGGACACATAACAAGATTTACCCACTGCCTTGGAGACAGAGAAGGGGTTGTCACGAGGACAGTTCTTAAGAGTTTTTACAAAAATGCATGGCTCCATCTGTCTTCCCTCTTTTCCTTGGCTACGAGAACAGCCTAGCAATTTCAATAACCCAACAAGGGACCTCATGCACCAGGAGAAGTGAGGAACAGATTTTTCAATTTGGCACCATTCTGATTTATTTTTTTTTTAAATGGCAGTTGAAATAATTATCCGCAACTCCAGGCAGCTGATGGATAGCATGTTTAATCTATGGATCCAGCTTCACACTCTGCACTGTGTACTGAGGATAAACAGGGTTGTTATGAGTGAGAGAGTTTTATGAAATAGTTCAGATACAAATCAAAGCTAGAATGGTTTGTCTTTTTACTGACTTCACAGAAAGAAAACTACTGGAGCTGTTTTGCAGGGATCACTTGATTTCACAGGGTCTAAAAAGAATAAATAATTAGATGCTGATGCCCTGACCCTGAAACACTCATGTTTAAAGCCATATCCACAGTCATACATAAAATATAAATATGTGTATAAACATGTACACACAATCAAAGCATATTCATATAATCAAAGGCCAGCTATATTTTAGCATGAATGTATAGAAAAACTCTGTTGACTCACTGGCTAGGACATGTCCCATTGTAAATTTCAATACTACTATGATGTTTTTTTCTGATGGAGAAAAATGGGACGTTTCAGTAGCACTGAATTCTCTAAGCCAGATAATAGTTTTAGCATAGTTTTGTAGCCCAGTGGATTGTTTTTAGAAGATTTAACATGTTTCAGGATCCATGACTTTTTGATATTCAGATATTGAAGGATTTTATAGACTGTTTGACGGGGTAGATGGTATGGGAAACATTCTCAAGCTTCAAATCACAGGTGATTTGTTTGAGATTTTTTTATTAGTCTAATAATGCAAGAAGTCTTCTTTCCTTCTCCAACTGATCCCACTACTCAATTTTTTGCTTTTTTTCCCTACTTCACAGGTGTTGTTTCGTAGTCATAGGCTTAAAGGACAGACTTCCCCAATGGCTACAATTTTCTGACAGTGAGCTTCCTGGTAGTTTTGCAATTACTTTACAGAAACTATATTTTTTTCAAACAGTTCTTTGAGCACAGGGTAGAAGATGCAGTTGCATATATTTTGGCTAAATTTTGTCCTCCAGGTAGATTTCCTTTATATTGTTCTGCTGCTGTTATTACGATTTCAGCTATAGCAATACCAAGAAGATCTAGACTTGGACCAGAAAAAAACCTAGCAGTTATTGCACTATGAGCTGTACAAACAAAGAACAAAATTAAGTCTTTTTCTCAAAGCTTGCAGGCCATGTATCAGATGAGAAGTGTAAAGGATGAGTGAGCAGAAAAGTATAATAAAAAATACTATTTAGCATCATAGGGCCTTGGTACACCAAAATCTTAATTCTTGCAAATGTTTTCCTAGGGACCAGGGTAAAGGAGAGCTATAAGCCTAGATTTAAAGGAAGGTAATGAAACAGCTCTGCTCATAGGGAATTCCTCCTATGCATGAAAAGAAAAGAAATCGTGCTTAAAATCCAGCCCCCATAAATGATGGAGACTGGTTTTATAAACAGATCAAAATGGACATTTTGTCACTTTAAGATGATGGACAATTTGGCTTTGAAAATTGAACTAATTAGCTGTTATTGGAAGCAATATTGAAGGAGGGTACAAAAAAAAAGTGATGAAGAAGAAGGGAGTGAACCGTGCATGGATAAATCTGAGGGGCTGTGAAAATGATCTTTACCTTAGTCTTCACAACTGTTTACTGTAGGACAAAGCTCTTTGCAGCAAGAGAAAAGAAGGATTTTGCAGGAATTGAATGTTAGAAGGGGAGGATCTCAGCCCCATGGATAGAGGGCAAACCCGAGACTCGGCTGTGGTACCGAGAGAACACCTGGAAGACGCAGAGAGGTGCCTCACTAGATTCATGCCTGCACTGCAGGGCAAACATAGCTGTGTATGAGCACTGGGAATGTCCATTACTATTGAGGAAAACAAGCTCTGACCCTTCCTTACAGCACAGCAGGGTTTCTATAGACAGAAAGGTGAGAGCCACCCCTGGGGATGGTGGGTGCTCGCCGAGGGCACTGGCAGTCTGGCTGCATTCGCCTTTTAAAGCCTTCACATCTATGCCCCTGGCAGCACAGCTTTTAATTATCCTTTTAATCTCTGCTTCTACCCACTTTAGTCAGGAGAGCACAAGGAGAGGTTTTCTTTCTACCTCTTCAGTGTCAAGATAGGTTGCTGTACTTTTTCTTTCCCTTGAATATACTGATATCTGAGACACTTCATAATTATGCCCTTTTCCAACCTTAGCTGATCCTTTTTTCTCCTATCCCTTTTGGTAACTGATTTTATTTGTTAGAATTTTATAAAGAATGATTTTTAATTTTTTTTTTGTTGCATTTTAATCATGGTTTTATTGCCCCTTGCTGTACCTTGAGTATAGTACAAATATTACCATAGCCTTTCAATGTTTAAAGGATACCATGTCTGTTATGATAAAATATGTCGTTACTAAATGTGTCAGGAACAGTCACTTCTTTTTTCTCACATGATCTTTGGTTGTTGTTCTGTAGCAAATATGCTTAACAGCCCTCAGCTTAGCTTTTCTGTGTGAAGAACTAGGACTTGTTTCTGTTGTTTTTAAGAAGAAAGAAAAAATCACAGCCTCTCGCTCAGTCGCTCAGCTAATGTAAAATGGCACAGTGTTATTAAAATCAATGAGACCTGGGCCAGGTTGGTCTAGCCAGGCTATTGAGTGATACTAATATATCATACAGTACATTACATTTGTAGAGTAATAATAGAGCTAGACATTTCCAATGGCCTCCCAAATTTTAGGCTGATTCACTTACAAATAAAAGTGCTGGATGAAGAGTGTCAGAAACAACAGTCCTGGTGCTTCTTTCAGTGTAAGTGCATATTATTTTTCCCTGGGTGAAATTCTGGCAAATTTTAATCTTTGTTGGGTCCAGCAGGGCTTCAAACCATGTTTTTTAGAAAAAATATGTTGATACCCCATTCTTGGTGCCTTTTGCACTTCATGATAATATTTTCTTAGTTATTCTTCCAATTCAGACATGGAAGAACCAATGAAAGAGCTTTGATTTGATAGCTGAGAGCATCTGGACAGAGTGTGATGTGCACATGTCATCTCATGAAAGGTTACACTAAGTGTAACACAACTTTATTCAAGAGCAGAAAATTGGTAGGGGGTTTATGTGGCCTCAACACCTCGACTGTACACTCCTACATCACAGGATCAGGGCCTCACTAAATCCTGTTTGTGAAGATTCCTTCGAGAAGATAAAATAAGGGCCATCACAATGGAAGCATTTTGATCAACAGCACAAAAAGTCTGCACAGAGTCACATGAACACCTGAGACCACAGCATGGCAGTGGCAACTCCCTGCTGCACAAAAGACAAATTACAAGCACACTTTCAGGAAATATATGTCTGTGATGTTGTGCAGGTTTTTTTGAAGCTTGTGTTTGGATTTTTTTTCTTTTGAATTTCATTATCATATGGAAGATATTGCAGATTTTAATAGATCAATTTTAAAGGCAGATTCTGCTCAGTTACTTTCTTGGTGATGACTGGAGCTTTAAAATTATTGCACGGATTAAAATGTCAAGCAGTTTGGAAGTCTTGAAATCACTGTCTCTTACTGTTGGGCTGTACGGGATCAGTGTCAAGAAAGGACTCTGAGTGAGTCTAGTCAAAGAGACTTCAGTCTCATCTGTATGTAAACAGGCAGAGACTGTACGAGATTCAAGGACTGAAGTGTTTAAAGGTTAGTGTTCCTAACAGTAGTAACAGGGAATCATTAACCAGATTCTAGAGATCCTGGAAATGTGGGATTTCTGTAATATTGGAAAATTTCTTTTTTTTTTAAGAAGAAGACTTTGAAGCCAACAACCACAAACTACATTGCAGAAGTTTCTGCATTATTTCAAAATAAATCATCGAATCATGCAATATGATGAGTTGGAAGGGACCCATCAGGATCACGGAGTCTAACTCCTGCCCCTGTCCAGGTCACCCAAAGAATCCCACCATGTCCCTGAGAGCATTGCCCAAACTCTTTCTGAACTCAGATCAGCTTGGTGCTGTAACCCCTTCCCTGGAGAGCCCATTCCAATGCTCAACCACCCTATGGATGATAAACCCATAAAATACATATTAAGAACAGAAAAATAATTATATTTAAAATCTGAAAGCCAAAATATTGCATTTCAATACTGTTAAAATATATTCCAAATAATATTATTGGAAAATACAGTTTTGTTTTGAAATTAAAAGCAATAAATGAAAAAAAGCCTGATTGCAAAGAATGGACAATTTCTTATGAGTTGCAGCACTGAGGTATTTTTCATCTGGTTTTAGTTGCTGAAGTTTGACTGTCTTTTGCATTGAAATAAAGAGTTATGAAAACTTTTGTCCATTATTTCTTGCCTTTCACCTGTTTTCCGAGAATTCACCGTCAGCAGGGTCTATGTACACACTGCACTCTGTGTCTTGTGAGGTTTGTTTTAATGAAAGAAAAGAGAAAATAACTCATGGTTCTTCAGTTCTTCAGTAATATTGCTTGTAATGATAAATGTCATAATTTGCCTAAGTCCCTGTGTACCATTCTTCCCCTCTCACTCTTAAGAATCTTTGATCTAAGGAACATCCATGATAATTTAAAAATACAGTTTCAGATGGCATAAAAATTTAAATTCTTTTTGAAATTAAAATTAAAAGCATTTAGCAAGCAATCATAACTCCATTCCAGTTAACAATTATATAAGATAATCAAACATCATGCTCTAAAACTCTGGCAGTGGAAAGCAAAAGGGGATTTTCTCGCTTTTGCATTATACGTAATTATCTATCTTTGTTACAGATGGACTTTTAAAACCTCTTCTCCACTTAAAATATCAAATACTAGTTGCAGGGTAGCAGAGGGGTGGCTAATCCTTTGTGCTTTCATGGGGCTGTAAACCATAGGACACATGGTGAATCAATGGGAGAGATGATTGAAGAGCAATTCACAGACGGGAGATGACAATGGCTCATCACGGATCCTATTTTGGGAATTCGTGGGGCTATGCATATAGCCTTTCAAGGTCACCCAGAGATATCAGCTTCATTAGCCCCTTCTGGCTCGGTACTTGTTGTTAGCAGGAGAGACTGATTACACCCACGGTCCCTGTGCCAGCACGGCCCATTGCTCCTCTTCCTGCAATGTGATTTAGCCCTGGCATGGAAACCTCGCTTGAACAGCTCAGGAGGTGCATATGGCTCAAGAGCCACATGTTGCTCACTCCTGGCCTAAGCCAATGAGACACAACATTGGTTCGGTTGTCTCAACATTCCCTGAATAACATGTATCTGCAGATTGATTTTTAGCACAGTTTTGATGGAAATTATTTCTCTCAGAAAAATCAACAGTTGTTCAGAGAAAATCTCATATAAGAAGACTTGATTTCTTCCATGTTCTTTCTTTCTTTTCTTTCTTTTCTCTTTCTTTCTTTTTCTTTCTTTCTTTCTTTCTTTCTTTCTTTCTTTTCTTTCTTTCTTTCTTTCTTTCTTTCTTTCTTTCTTTCTTTCTTTCTTTCTTTCTCTCTCTCTCTTTCTCTCTCTCTCTCTGTAGTGGTTTCACGTCGCCTCCTCACACCAGGCATTAATTTTGTGTAGTGGTTGAAGTACTCTGGCCTAACACCAGTGCACTTACTGACTTTACTTACTCAGTGTCTCTTGTGAGATAAGGATTCAGAGAAATGCAGAGCAGGCTCTAAACCTTAAAGGTATAAAGATAGTTTATTAACAGAACTAAAAGGAAAATAAGAACCAAAAAAAAAACTTCAGATACATTGCCTCCCCCCATTCCATCAAGTTCTCTCCCACCAACAATATAAAGAGACAAAACCTAGAGACCTTCAGTCAGTTTACCACCCTTAAAATAGGTTTTCATCAGTTTAGTTGGAAGCAGAGTCTCTCCTGTTACACCACGGAGACTTTCCACAAGAACACAGTTCTTTCGTGGTTTCAATATCACAGCGAACTCCTGCCCAGAAAAGGATATCTGTTTGCAGTGAGACAGTCCCTTTCCTCAATACGCAGCTCTTCCTGCAACTGCTTCAAGAATTCATCTTTATTTATTGGGGTATATTTTAAGGATGAACTGTTCTGGTAGAAAAGCAAAGAATATGAAGCTTTGGTGGACACCCATCAAAATATGTGGGAATGGAAACTGTTTCTATTACTGGCGTGATTCCATCAAGATATGTTGGTGGAAGTTAGGTTAGAATGTTGCATCCTCCCAGTTGTATTCATGAGTTACAAGGACATGGTTTAATATATCTTAGTCCATGACCATGGCTTTACAGAAAGAATTTCAGCTTAAAGCATCTCCTCTTTCTCCTTTCTTTCGACTTTTAGTCCCTCTTTCACTGACCTCGGTGTCTCTGTTGATTCTCTTCTGTGTGTTCACTCTTTCTGAGTCCATTTGTGCACTGAAAGAGTTGTATCTGAGTCCCTGTGGGCACTGAGAGAGTTAATCTTTGCTGGAGCTGTTGCTGCACAACAGCCGGAACAGCATTTCTTTCCCAAGGAGGGGGAGGGTGGTGGCACAGAGGCCGCAGCCCTTAGCCAGTTTTGAACTTCAGCGGCTGCAGATAAAACTCAGGCTCGGCCCCTTGGTGTGGGGCTTTCTTTGGCCGAGTTTGGTCCGGCCCGTGTGGCGGGGAGGGCCCCATTCAAGAGGGCTTGGCCTGGCCCGGCACTGCCCTGGGGAGCAGAGAGAGCCCCTCCAGTATGGCAGCTCTGGGGAGGGAGGGGGCAGGAGCAACTGCAGCGCCCAGCAGCCTGGAGCTGTGGTGCGCTCCCAGAGAGCCTGGGGTATTTGCCAGAGTACACCCAGGCTGAGAGCTTCTCCTCCCCCTGCCTGGCGGTTGTGGGCAAACTCCAGCTTGGCCCCCTCCTCCGGCAGAGCAGGGAGGGCTCAGCCCCTCAGGCAGAGCAGGCCTGGTCCGGCAGAGAGGGCTGGGCCGGCCTGGGGCTTAGCCGGCCCGGGTGGACTGGTGGGCTCCCCTGTTACCTGTTCCAAAGCCAGAAACCAAGAGAGAGAGAGAAACTTGAGTTAACATGTGAATCACAGAGGCGGTCCCAATCTTTTAAGTGGCTAAATAGAGTGTCTGTCTTAGAACCAGTTAGTTAATTGGTTCTCTAGGCTTGCAGGAAACTGCTTTTTGCAGGAAGCTGCAAAAATCTTTGCAGGCAAAAGCATAAACGAAGTTATCCCTGCTGGAAATTGTAAAATCCCTGCAGGTAAAAAAGTTGCTCTTTTTCAAATCCCCACACTCTCTTTCTTTCTTTCTTTCTTTCTTTCTTTCTTTCTTTCTCTTTTTCTCTCTTTATCTCTTTCTTTCTCTCCTTCTCTCTTTCTCTCTTTCTTTTTTCTTTTTTCTTTTTCCTTTTACTTGTTTTTTTTTTTTTTTTTCAATAGGAGTTTAAAATAGAAAGGTTCCTTCATCTGTCTAATTCATCAAGAGTACTTTGTGTCACTGGTAGGGGAGGCTTAGATGCTCACTCAGAACAGCAGCATTTGTTCATGTAATTGTGTTATCAGCTCATTGACCAGTACACAATGTATATGCAAATGTGTGCTCTTAAATTGTACTGACAACAATATAATTCATCTAAAAAATAATTTGCAAATCGCATACTCTGAGTATGGTGTGTTGCTGTGGAGACTTGAGGGTGCTTGACTGTCTCTGCTCTGCTGTTGATGTTAAACCAAACCTGTGTACTCCATGACTGAATTACTCTTGTGTCTTTGGTTTCCAGAGGGACAGAGTTAAATGCTGCCTGCCTAAGAAATGCTTGGCTGAAGAGTAAAGCATGGAATCCCAAGCTACAGTGAACAGTCAGTCATCTCTTTCCTTTTGCATGACAATCACCAGCTGAGTGGAACAATGATAATCTCTTTTGGTAACACTGCTACTGCTATTGCATCAGGAAGACTGATATTAAGGATGTACACAGGAGTCTCTAGTCTTCCAGTGAACAGGTGAATATAGCACAATAGATATAACTCTCTTGGCTATCCAGGGTTAGGAGGCAGAAGGCGCGGGGTCACCTGTATGGGTCGGACTCTCCTGTTACTCATAAAATCCACTGGCATTGCTGCTTCCAACTCCAGCATTGCTGATAACTCATTGCTGTTTAAGGAGATTATTCAAGTGTTCAGAATTAAAGGTGCAGGACACATTTTTAGTTGGTGTAAACTGGCCAGGTGCCCATCAAGAGATCTCTACTATTATAAGTCTGCTGGCAGGATGGTTCTGTATGGTCTGCTCTGGTCTTCAAAATCTATAAACGACACTTTTGACATAGCAGCTTAGTTAGGATAGCTAATTAAAGAGCACATGCTCTTTCACTGCTTTCACTGATGACTTGAACATGTCATGCTGAATGCACCTGTCCACAGATGTTGAGAAATTTTAGGCTTGTTCACTATTTGCATGGGAAAAGAACCTTGGCAAAAGCAGGAAACTCATTTTGGCACCCTTGGTGACCTGACAGATAAGAAGGCAGTTCCTGATATGCACCACTCAGATCTCACTCTTGGGTTGTCTGCTTTGTTGTCTCCAAAGGAAATAAATATTTGTGCTTGAAGAGTTTGGGGTAGAACTGTTCAGAAGACTACTTTTGAAACAATGACTAAAAGGAAAAATCAAAGATAAAAACAGGTAAGCAAGCATAGAATGAGCTGTATCAGGCTGCCAGATTTAAGTCACAGCCGTGAAGTCCTGCAAGGAGCAGGAGTGCTTCTTTTAATCTCAGGAGCAACCATATGCCTAATTGTATAATCAGCACAGCATAGTGTTGGATCTGCTTGTAGCAGACATGCCAAGTTTTGTGCTTTGCCTGGAGTGAACTATGCTGTTTACCAAATGAACACATATATTCACTCTCACTCTGAGTCAGAAATACTGGCCATCACAGCCAGTGAAGGTGAGGAGTAACCGTGGAACAGCACAGAAGGTGGTCAGTGAGTAATGTGAGACTCTTCTGAGCAGACGAAAGGATATATGGAGAGTAAGAGCATGCCTGGTGTGGATAAATGTTAGTGTCTGAGAAACATCTGAGAACAAGCTGGGCAGAAGAACTTCTTCACAGAAAGGGTGATTGGGCATTGGAATGGGCTGCCCAGAGAGGGGGTGGAGTCACTGTCACTGGAGCTGTTTAGGGAAAGACCGGATATGACACTCAGTACCATGGTCTGGTTGACAAGGTAGTGTTGGGTCAAAGGTTGGACTTGATCTCAAAGGTCTTTTCCAACCCCGGTGATTCTGTGATTACTGGATGAAATTATTTAAAACTTGCTGAAAGGAGTCTCAGACAAGTGTCAAGAACCTGTAAATGTTGAAGAAACAGCTGGAAAATATCTTTGTCACCTTTCAGCCCTTTCACTTTTTCTGTTTCTTGGTACTGACATCTCCTCCTCCTTCCTTACTGTAAAGTACAAAGGGACAACTTCCTTGTTTCTTTTTCGTAGGTATTGTAAGAGCCTCTAATGGCCAAAAATCTTAATTGCAAGCAATTATTAAAGATAAAATGAATATTAACAAAAAAAAAATGCTACAAAATGCATAAGATATATGCTTCCTAGCAAAGTTTTAGGGCAAAATTTTACTGTTGACATTTTCTTCCTCTAAAGTTCTAGTCCTTTAAGCTGTATAACTTTAAATATCTATTATGCAGTAGGCAGTCTCTTTACATGATTATTATTTTTAATTAAATGCTGAAATCCTGGCTGGGAATCAACACATGTTTTTAAATTTTCTGGCTTTTTTTAGGGTTCTTAAGTAAGATCTCAGCATTGTAATTTTTGACAGGTCTTTTTGAAAATCCCAGTGTGGGTAGTGTTATCTCAGCCAAATTAATTCCTAGAGTAATTCAGTTTGATTCATTAAGGACTTAGCCCTTGTGAGATTTTTTTGGCATGTCCATTGCCTTAGAGACATAACTGTAGAATTAAGTGTATGTCAACTTTTGATCACCTACAAATTAAATTTTATCCTTACCAGTGGCATTGTTGTTTTCCAAGCATTTGATGATTTGTGTAATAGTGTCACTGTGCTTGAGAGAGATGGGAATTTCATGTATGTGCCTTTAAAGAAGTTGTGTCTTTTTTGCTTTTATCTCCGGAGCAACAATTTTCCCTCCCTGAACAAGGCATATATTCTAACTTTATCTACTGATGTTTTTTGAAACAGTAGATGTTAGAATTTTTTTTTTTTTTTCTGATGGGTCCTTATTTGCTTTTCTCTCTCCTCTTCAAGGGGCCAGGGGCAAGGAAAGAAGGTGAAAATCAGCTCTGCTGAAGGATGGGTAGGCAGGCTCCCATCTTACTAAACTCAATGGGAGGGTTGTAGGGTTGTTAGTGATGTTATAGGGCTCTCTCTGATGCACACAGCTCTCCTGTAACATTCAGCAGGTATCCCAGCAAGTCAGCACGAGCTTTGGGCAGAAATGCATAATAGGGAGAGAATGCATTTTTAAAATATTCCTTTCTTTTTTTACTCTTTTAAAATTACATTGCTTATTGAAGGCAGCAGATAGAATATACAGTGTCTTCTGTGTATCTGTGAATAACTGCTGAGATTCCTGCTAGAAGCACTCACACAACAGAAAAGCAAGAACGCCCTGATAAATACTCTTTAATTTCCCTTCCTTCTCTTTTTTCCTCAGAGTGCCTTTGTGTTCTTTTGATGAAGCTAACTGGAATTAAATACTGAAAAGAGTTTAAAATTTGGTAACTTCTTTTCTCATACTCAGAATAAAAAGAGATTTCAAATCTGTGAAAGATGATTTTGACCATCTTTGTTGACCTCCTGCAAAGTACAGGACATGGCATTGTCAATCCTGTAAAGGTACCTGTAACCTGTGCTGGAATAAGGTAGAGCTTCCAGAAATACATCTTGACTTTATTTGGAGACATCAGAAATGTAGGATCCACTACCTTGTTTGACAGCTTATTTCATTATTCATATTTTAAGAAAGTAGTGCTATGTTGTTAATAATATCAGATCCACTCGTTGCTTTGGAAATAGTTACTGTTTATAAACTCTGCTACGTGAATGTCTTCCCTCTGAGTCTGAAGCCTTAATCTGTGCCATGGATAATCCATTCAGGGCAGGATTTATGGAGATCCTGTGGGATGCTGGTTTCTGTTAATTAGCATAGGATTGAGACGCCAGGGAAAACCATGGGATCTGCCTATCTGGCTTCTGGAGTAGAGAATATCCTTTTCTTTGCATTGATGCTGAGCTTCTCCACTCCTGGACACTGCCATTACCAAGTTACAAAAGGCTTCCACTCTGATAGCCTGCAATCTTGTGGAAATGGTTCCTCTGGGATATTTGCAGCCCAGTGAAAGAGCTTCCTTGTGTCACTTTCTGCTGATCTGCACTGATGGGGAAAAGGGAGTAAAAATGAGGTTATGGTTGGGCCAGAAACAATGGAGTTTGGAATGACAGCTCTACCTGATTCCTAGAAACAGTATTTAGGAGCTCCAATGGGGAAAGTAAAGGAAAAAAAGATATTTTATAGGCAGCTGTGCGTGTGCTAAGGGAACAATTGACTTCTGCAAATCAGAGAAGAAAAGTATTTCTCAGGCTACAGTTAAGAAGCAAAAAGAGTAGAGGAAAACTTTTTCCACAGCTGAAAACCAATGAACTTTTCAGGTGGCTGTTTGGAGTATATGGGAAAAAAATTATTTTCATTAAAAAAACAAAAACAAAAAAAAACAGGAGCAAAGCAGATATATTAGGAAAGTGCTGTAGTAATGAAGTGGGAAAAGCCTTCATTCTGAACTGATTTATGAGGACTCATTTTGCCACTGCAGAGGTGATGGGGATGCCAGGCAGCAATATCAACAAGACCTCTTATCTGGCACAACACAACATAGAACGGGAGCTGCTCTGTACATGCTATGCTTGAGGTAGTCTTAGACACAAACTGGAGAGGAAGGCTGCTCAGCCTCATTTCCTGTGCTTTTCTGTGAAGAGCAGATGAGACAATAGTGAAGAGCAGATGAGACAATAACATTTAATCCATTAAGTGTGTGGTGTGCAGGAGGATGTCATCCTCCCAAAGCAAAGATGGAAGGTAGTTTTGATCTGTTTGCCTAAAACATTAAACGTTCTGCAGCATATCAGGTACCTCTGAGCTCTGTGCTGCCAGCCTGTTTTCTAGTACATCTGTGAACTGCTTCTGTGTTAAAACCTCAACTGTCCAACAACATTTTTGGGTGGAAGGTGAGTGATGTGTAGCTTCTCACTCTTGCTGCCTTCCAAATGGGAAAAGGTGTGGTTAGTATCTACTGGTGGTCATGCTTCCTCCACACAGTCATTATAGTGCTCTTCAGCCAGGTTGTTTGGCAGTCATTTCTCAGATGTTCAGGTTCAAATGGACTAGCATTGATTTGTCTCTCTGTTGGCAGGAGTCGGCTCGTGCTTCCATCTACAGTTAGATGGAACTCCTCTTTCCTGTCCTGGTGCTTCCACTTGTTGCTTAACTGTTGCTGTTGCCAGGTGACATGGAACCTGCAGGTACAGCCTGGGAAAGTACTCCTTGCCAGTGTGGTGGCAAAGTACTAACTAGCAATGGAAGCAATTTTTTTCCATGGTACTGTTTACATTCTTTGTTTTTGGTCATTTCTCCTGGTGTCATCTTGGTCTGTGAGCATGTGGGTGACCCCTTCATCACGGCCTTTGAGATAGTGATGAGACTTACTTAATCATCAGTTCCTTTCCTGCCACAGCAGCTGCTGCACTGCAGTCTTAATAAAACTGCTCTGTAGTGATATATGTATGCCCAAGACATAATCAGGGCTCCTACTATGTGCACTGTCATTGCCAAAGGTTTCTTCAGTAGAATACCCTTGCAATGGCTGGGATCATGCTCGCCACTCATGGCACCTGTCAGTGATATTTCAGCAGCTCCTGCCAATGAGACAAAAGTCAGGTCCAAGGCAGATAATAACAGGGCCACTGTAGCCACAAGGGAGTGGGCATGGCAGAAGAGGCAGACCTACAAAAGAAATCAGACTACTCAATGGCTGAGCAGGAACTGGATAGCTCAGGGGCTGGTATCAGTCAAGCATGTATCAGTTAATAAGTAACCTACAATTTCTTTATCTACATTTACCACTAAACCAGCCTTCACTTTTGTTACATCTCTTCATTAGACCCTTTTTGTGTTCTGCAAGGCTTTTCAAATTTGGTCAGTATCTCAGTGGTTTTTAAGATTATCTTCTGATAACTGTTAGTGAGTTATCAAACCACATGGTAATTTAACTGAGAAGAAAAGGCAAGTGAATTGTAGCAGTGAGGCACAGAACAGTATGGGCAGATTGATGTGGGAAGACAGAACCTGGGGTGAATGAATCATCAATGGCCCTCAGGCACTAAGGCAGCACTTGGACCATGCACATCCTAAGCACTGGCACACTCTGTAAATCCCAGACTCTGTAAAGAAGGGATCTTCTTTACAGAGTCTGGGATTGCAGGTAATTTGCATCTTCCCTAATTTCTGTTTATTGCTGCCTTCCCTCCTGACATCTTAAAATTCTGTGCCCCACTTTCTACAGACTGTATCTCCTATTGCAGGTGGGAACATGGTTTTGGGCCGCTGTTGCACAAGCAGCCTGGGAGATGGCTGGTGCTCCTGGTCTGGACTGAGTTGCTCCTGCTGCTGCTGCTGCTACTGCTACTGCTGCTGCTTGTAAAAGGGAAAATCATCAACCACCTCTTCACACTGGAATTGTCATAATCATTCTTGAAAAAGTGCCCGAAATACAGCAAACTAACCTTTATCCTCTTTCCTTCCTGACTGTCTGTACTCACTAGATTTAATGAGGTTTAATATTTCTGCCACTAACTCCTGCAGAACAGAACAAGAAAGCAGCATAATGCTATCTAAGCATGACGCAAACAGAACACATTTATTTATTTCTGTTCATTAATTAGACTGCTGTAAGGCAGCCAGTTTCTCCTCCAGTTTTTCAATAGGAGTAGGTTTTCATTCATCTAATAATGATTGTATGACTGGCAAAATGGCAGAGACTAAAATTTCACATGATGAACATGTCTGCCTGCCTTCTTTGGTGGTTTGAGTTTCTGGACACACAGGAATAGAGAGAGCCCAGTGGAGAAATAAAATTGAATTATTTGGAGCTTGGCTGTAAACAGGGAGCTGGGAGCTTATTCTATCTGACTTTTTGTGCTGGCATCATTCTTTCTGGTGCCCACTGGATAGTGAAATCAGAGCAAAATTTCAGCAACCCAGAGAAAAGAGACTGAATAGAGAAGGGAGATCAATAGAAGAGCTTTTAACACTTCTTTTCATATTTTAAGGGTAAATGGCCTTAGTCTGACTTCTTATGTATTACAGCTGTATTTCAGCCAAGTATTTCATGATTGAATTCAGGAGCTACCAGCTTAAGCCACCTTTCAAAGCACATTTTCCACAAAGGAAACAACAGGTGTAAATCTGGTACCCTTCATAGTTTGTTCCAATGGCTAATCACACTCACTGTGCTTTACTTCTCATTTGAATTCATCTGGCTTTAGCTCCCATCCACTTATTCCTGTTATGACTCTTTGCTAGATTGGTTTAATTTTACTTCCAACACCCTGTTCCTTTCAGATTTATTGGTCAAGTTCTTCTAAAAATAGAATAAAAGCAAAAAAAGTTGGCAGAGAGAGGGGGAGAGACAAGGTGCAGAAGGAAGGAAGGAAGGTGCGGAAGGAAGGTGCGGAAGGTGCAGAAGGTGCAGAAGGAAGGAAGGAAGGAAGGAAGGAAGGAAGGAAGGAAGGAAGGAAGGAAGGAAGGAATATGTCTGCCCCATAGGCTGGCTGTTCGAGGAGAACAGGCAAAAGG
>WEKY01059937.1:0-19891 GCA_013390045.1 Picathartes gymnocephalus | reverse complement strand
GGAAGGAAGGAAGGTGTGGAAGGTGCGGAAGGAAGGTGCGGAAGGAAGGTGCGGAAGGTGCGGAAGGTGCGGAAGGAAGGTGCGGAAGGAAGGAAGGTGCGGAAGGAAGGTGCGGAAGGAAGGTGCGGAAGGAAGGAAGGAAGGACTCTTCATGTTTTTCTGAAGTAGAATTCATTGAACCATCATGGTAGTATTCAGGGCAGTCTAACCTAGAGTTAATGACATGAGTCAAGATTAATAACGCCATAGAAAGACTCATAAGTGTCTGTCACATCTGCCACATCTGCCATATTTGCCTTAGAGTGCCCATCTAGCACAGGATCTTTGGCTTCTAGGAACTCATAAGGTCAAAATCTTAAAAAAGTAATGATAATAACTTTAAAGATTCTTGAGATTATATCCTTGCCTTCATGATTATTTTGCAAAGCCTTGGAGTTTTTTCTGAATGTTGAGTATTTTTTAAAACAGGGCTTTGTGCAGGGCAGATTAAGAAAAACTCACGAAGTTTTAAACAACTATCCTACACTCATGCCAAGTCCTGTTCACTGCCCTTCTTACCCCTTTTCTGATAGGTGTCCAACATGATGTGTCATCCCTGTGAAGTCAGGGCTCAATATACCCCATAGAATACAGCTGTTCTCCCAGACCTTTTCTCCAACTTGTAGTGGATTTAACCATCTTCTCTTGATCTCTGGCCTGAGGGCAGTGGTGGAAGGGTACACCTGAAGAAGAAGAACCCTTCAGTACCCCTGCTTATAGCAATTTTGGTTGTTCAGGTACCGGATGAGACTGTGAGATAAGCTGTGTATTTTGCTACTGTCATCTACATAAGCAATCATATGCACTTGAAACAAGAGTCCAATGACAATGGCTCTGTTATCTTTGAAAGCTTTTAATGAGCTCCATATGTCTAGCAATCTGCAGCACAAATTTGAGGCACAAATTAAAATGTGGCTTTTTATCTCAAGGACTTGTTGGCTTATTACTATAGGCCATGTTCTGACACTGGGAGGTGGATGTCTCTGGATAGTGTGACTGGTTCCTGATCTGAAGCCTGTAGCAAGCCAAGGTTTGCAGCAATAGGTAACAGCTTTTATTAAGCCAACTGTTGGAAAAAGTAGAGGAGGTGTCAGGAGCACAGACTTTGCTGCCAAAACTTGACTATTTTTTCCCCTGTTTGTATTAGTTTCCTTAATAAGGCCTCTCTTTCCAAAATTTTCTGGTCCTATACCTTCAGTTCATTATGGCTTCAGTAATAAGGGTCTCTGTGAAAAGAGCCGAGAAGGTCACATTCTCATCCCTGTAGTGCTGTAAACCTCTATTCTTACATAAAAATACAGCAAGTGCCATTACTAGAGATAAACTTAGACCAATGACTGTGTTCTCTGTGCATTTTTGCAAGACTACGTTTGGAACCGAATTTTGTTTCCTGAGCTCATGTCCAATTACAACAACATGTAATTCTGTTTTGCATATCTTACAGCACTGTCATGAGCAGCCTCAAGCTGTGTGTGATTGCTATCTTAGAATTGGTTATTTTAGCAATCTACCAATTTCACCAATCTACCTGGAATTTTATACAATACTTATTGGCAAACTCTTCCCTACTGGCAACAGAGGTTCATTGTTTCCTCAGCCACCTTCAGTTACAGCATCCCAGTCTCAAGCTTTGGGAATAGTAAAGGGATCTCAGCTCTCTTTGTGAGCTTATGTGCTCACAGCACTGGTGTATTTAAGGTTTGTGATCCTCATGGCTTAGCCAAAGGCATAAACAATGAGAACTTAGTTAAGGATGTCCATCAGTTTGGAATAATCTTTGGTTCCTTCAGACACAAAAGAAGCCACAGATATTTAAGCCACTGGCTTCCTTGCAGTGGTAGTAGTTACAGATTTTTTCCAGTGTTTTTCACACTAGAGAAACTGGTAAAATCTGGCTATTTTGCTTGGGCATTTAGCTTTAGCCAAAGGCTAAGTGACCTCTCCTGCTTCTTGTTGATAGGGTGAAATAACCTCAATTTGCTTTATAGAAGAAATTGCCTTGAGATTATCTAATGAAGGTATTATTATCATTATTATGAAGTGAATGGGAAAAGTGTTTCGATAATTGGCAGAAGAGAAAATGAGAACAGTGAACAGTTACAACTCTGAGGCCCCTTGGCAACAGATACCTTCTTAAGTGTATGTGAAACAGGCAGCTCCCTTGATCAGCACAGACCTCTCTGCTGGAGAGGCAGCTTCCTCTAGAAGCATAATTGTGAATTTAAATGCACGGGAACCGAGAAACAGAAATAACAAGGTTCTTGATTTCCACCCCTCCCACTAACTAATATGCATTTACTGCTAATTAACTTAGAGGTATAGACAGCATTCCCTGGCAGGAATTTGTCTCCTACTCTTTGTTAGGATGAATAGCAAAGGAAACACTTCTTTTTCCATTTGAATTAATGTATCCCTGTTTTGTTTTGCTGTTTGTTGTTGTTGTTGTTGTTTTAAAAAAAGCCCCACCACTTGTTTTATTGCTAGAAAATACGTCCAGATTCCTCTAAGGAGGGATTATCTTTCTGCTGCTCCACTGGAAGTGGAGGAACAGGAGTAAAAAATGAAGCAAATATTTTAGGATAAGTGCTTGAAGCAGCCTCAGGCCCTGTCTGTGCAACTGCCCCTCCACTCTCAGGAGCTGAGTAATTGCATCAGGCAGGTGAGAACCTTTCAGTGCTGCTCTGCCTGGGGAGGGTGATGTCTGGTGTGAGGTCAGCTAACATCTCAGTGTGCTGAGGTTGGGTCCTTGCTACCACAAACGATGCTTTTTTCCATCCTGGGGAGCTCCACGTGTGACACACTGTGGATGCACATCAAGTGTTTTTTGTTTTGCTAGTTTTTAAATTTTTTTATTTGTTTATTTAGTCTGGCTTTTAAGCACAGGACTCAGGTGCCATTTTTTTTGGCCATAATGTATTCCACCTGGCCTCTAACTGTTGTGCCCAGAGGTTATAGAGCTCGCCATGGTGCCATGTCATGTCAGCCAGCCTGGTGCAGATCTATCCAGCACCATCCCAAGACCAAGACGGAACCAGAGGCACCCATTTAGATAACAGATTTTCTTTCTCTGGATGTTGTTCTGGCATCAGATGTCAAAATACTCCTGTTACTTCTCTCATTGGTATAGGTTTCAGGGACTAAGTTTTCTGAAGAACATAGAAAAAGAAACCCGATCTCAATATTTCTTCCTATAGGAAAATATATGCTTTTATTCTTGGTAGGGACATTGTTTATAAATAGGGGATGGGGACCTAGCAGGCAAACTCATTATACATTCCTTTCCTCCTCCTTTCATGTTCTTGTGATTTTTGTTGTATTCAGAAAGCCTTTGTTGTCCAAAGATACATGTTATTATGTTCCTAGTTGATGCCTTGGAGTGAAGGACAGTAAATTTTGAGTCTTCTAATGAGATAGGAAGCATGATGGAATGTGCGGGGTCTGTGGCACTGCATGGTAGCTGCTGAAATGTCTGCTAGGGAAGGCAATTTTCTACTTCATGTCCCTTTTCTTCATTGCTACTCATTTATATAGGCTGTAAGTTCTTAGCTTGTTCCTATGAATCTACACAATGCCTTATACAACATCACTTCAGTAGGGTCGTGTAGAGCTCCTTGTGAGAACATATAATATGTGCTTGCAAACAAATGGTAATAAATTCTAATAGCAGTTAGTGCCACATGAGTGTATCACAGAGGCACTGATTGTTCTTTCATTACACTGAGAAAAAGAAACATTCAGTCAATCAACACGTGAGTTCAACGCCTGGCTATCAGCACTAATAATGTCACTTGTTGCCAAACATAAGTAGAAACCTGTCAGAGGAGGGAGGAAAGGGTGAATAGCTACAACCCACCTCTAAAGCAACCCAATATGACACAGCTCACATCATTTTTCCACGTGAGATTTCAGAGTGCTTTTTTTTCTTTTTTTTTTTTTGTGTCCCTGAGAATAAACCATTATTAAAATAAACCACAAAAGCCACAACCCTCGTAGCTCTCATTTGCCTCCTGCAGTCTAATCACAGGAATTAAGTATGAGAGCGTGAAGCACCTCTCTAGTCAAGCTGAAAGAGAGGGAGCTGACAAGCCAGGGAAATGTTCTCTCGTAACCTTGAACTCGTATTCACTTCCCTCTGAAAACAAGATGTCTCAAGGCAGACAGAGGTGGAGGTGAAGCACTTCACAACATCAATACCATGTTATAAATACCTCAGAACTGTGGTAGCCTGAAGGTTTTGTGGGCTCCATGGAATTTAAAATCAACCTACCACAGAGGGTTTTTTTAAGAGTGAAAAAAACTATCCAAGTTCAGCTTGTTGCAATTATAAATCGCTGGAAAAAGAGGGCTGAACAAAGGAATAACTCCTGTTCAGTGATTCAGTACTTCAGCTGACAGAGCTGAGCCAATAATCCAGGTGATACTCTGGAGAACTAGGGTAGGACTGAGGAGCTACGATCAATTCTTGGCACATCCACAAACTGTATAATACTGGACAAGCCAGTAAGTCTGATTTGTTCCTCAGTATATCCTTTCTGAAATGGACACACTCCTTCTGTACTTTACAACATAGTTTTGGGAATAAAAATCTTTAAAGTCTGCTATAAATGATTTGCACAGACAGAAGGACTTCTCACTGCTCATGTCATTCAGCCATCCTGTCAGTTATTGCATAGACGGAAAGGAGATATGACCCCAGAGCTTGATCTCCCCACCATTTACATGCTCAGCACATTATAAAGTGCCTGGAAAACCAGGGTAATTTTGGAAATCTTGTGAAGAGTCTGTGTGTAAAGGTTAATACACTTTCTGTAAGAGATTGAGTCTCTTGGTATTTTTTTCTTCAGCTTTTCAGACGACCCTGAGAGAAAAAGGGTTAAAATAAACATAAATAAATACATAATTCCTCGACTTTGCTGTTAGGAAAAAGAACAGAGAAAGAAATATAGATAAATAGATTTCATGAGAGCTCAGAAAACACGGACTTGGGTGAGAACCATACAAAGGTAGGGAGGGAGCAAAAAATCTGAAAAACGCCCGTGTCTCTGGTGGTGTGAGGAGCAGATGGGCTCCAGCAGCTTTGCTGCTTGGTTTCATTGCTGCTGGTGCACACAGAGCTGTTCCCCCAGTAGGGTTAGTAATTGAAGTCCAAGACAAGAATAGAGCAGGATGGGTTCTAAGAGAAAGCATCAGGAAAAAATAGTGAAATAAAAACCTTTTAGTGCCTCACACCACAGTGGAGTTCATTACTGTTTTTATTTTTCCAAGCAAGAGCAATGAGGATTACAAGGCTTGTTGGGAAAGAATGAAAAAAGACACAAAAAGGGTTTTGGAGATGAGTTTTGGAGACAAATTGTATCTGGAAATGACATCATAGACACAGCACTGGAAAAGAGAGGAATGAGAGGACAAAAATAATTTTTTTTTGTTTGTTTGTTTTTTTACTGTGTAATGTAGTCAAATCTCTGTCGAAAGAACAAGACAGAAACATTGAAGGTAAAAGGATCTTATTTTAAGATAAGGGAAATAGTACCCTGCACATTCTTAGCTTTCTTCCATAACTACTTTTAGACAGCAAAATTAGGTGAATTGAATCTTATCTATGGGAGAAGACAACAAAGTACAGTACTCATTCAGCCATTTAGCTATAATATCCTTTTACATGTTCATAAATTCCTCCTGCTTTTATCATTGTGACCTGAAAGGATGTTTCTTAAAATGCTATCTGATGGTCTAACTTTAGAAGAAGTGCTTTCTAAACATAGGTCACAACAGCCATTTTTACAAGGGAAATGTAGTGAACAAGTCACTTCTCTTGCCAGCTGAATCCAGGAATGGGCACCAGAGTATTATCAGTGGCTGATTGCCTTATTGCCATTCTCCAAGTACCTGGAACTGATCTAAAAGTGAAACTTGGATTTTAGGATATTCATATGCACTTTTATTTACAGATGAAAGAAAGACAAGGGTAAGAATAAAAGCTAATACTGTGCCTTTTGTCTACATTTATCTTCTTTAATAAAGACCCCTGAAAAATATGGGTTGGTGTCTGTCTGCTCTTCCTATGACAGTGCTGCACAGAAGGCGTGTGATGGGGAGATTGAGACAGGTGTCTAACACAGGCCTGCTGCAGATGAAGAGTGGTTAATAAGCAGGGTGCTAACACTCGTCATTCAGATCTGTGTAATCAGACCAGACACATTATTGAAACCAGGANTAGCAGCAATATTTAGTATTAATTTCTCTGCTCATCAAGCTAGCTACTCAAAACGATGTCAGAAACTTGAGAGAGAGAGAGAAAAAGAAAAAAAGAAAAAAAGAAGTGTGAATGAGAATGTATGCACAAAATCAAAATATGTGCACCCCCCTGTTGACATGAAAGAGACTAATTAATTATCTAACTTGTCACATCCCCAGCTCCTCTGCATTCTGTCTCGCATGCACATACTCACTCTATCAGAGGTTGTTTTTTTTCTGGGGATATAAAGAAAAATTTAAATTAAACACCTATAATGCTATGTCTGATATTAGTGATCACATAATTTTAAACACAATGAGAGAAGGCAAGAAGGAAATATAGATTCAGAGGGGGGAAAAAAAAACAAACCCACGACAGAAACCCAAACCTATAGAAAGAAAAGTCAGGGAGATATATAAAGTCTCACAAAAACACACAGGTGGAAACAGGGAAACAGGGAAAACAAATAGGTGACATGAATGTGTGCAGACACATGCACATATTCACAAATCTCTTCTTGAGTTAATAGTGCTTTATAGATGCATCTAATATTTCTGGTAAACTGTTACTCTCCACAAATTCTCTTTCTCTAAACTTCTAGACTATTATTCCTGAAATAAACAGAGCATTAGGCAGCAGTCCTGTCTGGTTATTCATGTCTAACCATAAGCTGAAAATCAGTCACTTCTAAAAATATATAGGTAACTCTTTCCATTTATTTTAGCTCTGGAATTTTATTCTGATGTAGCTTTTTCTTCCTTATTTCATCAAATTTCTGTATTAATGTCATTATTTTTCCATATTTCATGTCTTGCTCACTGTTTGCTGTGCTTTGTTGGACTTGTGAACAGCATCAGCATGGACATACAGCACAGTCCAATAGTTTATATTTCCCAATGACTAATGTGCAAGGATTTGCTACTTTGAGATCAATGAAACAGAGACAGAAATCAACCCAGGATTTGCTTTGCAAATTCCCAAACTTCCTTCTTCAACCCTTAGTCTGCACTCACTTCAGAACAAAGAGTATTTCTGTTTTTGTCACAGGAGAAGAGCATATGTACGGACTAAAATTAATAAATTTTGTACAGTTTTTTTAATTGGAGAAACAGAAATTGCAGTGCAAAATCCAAGGAAATTCAATTGAAATATCCAAACTGTAAATAAAAATACAAATAAACACTCTAGCCTCATTTTAGTGTAAAAGAACTCATTTTTAAAATAATGAAAATGAAAAAGATCACCATGTAAAATTGAGATATATCAATATAAGAAAAATGCAAAATATTTTCACAATAACCAATTTTTATCTATTTTTAAATGATCTCTGATGTTTCATAGGTCTTAAAAAGCACCTCTGACTATTTAAACACCGAACAATTAATTTTGCTTCATAATTCCTGTCTCAAGCCAAATAAATTGAAGATTAAATAAAATATGCGTCACAGAAAAATACTGATATTTTTAAGGTTTCTGGATGCAGGAGGTCTACAATGGTGTATGACTTGGCAGTTATTTACTTGAATAATTAAGAATGAGCACCTTTATTTTCACTTTGAATTTCCTGTTCTCTGTCTTCCAGTCCCTGGGTCTGATTATACCTGTCTATGAGATTAAACCTCTCAGCTAGATTTGGAAGTTGTCTTCTCTTGTAAACATTCTCTCTGTTTTGATATACATGACTATGTCTGAAAATATCCTCTTTATCATCAGAAACGGATGAAATATGATATAGCTCAAAGGCAAAACCAGATGTCTTGGTGACAATTTTTCATAGTGTCTCCAGCTGAAAAGAATAACAGAATTAAAATTAAAAAAAAAGAAAGGAGAGAGAGAAAGTAAAGGTAAAAAGTTAGCTAAGAGTAAAAGAAGTTGGAAAGAAACTTGTAAGCATATCCAAGAAAAGGAAAGAACCCTCAAACGCAGGCATCAGTGCTCATTCCAGCATCCCTGCATGCTGCCCTGGCTGTCCCTTGCTGGCTGCCTGCCGTTTCCTGCAGCATTCCAGGGGATGTTCAGCCCAGACTGGGCAGGGTAGTGATGCCATGAGGCAACTTCTGGCAGCCCCAAAGCCGACTCAAACTGCTGCCTCTCTTGCTCCAAGATTGTTTCCGACCTCTAAAAAATTTTATTCTATGCCAATGTGCTCCTTCAGGTTGACTTCTATCTTTCAAAAACAACTTTGAAATTCCCTGCTAAGTGCTCAGCCAATACTTATTTATTTAATATGACGGGGTTTGGCAAAGACATTCCAGAGACTGTTGTCCATTTTATCCATATTCTTTAGCATTTTCATCCTAACAGCCGTTTGCCAGGATATTTGGCTGCAAGGAGTGAGCAGGCACCTGCATGTGGCCAGGTGTCATCTCCAGCCTGGCTGAGCACAGGTGCTCCATGGGCCTTTCACCATGTTAAAATACAGTTACAGTAGATATCTCTGTCTAGAGAATACTGATGTATAGTCAAAGGGTACTAGTGGAGAATAGTTAGGACAGAATTTGGCTTTCCTAATATCAGATGCCAAGAAATTGTTTGGTTGTGTCTAGGCAGGACACATTTTATAGCTAATACAGAGCAATCTGCATTACTGGAAGCTGATCAATCTCAATTCTCCAAGAGAGTAATTTTAAGATGGGAAATATTTCTTTCTGTCAACTCTGAAAGAAACCTATAAATACTTGCTTTTATTTTGACCAAAAGCTGTTAAATATCTTACTTACAGAACAGTACTACAGGCTTGTGAGCAAAGGTGTTTGGAATTGTTTCCTGTTAGGTTCTTTTTTCATCAACTGCTTTGTTAACATTCCTTTTTCAAGAATCTCAAGTTTTCTAGCTCCATTGAAAGAAACACTCTCAAAGACAGACAAATGAGAAGGATTAGTAGGTTTAATCATGAAGTAGGAATATCCTTTGAGAGAATATTTATCAAGGGAAAAAAAAGATGGAACATAGTAAGTAAGTATTAATCATAGGGTGGTTGGACTGAAAAAGGGAGCCAAGCTTTTTTTCTGGGAATAGCAGGGACTGTCTCAGATGTGAGCTTCACCATAGATCCAAACTAGGAATAGGGGTCATAGCACTGTCCCATTATTGGTAATAAATTTTCAGAATATGATGGCTTTCCCTAATTTTCTAGAAAAGTCTTGAATATCTGTTGAAAAGGTGATTTTTAAAGTGTACGTAATACCTAAGCATCTGTATTGCTTTCCATCAGGTATTTTTGGCATATAATCAAGATTTAGAAACAGTTTGAAATAAGTCCTATGTGCCTCATACAGTTTGTTTTGGAACAGTCAAGAAAGAAAAAGGTAGATCCTTGAGCATTCACTGACACAGAGCCACACATGCACAGAAAAAAAAAGAGAGACTTGTTATGAGGCAGAAGGGCCATGCTTTTGAAAGCATCATCAGCCTGGCTTTACTTTTACATCAGAGCAAGAGAACAACAGACAGGGGGATCATAACTGTACACTAATCTGATCTTATTCTGGCTCTTTCTCTGCAAAAAAGAGACTGTTTCATAGCATCTGAGAGGCATGTTTTTTCATATCTATCTAAGCACTCTTTATCCCAAGCCATGTGGTTCAATTCGGCTTGAGATGAGAAGTCAGCCAAGGAGGAGACAGGAGCATAAAAGGGATTCACACTCGGGAGGACAGCCTGCTTCAGCTTTAATTGCAAGACACATGCAAACACACACACACAGATTTTGATGACTTGTGTATCACATAGCCATCAAATTCTGCCTGTACTGCAGGTGGTTTTTTGTTTATTTGTTTTTCCTGCCTCTGGATTATGAAAATGTTCTTTACAACTCATCTGAAACATAATCCTCGCTTTCCTGTTTATTCAGAAGAAAAAAACCTCAACCCAAACCGGAGCAAAGCACAGCACCCTGTTTTCACTGATTGTATGAGGCATTTAGACTTGGAAAAGTGTTGTATCCTACTTTATAGCAAAGCCCTGCAAGGCAGAAGACCAAAACTGAGCCCACTCCGAACAAACAGAGAAATTTCCAGGCTTTTCTCTTGGATGTAAAGGATCCTACTGCTCCATCCACCTCCTCCAGAAAGGTGAAGAGGAGATGGGCTGTCCAAACAGACGTCCCTCCCCTGGAACAACTGCAGAATACAGACATCTAACCTGACAAAGTTGTTCTATTCCAAACTTGTCTGGATCTGTCCCACCCCTCAAGAAGTCCAGAGGCTTCCTTTGAAGGACTGCTTTTTTAGTGCCTTCAATATTGCATCTCCAGAGGACACCAAGCCCTCTCCAAATCAATAAATGCAAAACCCAGCAGTCTGTATGTGGTGCATTGCTATTCCAGCTTAGCCTGACTCTTTTTGCAGACTGTCATTGCTGTCTTGCAATAGGTGAACACCTAAGGCCACAGGAACTGGCATCTGAGGGTCAGCTTCTCTTTCAGATGATCATTTTCTCTACAGATGGAGATTTTTCAATTAACCATTCCTACTTTTTTTTTTGTGGTATGTACCACGTGGAGTGGTAGTGGCATCCTCAGTAACAAATTTGGGTAGGGAGGTTCATTTCTCTCATTCCTAGTTACCAGGAAGACTGCATAGAGGCAAAACCCATATATTTTGCAATGCAATCATTATGCAGAAAGAAGGGAGCTTTTGTGTAGAAAGAGCCAAAAGCCCTGCAATGGCATTTATATATTCCTGAGGTATGATTTTCTAACAGACTACTAGCAGCTTTGAGAAAAAAAGAAATTAGAAACACTACATTTAATTGTTATATTGGAGGCTGAGGATTTTTTGCCACCCCTAGAATAGCATCATTCTCTTCAGAAAGGATGAATTTGTTTCTTCCTAAACTGCCTAATGAGATGAATGAATATCAGAAAACAATAATTTCTTCTGATTACAGGAAGTGTAGAAAAAATTAAAGCAGGGAAATATCTATTTCTCTCTCTTGGTGTTTTTTTTTTTTTCTTTTTACAGCAGCATTTTTAGTGTTCATCAACAGTGCCCCTAAGGCAGAAACAGAGTCATGCATGATCAATGTGTCTTACAAGTCTTCCAAAATAATTCCCTCTCTCCATTTAGCACTGTCAAGGTTTGTTCTTATTTGCCATTTCAGACAAGATTTAGATCTTCCAAACTTTGATTTTTGGGATGAAAGAGGATTAAAGTTTTCATTGCTTGTTTGTAATGAGGCAAATTGTAACTCTAATTATGTAACCAATTTGCTGCAGTTAACTCTTGAAAAGAACAGCCATGGTCGTGGCAAAGGTTCGTTTTGCACTGATGAGGTTTGTAGCCAGTGCAGAAAGTGCAAATTGAAAGGCAATAGGATGTGGATGCCTAAGGTTGATGTGGTTTTGACAAATCCAATGATAATCATTGAGTGGCTGGAAAAATAAGCAGATAGAAGGGACTGCTTAAAGCTAATGCAAGGAAGTCCAAATCTCTTAGTGTGTTTTCCTTCACATTGATGCTGTTCTGAGATCAGAGGAATTTCATTAAAAGACCCAAGCTAGTTAAGATCTAGCCTCCAAGAAATGCATCAATCAATTTTAAGGGAAAAGAGACCTTTCTGATCACCTGCATTACACAGGAGGCAGACATGCACACTTCACCTTTTTATTGGAACCAATAACTTAATGCCAAATTCATAATTTCTAAAAAGATAACTTGTCTTTTTCAAAAGACTCCTAAATATGGAAAGTTCACTGGTAAATTGCCCCAGTTTTTAATTTTATTCTTACTAAAAATGAGCAACTTACTTTTCATTGCTTGTTGCTTGCTTCAACCTCCAGACCTGGGATTTTCTTTTCTTTAATGATACAACATTAAAAGGACATGCATGTTTCTGGTATCTTCTTAGGTCTGTATTCTTACACTGAGGTCCAATTTTTTCTCTCCATTCTCTGTCACTAAATAAATGTAGGCTAGATTTTTTTCAGCTTCTCATTAGAAGAGTATTTTTTCAGGCCTTGGGAGAGAATTTTGGACAGAAGAGAACAGCTGGCAGGTCTTGGTATTTCTTTGGATCAATATTGTGGCCAGTTTATGTCCATATACCTGTCATGACCTTTTTGGAAATCCCTGGTCTTTCAAGGTGTTGTCCCACAGGTGACATGTGCATCCTCATTTTTTAATCCAGATGGATTATGCTTTGCAGCAATACAGTACAGATTCTTTGACCACAGCAGACTTGTAATATTATTGACTCAGTACTGATGGCTGAATAAGACTCTTAGTCAATACTCAGCTCTTTATATTATCAACGAATCTTCTCGCAATGATATATTCTTTCTGCTCATTTACCAAAACTATCTGTGAAAAATGTGTTATAAGCACTGTAAATAATTTGTGCTACCTCAGTGGGCCAGGCACATATGTGTGTTTCTGTATCTGTGAGCCCTTCCCAAATATACATTATTTTACTGTTGCTGTTTGAGTTTCAATGTGCAGAATCAAGTGTTTTGTTAAAGTACTGTGCAATGTGGAATGGGCCTGTTGACTTGTAGGGAAAAAAGACAATGGCAAAATTAGGTTTGCTGTCAGCCAAGAGAAAATCTTCTTTAATTCAAGTGGTTGGATGGTGGTAAATATTCCAATGCTGCAAGTGAAAGTCTTTTGGAGCATCCTTGGGTCACTCTTGAGAGTACAGAAAAAGAATAAAAGATTTCATAGACCAGTGCAATTGCTTACATCTCTTCTGCTTGTTGGCAGCTTAAAACTGCAAAAGTGAAAATCACTGTTGTATCTTTACAGAGTTCCAGTGTGCTTCAGAAATTCTTCCCTGAGACAGACAGAGTAATTGCATAAATACATTTTAGCCCAAATAAAACCCACAGTTCCAGACTGGAGTTATTTTTTCTTGTTGAGGCTTCACAGACAATAATTTTACTGACAAAAAGAGTTTAACTGTTTGAATTAAGGGAGTTGTGACTCCTATTTTGAGATCCAGAGCCTCTTCTTTCTTGTCTTAGACATGCTGTGGGGCATAAAAACAGGTATAAATGAAAAATGTATTCCCTCAAAAAGGAAAAACAAAAAAGAAAAAAAGAAAGGGATTCATAGTAGTTTATCAAGTAAGAGTTGGACTACTTTGCCTGTGGGTTAGTAATCTAAATAAGTATTTTCTGGCAGTAAGCACAGGGGGGGAAAAGAAAAAAAAAAGATGAAATATTTCCATATTGGGCTGGAAAAACACTTATTAATACCCAGAAAGCTTCACTCATTCAAGAAAACTTGATAGGATCAGAAAAACCAAGCCAAAAAGATAGGAGCCTAAAGTGCGCTTTGAATTAAATATACGCACTGACACTCAGGAAAGTGAGTCAAGTGATTCCTCACTGCAGCTATTGGGGTCCTGGGAGTTTCTTCCTCAGATTTTTGGGATTCAGAGAAAAAGGCATCCTTAAACTAACTTTTCCTGTGCTTGTTGTACTACACTGAATTCAGATGAAATTGTGGAGATGATGTTGCAATGTGCCATGTTAGACTAATTGATCATGAGGTCTTCAGGTAAGTGGGAACCTTGAGATTCAAACATTTAGTTCTAGATTATTTCTAACATTTACTGAGGATGTGTTTAAATACCCTTGAGACTATCAAAGCAACATTTTTGTCAACCTGCTTTGTAAACCTCTAATATTAATTTCTTGCTTGCAAAGTGTCCCTTCTCCTACTAGACACTCAGAGTAGCTCTCTTTTTAGGTGTTTGCCACAATGACACCACTCTCTTGGACTTTGGAAATGGTGGGTTCAGAACACCTCCAGCATCAATCCTTCTCCTTCCTTCTCAGGTGTTTCTTACTGAAAAGCCATGGCAATGAGCTAAAGGGGTTTCCTTGTGAATTTTGTCCCCATCTTCCTTTGAGAAAACAGTAGGTTTGAGCTATATTTCACAGAGGTGTGTTGTGGTAGGCTCCACACCTGTGTTCAACTTAGAGAAAAAATTTCAGGCATCCTTGTGCTTGACACTTCCTAGTGTTGCCAGCTCCGAGCTGCTGGTTTTGTTTGCCTGTTGTAGGTCTGGGTGTGTGGGCAAAGCCCTCCGTCACGCACAGGAAACAGGCTTGCTTCAGCACAGCAGCTCCCACCTTAAGACAGAAAGTTTAACTTTCTAGATCTGGATGCATCTTAAAAACAACCTGTGGAGGAATAGGATGAATCTGTGTAAATCATTGACAGCTGCAAAAGGGAAGTCTGAAAACAGGATGGAAGGCATATAGGAAAATCGTCCCAAATTCAGTGGTGGTGAGAGCAGCTCCTCGGTATTGCTGTGCCTGTTTATACCAGAAGTGTATTTGTCCTGCTCTGTGCACTGAGCAGGACAAAAAGGATTACCATTTAGAATAGAGTGAAGACCTTTCCAGCTCTCCCTGGATGACTGTGTTGATTTTGGAGTTCCTGTAAGGTCTACTGCTCTGTCATGTTCCCAGATACTGTTTTATTTACTGGTACTGAATGGTTGTCTATGTCAACTCAAGTTACAAAAACAAATGGGTTCTTTTCTGGCAGATTTTTTGGATACAGTCTCTGATTGCAAAACAGTGAATAACAATCAAGATTTCCATTCCAGTATGTGAAATAGAACACTGATCACCTGTGGCACTGGCAAGGGTGAGCAAGCAGTGTGGCAGGACGATGCTTTCAGAGTTGTTGACGGAAAACAGGAAATAGTTTTGTTTGGATTATTTGTTTGCCATTGGTTCTTTCCTTTATGGGTCCTGGTCACCGGGACAATATTTACTAGCTGTCTGTTATGAACCTACTGTGTTTCACCTAAAGCTTTTTGAGATACCGTTATAGTCTGTGTTTTCTTGGCTGCTGATATTCCTCTTGAGCAGAGTTTCTGTGTTATTTGTCCCACTGTTGGAATGAATTTATTGCTATGGCATTGCTCCTCAAAACCAATAACATTTTGGTTGTGAATGCCCCAGCCCTGGAGGTGTTCAGGGTCAGATTGGATGGGGCTTTGAGTAACCTGATTAGTTAAAGATGTTCTTGCTAGTGGCAGGAGAATGGATGAGATGATATTTTAAAAGTCCCTTCCAACCCAAACCATTGCATGATTCTATGATTCTTTGATATGTCTGCAAGACAACAATAAGAGAGGACTCATGAGTGTGCTGTCTTATGATTGGTCCATATTGCTGCTTATAGCCTGTCTACAAAACTGGCTGTAGCTAAAGCTCAAATTATTAATGCTGTATGGTGGAAGAATGGAGTTCAGTTTCTCCTGGGTGGATGTCAGCTTTCCAGGATGCACTTACCTCATTCTTGTTGCTAGTGAAGAACAAGAGCAGGTTTGGCCTGATCTGTGGATGTAGATTTCCTCCTGTGTCACTGGATTGGAGACAACACCTCAGTTATGCCTCTCCCCCATGGGAGAGCTCCACAGCTCATGCTGCTTAAGGTTTTTGTAAAATTTTTGGGTACTTATGATGGGTGGGTCTGATCATGTTCTGAGCAGCACAAAGCTGAAAATGTAGATATAACAAAACACTGCTTTTGGGAAGTGGAATCTGAACAAGGCTAAATATCCCTCCCAAAAATGCACCTCATTTGTAACAGTTTAATGAATTTCGAGAATTACATTGGAATTAGAAAGTGATGGCTGTTATCAGTCCACAAACACATCTAAAACCTAGAAATGTTGACAATGGATACATTTCTTTCAGGCACTGCCTTTTGGCAGCAGATCAGATTATCTGTGTGAGCCACACAAATCACACGCTTTCCCAGGTGGGCATTAGCAGAACCATCTGGCAATTAGAACTCTCCGGGGCAGTCAATCCAACTTCGAGCTGGATTAACGTGGAAGTTTCAAACACTGTTGTTGCTTTTTGATAGTCAGAGAGGTTTTTGGCCCTTGTGAATAAGACAATCATTTGATCAGGGACAGAAAGGATTATTCAGTTATTTATCTTCAGCCCTGTTCAACTTTCCATGAGGTTAGTCTAAATCATCTCTCTTAGAGCACATATATAGAGGAAATGTATATGCATAGCTCAAATCCAGCCAATTTTGGGGATGAGTAAGTTGGCTGGGCATGCAGAGAAGATCTGTAGCAATCTTGGAGTTTGATGTAGTGTGGCAGATTGTGGGTAATTTTGGACAGAGAGTACCCGGTGCTGTTATTTCACAGAAACTGTTTAGCTTTTGCTGCATTTCACCAGTGACAAAAACTCCCACAGCCTCACCATGGTCCCTCTTGATAACAACTGAAAAAATCTGTATCTTCCAAATACGCTATATCATTAGATGAAGTGGACAAAAACAAAACAAGTATGTTTATTACTTAGCCTGAGGAGATAATTAACTTCTGAGTGCTGAGATCCTTGATTGCATTCCTAGCATGATCTTAATTGGAAGTCTGAACTTGTAAAAGGTTGTAGTGTTTGGAGGATATCTGAAATGGTTCACTGAGAAATTGTTTGTTCATAAATTTGAAAGGTAATCCAGACAAATACCTTTTACTTTGCCTTTTTTGTAATTGTTGTGGTTGATGATGATCATAAAAAATAATCTATTGCAGCGGCAGCAAGAGCACCAGACTATTCAAAGAGAACATGTATCAAAATGTATTGAGCCACTTCAGGGAATTTCAAAAGAAAGAAGTTTTACAAAAAGGCTGAATACATACCAAATGATAGATAATACTTAGAAATGTGTATTACTGCTCCAGAGTGTGGTACGCCACTTTGCTGAAACTATTGACCTCTTATGTGTTCTCAGCAAGAATTGCCACCATCTAAGTCTTTTTCCATGGAACAATGTAATGTTGCACATGCAATACAGTAGGTTGCCAGTGTAGATGAAAACTAGAATCTATTTTGTTATGCTGCCAAAAATCTCTGTCCTTTACCCATCCTTGTTATAGGCACTTGGCTACCAGGAGTCCAAGTTCTCTGTGATGCCATAAATTGCATCCTATTTTCTGAAAAAGGATGAATCCATACAGTGTCAGAGAACATCTCCTAAGCTTAGTGATTCAGAGGTTGGGTATAGAAGAACACTGTCCTTGGTGCTCCCTAAAGTCAGTGTTGGAAAATGAACTGCAGGTGATTTAACATGTCTAATTTAAATTTGGCCTTTGAATACATAAAGAGGGCCTAAAAGTAACATGGAGACAGACTTTTTAGTAGAGTCTATATCAATAGGACAAGGGGTAAGGGTTTTAAACTTAAATAAGGTAGATTCAGTGTAGATGTAAGGAAGAAGTGTTTTACAATGAAGATGGTGAAACACTGGCACAGGTTGCCCAGAGAGGTGATAAATGTCTCACCTTGGGATACACTCAAGGTAAGGTTGAATGGAGTTTTGAGCAACAGGTTTTAGTTGAAGATGTCCCTGATAGCATGGAGGTTGAACTAGATGGTCTTTGAAGGTACTTTCAACACAAAGCATTCTATGTTTCTAAATATATAAGATGCAGAATATAAATAAGTATCTAAAGAGGTTATCGAATACATGCAGAGCCCTCCCCCTTGACCAGGTTAGATTAAAACACTGACTTTGAGATGTTTGTAAATTTTGGTGAATTAGGATAACATAATGTGAAAAAATTATTTGGTAATTCCTTTTGATCCCTGAGGAAGAATGGCAGCAGAAATATGGGCAAGTTTCACATTTTCACATTACCTGTTCCCAGGAACCTGGATCATCAAGCCCACTTGACACAGCAGCCTGCAGTAAGAGTGTCTGCTCCTCTTATTTTGCAGAAATAACAGAATATACTGAGTTGGAAGGGACCCACAAGGATCATTGAGTCCAACTCCTGGCCCTGCACAGGACACCCCAAGAATCCCACCATGTGCCTGAGAGCTCTGTCCAAACCCTTCTTGAGCATGGGGCTTGGTGCTGTGATCACTGCCCTGGGGAGCTGTTCCAGTGCCCAACCACCCTCTGGGTGAAGAACCTTTTCCTGATATCCAACCTAAACCTCCCCTGACTCAGCTTCACGACATTCTCTTGGGTCCTGTCACTGGTCAGCACAGAGAAGAGATCAGTGTCTGCCCCTTCAGCTGCCCCTCATGAGGAAGCTGTACCTGCGACGAGGTCTCCTCTCAGTCTCCTCCAGAGTGAACAGACCAGAAAGATAACACTGAGCTTTCAGGTAAAACAAATTAGCACCAGTGATAGACAACTAACTGAAAGGATGGAAGCTATTGGAGCAGAAAATAAACTATGGAGCTCTCAAGGGAGCAAAAATGCTGTGAAGGTTAGCTCAACAGTGTATTGTTTTATAGAAATCTTAAAACTGAAAAATTTGTGCATCTCTCTGAATGGAGCAAGTACTGTGACAAGGATATGCTACAAGTCAGGGTCTCCACACAGATAAATGAAATGGGACACAGTAGTAGTAGACCCGAGCTGGATTAACCCAAGAAAAATTAACTATAGTATCAATAAACAGAAAATCTGTGGTTGTTGATGTGATTGGTTCAGAAAATCAGAATAATTGTTATCCAGAAAACAAAGAAATTCAAGAGACTGGGAAATATGAAAAATAGAATAGTGGGATAAAACAACTAACTTTCAGGTAAGAGCTGTTTTATAGGCAAAAAACCCCACAAAAATAAAATTAAATGACAGATACAGAAAGTACCCTATGCCCTGAAAATTTGGGAGATGCGGAGAATTGTAGATGTTTTAAAACGTTACAGAACTGTGCATTCACGGGTAAGAAATATTCTTTGAGCAGAGTCTCTAATGAATATACAAGTTTAACCTTCACTTGCTGCTGCTGCCATTGAAGCTGATGGGATGAGGGAAATGCTCTTGGCTGGAAAACACCTTAGGGAAAGCAAAGAGATGGAAAGACATTGTTTTTATATCTATTTATGTTTCCTACCTATTTCTTGATATCACCTCTCTTTGTTAAATTCAAGGCCACAGCCTGGAGTTTAAATTAAATAGCTTTGTTTCCAGTGATGATATTGGGATTTATTAAATTCCTGTTTTGCTGCAGTGGATAGTATTTATACAATTTTCCTCAAGGAAGTTAAAAATAGTTTTCTGCTCCTTAGGGTTGCAGAGGTTGTTTTTCCTATGCTGTTAACTTGGCTTGTTGTACTTTTTAAACACCAGTAAGTAAAAAAACAAATAGAAAAGGGAAAGTTGGGCCTCTCTTTCTCTTGTACTTTTTTGTAATTGGACATGAAATAAAAGCAAGTCAAATTGGCAGATAGCATTGTGTTCTGGGTGGTGTGAAGTGCCAGAAACAGTGTTTTGCCTGCACACAACTTGTTTTTTAATAGTCCTTTTTATTTTTCACTCATAACAACAGAAGTGAACTATTAAAAATCAAATGTTGGGATGAATTGAACTAAACAAAAACATGCTGAAGGTGACAGGCAGGGTTTAACGCTTTGTAGCTTTTTTCTCTCTAGTGTCTCTCTTTGATGGTTGACATGGCAAAAGAATTCTCACAGCACTTCTGAATCCTGATCACTTTGCTAATAACAGCAAGACTGCCACTGCACCATTTCTACTCTTGAATCCCTCTAGATACGATTCCTTGCTTACCCACTTGATATTCACATGGCACTGCTCAGCAGAGATTTAATGAAGAAAATGAAGAAATTCTTATGGAATCAGCAGATGATGGTGTATTATTATTATTTATTATTAT
>WEKY01059936.1:0-16762 GCA_013390045.1 Picathartes gymnocephalus | reverse complement strand
AACAGGTGACACAGGAACATGTCTAAGTGGGTTTGGAATGCCTTCATGCTTCCCTGGGCAGCCTGTTCCAGTGGTCTGCCACCCTCAATGCAAGGAATTCTTCCTCATGTTGAGGTGGAATGTCTTGCGTTTTCGTTCATGGCCATTGCTCCTCATTCTGTCTCTGGGTACCACTGAAAAGAGTCTGTCACCATCCTTTTGGCACCTGTCTTTGAGATATTTTCATTTATTTCATTGCCAAAATGCGGCCTGTATTAGTAGCAGATGGCATTTGCAACATTGTTCACCACTTCCAGAATTGAACAAGCAAAAATATACAAAGATATCTAATACCTGGGTTTTTTCTTTCCACTAAATTGTTTGTATGTGTGGGGGTAGATGGCAAGAACTCTGTAAATGAACTTGCATGTGTGGAATCTCTTTTAGCTACTTGCTGAAGGTAAATGTCTGAGTGGAGCTAATTCTATCTGCTTTATGGTAAAAAAAAGTTGATCTTTGAATTTTTTGACATAATTTCTCCCCGTCTGACACTCGCTGGTGTTGTTGAAACCCTTTGCTTTTTTTTCCATTCTACCATTCGTGTTGTGTTTACCAGCACCTGTCTTTCCTGGCTGCCAACAACCAGATGCTATTTGCATCTCTCTATCGTCTCCCAAATCTGCCTTTCTCTATTTGAGTCCTCCAGGATTTTTTTTCACTTTTCACCTCTGGTCTCCAGGTATTTATTTGCATGTTATTTCTAGGACACTTTCTCTTGGGATGGGAAAAAGATTGTGAAGGTGGCCTGAAGGTCAGTGGGGTAGCAGTGAACTTCACTCACCTTGGTTGATCACAAGTTAAAATTCATAGTGCTGAGCTATAGGCAGGCAAAGGGTCTTTGCTCTTCCCATCTTATTTGTGAGTTTGAGTGTAAGCTGTTGATCAAAATCACGTTCATTTAAGACCTGGATGCTAGTGTCTGCTACTGTGTGTTTCACAAGTTTCCAAGCTCTATAAGTCACTGGCACCGTTAGATTTCATAGTAGAATGAACGTTTCAAGGAACTTGTCTCCCTCTAGTTGCTGAATATTTTTTTCAGAGAAACCTTTGTGCTGTTATTGGATACTATGTTTATGCTACTGGGATTAATGTTAAACCAAGCCCTTTCTGTATATTTGATTGTCCAAACAAGGATTGTGTGATCAGTAGGAGTAAAGGAGAAAAAGCAGTCTCCTCAAAAAGCCAAGGACTTTGTTGTGGAAATTGCTCTGTACAGGTTTTTATGCTCTTTCACTCACATTCATTTAAAGTAGAAAGTTTTGATAAAAGGTCTTCCAGCTATTCTGTGAATTTATGGTCGTTGCCTGGTGGCCTTGTCCTCAAAGTTCAGAAAGCGTAACAAAAAAATGGATGTAGTTACAGAGAAAAAATTGCTACTACTTCTGCCTTCTTCCTTCCAAAGAGGCCACTGTATAAGATTTCTTTCCTTGCCTAGATACCCAGCACAATCCCTTTTGTTGTTTGCTGCTTTAGTTTCCTTTTTTTTAGCTGTATTTTATAAACTCGTAAGTCAAGTTGCAGATTTTCTTGCTAAGAAGTCTTGCAGATTACTCTCTCTCTTGTTGTCGTTCCCCCCTCCACCCCCCCCACCTCCTTGTAATGCATTTTAATTCAGATCTCATGGATATGGAAGCATTTTCCCTCTGTCTGTAAGTCCTTCTTGCCATCCCCTCTTTTAATAAAATTGTGTCTAATTTAAAGAGTAAAACAGCTGAACATAATCTTTTGCTTTGTGTTGGTACAGAAGCCTTAGTCTGCAGAGTTTTGGGGCAGTACTGTGAAACAGATAACAATAGCAATAAGCAGCACTTAAATACAATTAATCGCACAGCCGTTTGTAAGAAATTTGTTTTAGAGGACACGCAGTTTAACCTCTTTCTTCTGGAAATGTGGAAGCTTTCAACAGTATTTCCATATACAATGAACGTGGAATGGAGGAGTTAAAATTAGTCGGGAGGTGATTCGGTCTAGTGAGTGAGGCATTTATTTGTTGAATATATGAAGAGGGAGATAATGCTAGAAAACAGGTTTATGGCAGTTCAAGAAAAGTTCAATCAAAGAAAAAGAAATAAAAAATGCTGCAAAATACATTAACAGTTACGTTGTAGTTCTAAATAGCTACCTATGTATAAAATGCTAGAAATGCTAGAAAATCTTAAAGTACTGGTTTATTTTAGTGACAGCTTGATGCCCACATGCTACAAGGGGGCCCCTGTGAGAGACTGCCCTGACCTATGCTTGCTTTTACAGCAGAACAATATACCAACTATTTCGTGAATATTTCCTGAAGAATCTAGCAATGCTGTCCTATAAATACCTTTCCGTTTTTCAGCAGCTAGTGTTTTTCAGCTTACAATCTATATGAGGATGGGTTTGTATGACCTTGGTCATATGGTGAATGTAATAAGAAAATATGGTGGTAGGACAAATGAATGACAATTTGAAGGCTGGTGATGGAAAGGAGTAAATATGTTCATTGTCAATCTGAGTTGTAACCAGAAGGAGCTTTCTTAGCTCTGTGACAATATTATCTTGTCATGTGAGAGCAGCTGTGCTATGTCTAATGACAGCAGTGAGAGAGTTGCTGAAAAAAAGAGTGGATGAACTGACCTTCCTAGCTGTGCTTTTCCTCTGAGAAAGCCTGCTCGTATAAGTGTGTAAATTAACAGAGATGTGTTGAGGGATGTGTCTCTGGTTGCTGCATTTCCTACATGCTTGGTTCAGTGGGCTCCATTGTTTTAATCTAGTGTTTGTTTTGAAAAGTGTTCTGCTATGTTATTTAATTTTATTTCTTCTACAACAAGAAAAAATGTCAACACTTTTTAAAAAGCAACTCAAGTAAATAATGAACCAAAACATTCATTCAGCTACAAATAAACTCTTTTCCGGTCTAACACAGAAGCTTATTTAAAAGCTCCTTGGGTCAGTTTATGTAATGCTGGCTGTATGTTTAAAGAGTTCACAGTCTTTAGCTCAGGACATGCTTCTTCAGTTAGCCTTTTATTTTAAATTTAGAAGCCAGCACAGTTAAGGGAAAGCTTTCTACCTAACATGTCCTTACCTTCTTTGGTTTTTTCCTGTTTGGACAAAAAAGCAAGCAAGCAAACAAACAAACAAACACAACAAAAAAACCCCCCAAAACAACAAAAACCCAACAAACAAACAAACAAACAAACAAACAACAAAAGAAAAAAAACCCCAGGACCAAACCACAGAAGAAGTAAGAAATAAGCAATTGCTCCAACCATAAGATTTGCATGAGAAGTAATGATTTTCTTTCTATGTTCATGTTTTTGGTCACAGAGGAGGAATTATTCAGTAATTTATCCATATTCAATGAAACATGTGTGAGGTGGCAAAGGAAAACTAGAAGACTGGGAGTGCAGGAAACATACACAGTAAGTAATAATGGAAGTATTTGAGATTGGGAGTAACTTTGTCCTGGTTCTATCTGCTGATTGAGCAGTGGATATTTGTTTTGTGGGTTTTGTTTGTAACGTAGCTTGTCTTGATATTCCCAGTGGAACACCTAGAAACCTAGAGGTGACTGGCTGGGTTAGGAAAGTAGAAAATTCCTGTCCTAAGGGTAGGTGAAAAACTCAAGAGCTTCGGAGTGTCATCCCACTAAACCAGCTAAATGCCTTCTTGAATCTGTAAGGGGGTACAGCATAAGTTTGTATTTTAGTGAATTTCCATTGAAGAACTCAAGCTCTTGTTGCCACGGAAAACACTACAGAACTTGTGCTCTGTCCCTATCTTTGACAAGCATCTCAACTGAGCTGTATACACTTGTAGATACTGGATATAACATGTTTTAGAAATGTGAGGTATATTGAAATAGTGTGCCTTGCTCAAAAGGTTCAACTAATGTATATCTGAACATTTTAGAATAAGTACTTTCTTTTTTTTAACGTGACCATAAGAATAAAAATTAAGGCATAAATTCTCAGAAACAAGAATAGCTTGGTCAGCGTTACTGAAAGCAAAAACAACATGATAAGAATTCCTGTGTTTTCACAATAACATCCCAAGAAATGGTTTTTTTTGTGTGTCTTGTTTGGTTTTGGCTTTTTTTCCTTTTTTTAGTATGTACAAGTAAGGAAAAAAATAAAAGGGATTATTTAGGGTGTCCAGGGTAAGTACATTTATGTGGAAAACATTTAAAGGTTGGGTAATAATTTTGGAAAACAACCCATCTTTCTTCTCCTATGTTATAACCAAAGTATTTTTAGCTTGTATACTTTTATTGAGCACTGCTGAGATGGAACACACAGCTTCCCAGTTCCCCTAACAGGTCAAAACTGGTTTTTACGTAGCCAGTGGTAACTGGCAAGCTGTGGATCTCTGGTGTAATGTGCCCTGTGCACATGCTTTTCCTGAATTCAGCTATCTGAAAGACACTTCAGAATAGCCAGAGAAGGTGAGTTTTGTCTGTCCCTTCATGTTGTACAAAAAACCGATTTCTTTTCTGCTGCACTGGGACAGTCTTAGAGAAGCTTGTCTTTTATTGTTGCTTGAAAAAATATGAATAATTTTAACAGCAAGAAGAAATAAAGATCCAGTTTATTAAGTCATCTCGTAGCTAGTCAAAAACCTGTATATTTTCCTTGAACTGATACTCTAAAGCAGTAGTCCTCAGGGAAAAGTGTTCCCTTTAAGAACCAGGAGGATTAAACAAACTAGTATTCTGAATTTTGGAGAGCCACAACAAATTGCACTATTGTCTTTGTTTCAATAGTTTCATATACTGGGCCAAAGACTGGATGAGAAGGTATTCTCAGAAGATGTGATATTTAACATCAGTACAAGTGAAGATAATCCAAAGGCATGTTTAGATCTGAGCTCTGGAAGTAACTACCTGGTGAATATAACTACCATTTCATCCACAAACATGACCATCTCAGTTACAGTAGCAATTCAAACAAAGGGTAGGTTGTGTTTTGTGTTCTATGTGCTTATAAAAGAACTTACTGTGCTGCAGAGCTCACTGATTAGAGTCTAACAGACAGGAAAAGGGGCTGTTTCCTAGACTTCATAATTCTTTATGCTGACTACACACATGTAGTCACTGTCAGATCCTCTTTTTCTGCAAGATTTGGCAATTTGCTTTTTCAGGACTTGCCTTCTGGCTGAGGCAGGATTGGTACAGAATTTTGTTCCATGATACAATGCCTACTGGTTTCCAGTTTTTGCCTTGAAATATGATCCTCTGCCTGTAGGAGAATTCCCTGTTGCTTGGCTATGTGATACTAATCTAAGTGGTATGAGCATTACAGAAAATGCTCCTATGTTTACCAGTGATTAACAGGGTTCTGGCAGTTATCAGTAATTGTACAGAAGGCATGTTCTAACAGTGGATTTCTGTAGTATTTTAGTCATGGAGACTTCAGGCTTGCTTTCTGACATGCTAATTGTGGTGAGACAGACCTTGAGAAATAATTGCTTTTGGAATGCACAAAAAGGCTTTTGCTCATATGCTTTTTCCTAAAGGACATCAACTATGACAAATTTTTCTGTCATAATTTTATTTACATCAGAAGGCCTGAACCTTTGGTCTTTCTGTTGTCATAACCTTCTAGGCCTGGACAAGTAAATCATTTACTGGATTTCCTGAATAGCATGCTTAGGTTTTTCCAAAAGCTGATTTCTCTGGAAAATGATCGTGCTTTACTTATCTTGTTTGTTCATTCAAAAAGAAAATTACAGCCTACTTCTGTCTCAGAAGAGAATGAAATTAAAAACTTTAAAAAAATTTTTATTCTCAGCTACTCATATGCAATTAAGTTGAAGGAAGTAAAGTTTGTATAGTAAGTTGATCTCTTTTTTAATTGTCTCTACAGTAAAGGAAGCTTTCAATAATGTACTAATTTTTAATGATACCTGCTTGAAATGGAGGAGAAATGTCAGGGCAACTGATGTGGAAGACAGATACGCAGTAAGTGACAATCTATATTTTTAATCTAGAAAGCAATTTTTATCAACAAAACCTAATTGTTCAAACACACTGCTAGCTGTATTCCTCATTACAATGATGTCTCATAAAACCGCAAAGAGTAATCTTGCACAGCAGCTGAAGAAAGGCCATGCTCTGTTGTAGTCCCCTGTTTCTTGCTTATTTTTTCCCATACTTAACTCTTAATTTGCTCTCCTTATCTCTACTTTCAAGTTTGCCATGTTCAGGCCTCACACAACTCTCTTCCAGTTCCACTGAGTCAGTTCTCTTTGCCTTGTGGTATGCCTTCAGTCTGCCCTTATCCCAGTGGGGAATTTCTATGTGAACTACTTCTGCCAGGACTCTTGACCACCTGCTGTTGTCTCAAGTTTCCCTGTGCCACGAGGCACTAAGAGATTATCTGAAGGTATAGGATCTACTTAAAGGAAAACTAACGCACAATTAATATCCAGCAAGGATTTTAGTTTTCATTTACAGAGAAATCATTTGATCAGGAGAGGCCTTAAGTTAGTGACTTCCTGATCATTTCAGTCATCAACAATAAAACACAAAATCCTACTGAAAAAAAAAGAAAAAGAACCCAAAGAAGGACCTTTAAATTTCCATGGAAATATAAGTGTCTGTAGACAGATCCCGGAGTTTGGTTGGCATTTTGACATGGGTCAAAATAATTTGATTTTGTCTCAGTCCCCAGGGTGAAACTGGAGAGGTGTTCACGTGAGCTTACTTTTATAATTCACCAGGAGGGTATACTACAATGAAAGTGAACTGTTACTGGAAGGCTCTATGTTAGCAGGAAATATGGACTAGGGAAAATTAATAAAAAAGAGGATAGACTAGGAGGAGAAGTGAAAGAACCAGGAAAATATCAGATCTGATCAAGACGGATCAAATTTTGGAAGCATTGGAATTTGAGTAGCTATCAATGCTGACAGTTTTGACATATTGCATGCAGTGCTCTATTCTGCTGTTTCTTCCAGTTAAGAGCATGAGATGGCTGAATGCAAATAATGCATTATAACATTTCAATTTTCATGCTGTGATTGTTTGGTTACAGTTTCATGTGCAAGGCCAGCGTTGGTATCAGAAGAACTTCTTTCATGAAATGACCTTTGAACTTTCCACACACAAGCAAGCCCCTGAAGTTTGTTTAGATTTGCAACCAGGCACCAATTACTCTATTAATATTTCCATGGTAGCTTTGAATTTTTCATTGCTTGTTTCTATGACAACACAAATTACAGGTAGGTCTTATGATTTATTTTATATATTTACAAAAGCACCTAGTGGGTGTGAGAGAGTCAAGTGAATCTGCATTATTGGTCTCAGTGTTGTGTGGTGGGTTGTCAGAGTATTCTTTCCATGTTCAAAATTGTCCATTGTTTGTTTTCACAGATTTTTTAAGGTTCAGAGGCAGAAAAGGGGAGGGAAATTGAGGTACGGAGTGTCAGTATGTTGTTTTGGGACATCAGGGAGAAGATAGTTTGGTGTGTAAGACACATGACTGGTATCTAGGACAGCTGAGTTAAATTCCCCGCCCTGTTAGAGGCTGTCACTTTTTCAGAAGAAGTTCTCTCCACAGTGGAGTTAATAGTTCAACTGCACTTTGTATGCGTTTTCGTGACAACAGAAACAGATACCACTGAAGTGTGCAAGAATCCAAAGTACAGAGTACAGGAATCTGCAAGTACATCATACAGATACTTTTGTCTCTAACTGGCAGAGTACAAAACATAAGAGATATTTGAGCAAATAAACTTCTGAAGGAAGAGCCTTGGCTTCACAATTTGGTAAGATGTATGTTACTAAAATGACGTGATGAGAAACGCCTTACCGCTCTTGTTTTGTTTAGAACAGTTTTCACCATCCCTGTACTGTCAGACTCTCAGTATTAGGCGAAGTGCAGTGCAGTGTTTGATGATGGTATCACTCTTGCTCTCAGGGACACAAATGATAATAGGTAAGAAACATGAAAGCTCTCTGAGCATCTGTAACTCTGTTCAGCCACTAGATGGAATCAATTCTCTTCTCATTGCTTAGGAAGAGCTGGAGATTTGTGGTGGTTTTGAAATTGATAGTATTGCTGTATTTTCAGTAGTAAATCTGACAGTTTTAAGTTTCATGAAAGGGTAAACATCTCTTGTTTCTTAAAGCTGCTGTTTAAGATATACAATGACCTGTTTGTTTATTTTCTTTTTTTTTTAAATGAAATTACAGTAATGATTTGATAATTCCTTTTCACAAGTTTCCTGTCACTCAAAAGTAGTGCCCATGAGTTCATGAGTACATGTGTCTTTGTAAAAAACTTGTCCGATATCTCAGAATTTTGTTGATAGAGGTAATTTTTGAATACATACTCAGAGTAAAGGAATAGCTCTTTACTCTGTCATCCTGTGGTATTTCCTCAATTCTGCAGGATTGCACCAGGTCACTTACTCAGCAGAGCTCTAGAGAGCACTTTGCAGCAGGTGCTGTGTGAAATGATATTTGTATCTTGGCAGCTGGCATATTTTCCTCTCTGCTGAATTAGTGCTTAACAAATGCACATGCGTAGCCCCAGGAAAGGTCTTTGTGTAAAAGTTACGTGTAACGTGGGGGAGGGGTGGCCAGGAGAAGAAAGCATGACACAAGCCTGTGGCAATGAAGAGCAGCAGAGAGATTTATTGTCCCAGGGCTCCTTTTATCCAGGGTTGATTCAAAAGCTCCCAGCTTGCCATCTCATTGGCTTGGGTTATGGCCTGGGCAATGCCTTGATCAGTGATGTAAGCATACCCCATTGGTGGAGGTTTTGATAGACAGCTTAACCTGGTACCAAGGCAAGCTGTTACACTGTAACAGTTAGGTCATTTCCATTTTGAAAGATTTTACTACACAAGCCCATTTATACCTAGTAGTTATCTTATTCAATCGGCAATAAAAGATAGGTATTGCTCTGTCATATTAGGAGTCTTTATCTAAAACTTGATGGGCAAACACTTCTTATATTTTGACTTCCTTTGTAAAAAACATAAAAGTATGTCTTCTGAAGTTTTTGCAGGAATTGTAGAAAATTAAAAAGCCAATAATGATCTTGCTGCAAAACTTGCCAAGTAATGGAATTTAAATAAGATTAATTGTGTTATTATTTCATATAAGATGAAAAGGATCCAGCTGAAATAATTCTTCTGGCAGTGCTGCTTTGATGTCTGTGTCTTATTTCTTAGAATTGCATTACCTATGCAAGCAGCTTAATTTATATAAAAACTATTTATAATTCAAGAGTAGATATATAATTTTCACCTTCATTTGGCCAGTTATTTTGTAATCATGTATGTAGTTAAACCATATAGGTTTTTTTTTCCATGGTAGATGGAATGATTTCAATTTATCTGTCAAATTAATTCTGAGAAGTGGCTTTACTAGCTCTGGTGCTTTTCCAGCTAAATGGTATTGTAAAAATGCAAGACATGCCTTAAGCACAGAAGCTCTAGGGAAACTGAGACTTTAAAAAGTTCATGCTCTCATTGGTTGTTTAAGGTTTCATACCCCATCCTTTAAGAGCTACATAATCAGTTGGTCTGTTTCCACAGCTGGGGGCCAATCCAGATGTTGCTTCTCCTTGACTTTTACAAACCTTCTACATTTTGAGAGTTTGGAAAACCTTAACTGTGGGGAGTTTTGAATAGTGTGAAGAGACATGTCCCAGACCATTGGATGATCACTGCCTTACAGACCTAATTTCCTGACAAGGATAGTGATTGTGTAAATTTTTAGACTATTGCAGAATACAATAAGTATGTAAATGCTAGCAATAAGTTTGGGTATTTTTTTAAAAAAACGAGATTTATGAATGCATGTTATGAAAGTTACTTCTGTATCGTGAATATCTATATCTATGCCCATATCCATCCTGAATGAGGATGGATTTTTCTAAGGAAAAAAAAGCCAAGAACTTGGACCTAAAAGCCTGCTTTTCTCTCTGGCAGGTAGCATCCTTTAAAAAAATTGTTCAGTGCTGAGCACAAAGTTGGTTTTGCCCATCATCTTGTGGATGGTAAATACAGTCTAACAAATGCTTCATGGATCATTTTAACAGGCATCTTGCACAGTCATTTATGTTGTCTTAACTTATTTTAAAGAAACTTTCACCACAAGTCTACTGGAAATAGGAAATTGAGTCAATTATCAAAAATTATTAGGCAGGGATTATATTGTAGCTTTAAAAAGATGGTAGCAAGATTGTCTTTTAAGCAAGGAGTCTAGCATCTGTTTCCTGAGAAGAAAAGGAGTGTCTTGTGGGCAGACTTGTGACTACTTACACATGGCTCTGTTCATTTTCCTTTTGGAATATCCTTTATTAAGGCATGCTCGGGGGAGGCATTGTTCTTAATTTCACTCCCTGGTTTTACATACGAATTTAAGATCACTGAACTTTGTAACCATTTTCTCAAGTGTTTGAAAAACAGAATAATAAATAAGCAGGTAGGTCTATTTTACTTTCATTGCCAATTTTCTGAATAAGAGTTATTTCTTCAGTTCAGCCACACTGAAATTCTGTTGATATTTGAATCTGGTTCTGAGCTTTTCTTTGGGTAGATTCTTTATGAACAGTCTGTTGTTTAGGGAGTTCATGAATGCTTGTGTGTTTACAGAGTCTGTTTAGCTTTTTTTGTTGTTGTTTAGAGTAGACCACTATGACTTAAGACATAGTAAGACAGCAGTGTGTCTGAACACTAGAAATAGATCTTTTGTGCGTGAGTTACTGATTACATTTCCTTCTTGTAAAATAATTCATATTAGGTTCTTGTGTTTCTCAGCTTCTATTCTTTTTGGTTTAGCTCAGGATTTACCTGCAGGCCACATACTCATGTGTCTTGTCTCTGTCTTCATACGAACACGTGAGTCAGAAAGTAGACTTACAAGCAGAGAGTCTAGAAAGTGACTTGAATTAGGAGAATGTATTCCATCACATATTAAGTATAATCTTTTAGAGCCCTGCTCCCTTCTCTTGGTGTGTGGGAAATGTACTACTTTACAGATCAGATTGTGATGTCTAATTTGTTCTTCTGCCCATGGATGTACACACACACATAAAAGGTAGACTGTTGTTTTTATCTGTTGTAGGATGGAAAAGATTTGTATTTATTCTTTAATAAAGGGAGTTCTTTAAGGTCTGGAAAAGGCGGGATAACCCAAAATCTACTTTCCAGTGAGGAAGGGAAAGACTGTTGGAGGTGCTTGAGAGCGCATCACATACCTCCAGAGAAACTGTCCAGTAAAGTGTGCAGCATCAGAGTATGAGAATTGCCAAGAAGGGAGTTTCTGATTTATGTAATGGGGAAAGAGAAGTGATGAAAAGATGAGCATGATTACTATTTTTTTAAAATTTTTTTTAATGGGAGAAATTAGCTGCCAGTCATGTAAACAATTTCATACATATGCATGCACTTTGTATTTTTGTGTGGAGACTGTTAGATGCACTAATTAAATTCATATGAACATCACTTGTCTGTCATTTTCTGAAATCTTCCATAGTAAGAATTTTTCGTAAGTATCTGTGAACTCATGAACATTCAGATCATTTCTCTTATTCTGTTTACAAAGCAATTGATATTGGTGACACAGTCAATGCCTTATAGCCAGTGCTTTGCAAGCAGAATAAAACTCTGATTTCCATACTGTTTGCTTTGGGTAGATTGCTCACAGAAGAGAAACAATCAAAAGAAAACATGGTGTCTTCTCTCAGGCCTTCTAGTTGAAAGCACCAAAAGCACGTTTTGAGTTTTCCCTAACCAAATTTTCCTCCTCTCCCATGGCCAGGTACTGTGAAGTGCCTTCATCTTGGTTCATATGAACATATGCCAGTCTCCTGTGCCACACATCCCATTTAAGGATCTCCCAAGTCATGCAAAGGACCACTTGGCCAAGGTCCAGGAAGAAGGGAGATCTGCCGAGTGCTGAGCACAGACAGGGGATGTAGGAAGTGGCTGGCATTGTAAGCCTGGATGCTTGCCCTGAGAGTCCAGCACTGTGCTGCACCCCTCTGCTTACCCCAGCAAGGTCCTGCCATCAGCTTAGGAACTGGAGTGGAAGCAGTGGTGGCTGTTTGCAGGGTCCCAGCCCAGACCTCTTTCACTGAGGTTAGGAGGCTGTCATACTGCCAGGTCCCCTCTTGTGGAAGGAGCAAGCATGCCCCTAACCCAAACACCCTGAGCCAACAGCACCCAGCTCCCATTCTGCTGCCAGACCCTGAACACCTCGCCCTGGGTCTGCAGGACAGCAGACATGAACACTCAACACACCTCATTTTGTTCGTGGAGATCACAAGGGAAAGGTGCCTCAGGAAGAACCAGAGCAGGTGACAAACCTCAGCAATGTTCAGGTAGGGATGGGCTAGGAGATAGGGATCACCCTGGCTCACCTACACACATGGCAACCATAACACAACTTAGAAACCATCCGTACAAGAAGCAGCAAGATGTAGGGGAATTTAGTTTTAAAGGTAGAGTTTCTGGCCCAGAGTTGCTCTGCAAGCAATCGAGGCCCCTTCAGACCCTGCTCTGATGCCAAAAACACCTGATGGGGCACGAGCTGGCTCCCTGTGTGTTGTGTGGCTGTGAGTTGCACTCACTTCCAGGGTGAGGGCAGGCTGGCAGGTCACTTGTTGGGATGGAGGACGCTGAGAGGCGCCAGCCAAGGTCCCCTAAAGCACGTCTTCTCCCTGCTTTCATCTTTATTTCCTTGCCTAGGACGGTTTCAGTTCAAAGACGTGCGGGCCCAGGGCAGTGCTGTCCCTGAGAGAAAGGCTGGTTTGTGCAGCAGAGCCCAGGCTGGCTCAGCCCAGTAGCTGGGCCTGCAGCAGGCCTGGCACATGGCTGTGGGCAGAGCTGTGCCTGAATGGTGACATGGCCCCGGCACTGCTGCCATCTCTGCTGTCTGCCTCACTCAATTAATATTTTTCTGGTGATGAACAGGATGGTGGGACATTCAGCCACAGAGCACGAGAACAAAGGCCACAGTCAGCAAAGGGAATCACATGAGTGGGATTTCCAGAGATGTCCAGTCTTTGAAGAAGATTTACTTTTTCTGTAGATGTGGTCTTGATTTATTTATTCTCCTTCCTTCCCTCTCTTTACGTAATGTTCCTCTCAAACTGAAAAATCTCTTTTCACTCTATACTAGAACAATTATATTTAAATATGTACAGTAAAGCTGATTACTCTTCAAACAGTGATACAAATGGTAAACAACCTTTTCTATTGTATTAATATCTCTACCTTATTTTACTTTTACAGCAGTATTTTTTACTTCCTTATTTTAAAATTTAGCAAAAACCATTTGGACATAAAGCCCTCAAATAACCATGAAAGAAGTCCTCTGTTTGCTGGAAATTAAGATCATGCAAATGGTCCTGTTTCACCAAAGGGTTGCTTTATTTAAAGTCTGGCATTAAGAGGAGTCTTTGATTTGACTTCTTTGAACTGTCAGGTTTGGTGAAGAGTTGCCACGTGATTTTGGACTTTGTTGTTCAACACAATGTTATTATTTTTAAAGCTTTGTCATTACCCTTAGAGTGTAACACGACACAGGCTTTAGCTCCAGCGTTGAGGCATGTCATGATTCTCAGTGTTGCTGCATCAGGAAGCACTTCCTGGCATGTACTTTCTTCCCTGTAGCTTGCCTTCAGGTTCAGAGAGAAAAGCAGTAGATGGATTCTTATTGTAGAGAATTAGCCTTTATATGAAATGTTCAAGTGTTACTAACATAAGACTGCTATGACAAGGCAGTGCTTAGAGTGGGACAATCTCTGGATATACTTTCATTTCTTGCTATGCTCTTCTCTGTTTTCCTGGTGTTGCTACAGATATATTAGTCTGTTCTGCTGGTGAAGACTTAAAATAAATAATTCTTTAAGAAAGGCAAGGTCTAACAGCACCTAAACAGACTGGAGGATCTTGATTTCTTCACACAACTCACCTAGTTTAAGTCCTTACTTCTCCGTTGTATTTCCGTTTTCCCTCCAACTGTTCCGTGTGGTCAGTATTTTTAGCATGTGGATTTTTAAATCTGGTATTAACTATGACCTCCCAGCAGACTTCTTTTTTTTAATTATATTTTTAGGGTGTTTGATTTCTGGCAAAATTCTTCTTTTATTAAAAAAGGCAGAGTGGACAAATACTGCATATGGAATAACTCCTTCAGAGTTTATTTTCTGATCACCAAAGCAAAAATTAAACTACTCCTTTCAATATTATTATTATCATTATCATTATCATTATCATTATCATTATCATTATTATTACTCCTTCACATTGCTACGAACTAGTCACTCTTTTTATTAAAACAAATAGATTGTCTTCTGTGTGCTTGATGTTTTTAATAACTGGTATTTTTTACCAGAAGCTAAACATAGCAAAAGACTCCATTCTTTAACAGCACTATGTGTTTTTTCAGATCTTTCTCTGTTTTACCCACTTACTAGGGCTGTCAGTTCTGGATAGCTACTTATTTTCATGATTTGTATTTTCCTGTCAAATTATAGAAAATAGAAAAATCAGTTGTTACCACCTCAGTCAACATCTTCTTGTCATCTTAGTCCACATCTATTTCCTCTTGTGCTACTTACCTGTAAAAACAATGCAAAACCATTGCATGCAATGCACATTCTGGCTGGCATTAGAGAAGAAATTACCAAGTTTTTCTTGGAAATTGAAAAATTCTTGAGAGAAATTAGTAATGGAGTCTTGTGGTGATACTGAATGTCAAAGGAAAGGAAGATAGAAGAAGTATACCAGATAAATCCATCCTGAGTGATACATTTTCCTGTCACTGCCTATTGACAGTGTCTTTGCTAAGGAACCACTGAAATTAAGAGATAATTTCTGACTCTTAAGTTATGTTTGCTTAAGTTTGCAATGTGCAGAGGGTCTAAAGATTGGCTGTCAAGTATTATTTGTTCATTTATTTTGTTCAGATAGAAATTCTGCCTGTACCTTTTACAGTGTTTGCAGCTACAAATGTGTTGAAAAGACCCGAAGCAAAGACCATTTCCTGTTCTTGCAGTCAGTCATGCAGTACATTTCATTAACTCGGAAAACTCTCAGAAAGGGTTTTCTGCCCTGTCTCTATTAGGGGGAAACAAGGCATTGTAGAACAATGGCTTTCAGAGAATCATAGATTACGCAGAGAAGGCACTCGTGTATCATCAAAGTTTAACTCCTGGCCCTGCACAGGACATCCCCAAGAGTTCACACCATGTGCCTGAGAGTATTTTCCAAATCTTTCTTGAGCTCTGTCAGGCTAGTGCTGTGACTGGTTCCCTGGGGAGCCTGCTCCAGTGCCCAACCAGCCTCTGGGTGAAGAACCTTCTCCTTATATCCAACCTGAACCTCTCCTGGCACCAATCCAGGCCATTCCCTCGAGTCCTGTCATTGGTCATCAGAGAGAAGAGATCAGTGCTTGCCCCTCTGCTTTTCTTGGGGAGGAAGCTGTACAACACTATTATCAGTCTTACTCTCATTTCAATCTTAAACATTCATAGCTGGTTTCTTCATGGGTAGTTCACCCATAGCCTGGTTTTGAAGATAACCTGGTAAAGGGAACTACCAAAGCAATTTATTTGGATAGGTAAGCTTTCAGGAGGTTGTCTTGAGGATGTTTTCTGTCAAGGGGTAGAAGTTTTTCTTGCTAGGGATGCTTGGGCCTGTTAGCTTTATTTTGGGCATACCATGTTTAAGTTGTATCCCTTCACAAGTTTCATCTCTGTTTAAAGCAGAGATCATATAAGCTTTCAGATTTCCTCTTCAGAGGTTGCAAACCCGAGATTTTCTTTGCCTCATATAAGAGGATTTCTTTATCCATCTCCTCCTTGTATCCTGTGAACTGGTTTCACATAGCTCTGTTGCACTGATGATTGGAACTTCAGGCACCATGAAATGGTCACACATGGGCCTTGTGTACCTTGGGTGGTACTATTCTAGTATTACATAAGCCTGTTTCTTATGCCTTTCAGAGCAGCCTTTTGGATTTTTTCTTTCTGTTGTCATTTTGGTGCCTAACACTCATTCTGAGATGTGTTAATATTTATTCTTACTACTCAAAGGAAATTAGAATATTTAGCATAAATTCTTGTTGGTAGCCCAGGTATATCACCTTGTGTTTTATACTGGTGAATTTAATCCCAGTTTTGAAAAACAGCAGCTGTTAGGGTGGTTCAATTCTCCTTGTGTAAAGTCTCTGTATTTCTAACATTGAGCAGCAAAATTCATCTGCACTTATTGGGATTTTGCACTATGATTTTAACAAAATGCTTGTAGTAGTAACCTCTAGTAACCTTCCTGCACCCCAGTAGTTTTGCTTTCAACATGATGTATATTTCTAGCTCCCGTTTTAGCAGTTACTTACCCTCTTGACAGTTTTTCTGACAAGCTTCATTTTCTCCTGCAAAACTAATGATTTTCTATACTTCAAAAGATACATGTAGCTATTCGTATTCCAGTTCTTTGAAAAATCCATGCATCTCAGCAATATTTGCCTGATGTCACTTAACTTTGGGAAATCTGCATTGGTTTTCTTTTGTTTCTCTTCATTATATTGATTATTCTTTCTAGCTCTGAAGCCTTGGTTTTCTGTACATAAGCAGTGCATTTGTTACTCTTCAGTTAGATATCACATCAGCAGCCTGATACACTGGTGTTCAAAAAACCTAGCTGTACCTCCGTTTACCTGTGCAAATTCTTTCAGACTTCTAGGCTAGATGGGGTCTATGCTTCACACTCTGCCCTCTTGGTT
>WEKY01059934.1:17408-32942 GCA_013390045.1 Picathartes gymnocephalus | reverse complement strand
AGGTAAGTGTAGGTAGGAATTACGTAACTTTACTTCTCACAACAGGGGCAGAGCACAGGGGCTGGCCACTCCTCTTTGGATACAGCCTAGCATGAGGTTTGCCATCTGAGCTGTAGTGCACACTGTTTAACCCATGCAGAGTTTTCCATGCACTAGAACCCCTCAGTCCTTCCCTGCCAGGCCGCTCTTGATCTGTTCACGCCCCAGTCTGTACTCACATCTGAGATTGCCCCAACAGAGTTTCAGCACCTGCACTTGTACTTGCTGAACCCCATGAAGTTCTTGTGGGCTCACTTCTCAAGTTTGTCCAGGTCCCTGTGGATGGCATCCCATCCTTCTGTTGTGTGAACCACACTGCTCAGCTTCATGTCGTCTGCAAACCTGCTGAGGGTGCACTTGATCTCAGCTGTCTCTGATGTTGATGAAGATATTGAAAAGCACCAGTCCCAAGACAGAACCCTGAGAGTTATTACTTGTCATTGACCTCCACCTGGGCATAGAGCCTCAACTCTCTGGCATTAACCTCAACTCAACCTGGGCATTAACCTCAACTCTCTGGCAACAGACAGTTAATTCCTTATGCAAATTAGTAACATGAGCCTAACTTTTCTAAGTGTTAACCCCAAAGCCATTTACTCTCAGTAAATATTTCTGGTGATGCTGAAGAAAGACTTATATTATGTTCTGCTGTAAAAGTTTTAAAAATAATTTTAAAGAGGAATATTTCAGAGTTATAATTGAACATTACACAAAGTTTCAGTAGTACTACAGCTAATATATGCAGAGCCCTAAGAGTACTGCCTTATCAGAATAAGCCCCTCAATGGATGTTCCACTGGAATAGCCCAGAGGAGAGATGGTCTTTGTAATCTGGATTACAAATGCTTCACTTGTAAGTATAGATTTAGAGGGTATGATAGCCTCTTCATCTTTCTCTGACATATGAGCTGTAGTGTAGAGCAGAGGAAATTCAAAGACTATGGATATTTTAGGTTTATAACAGACATTTATAGGCATACCAAATATATACTATTGAAGAGCTAAGCCAATTTAGCTCCTTTAAAATATTAAACTTTTCTTTGTGTCTCAATAGTGTGAAAGTTTACCATATCTTCATGAACAGGAAAATGTACACTCAGAAACCTATCTGCTATTAAACTGAAACATTCTGCCTTCTGGTCTAAATGACTGCTGGGTGAGGCAAATTTCAACTTTCTCCAGGCAGCATGCTATTAGAAATTTTTAGATTAAGCCTTCAACCTCTGCTAATTGCATTCTATTTGCTTTATGGATGTCTAGAGCTGTGCAAGGTGTGAAAATTTTACCTGTTGCAGCAACTTCATGTAAGAACTGATCACTACAATGCTAAAGCGCATTGAGTTTAGTATAACCACTGACCCAAAAGCTCCAAGATCGGTATTAAAGTAAGGACATGCTTAAATTATGCCTAACTTGTAAAAGTAGGAACATATGTATCAGTTCATATTTACAAAAACACAATGATACTTAAGAAATTGTTAAAGGCTTTCAGAAACCATTTTCTAACCTCATTCAATTTAAAGATTTAAAGTAGTGCTTTATGATGAAAAATCAGGATTTTAAAGTGGTGAAATTTTCTTAACCAACAATACAAATAGAGCTCAGCCAACAGCCAAGTTTCATAGTCACTCTCTAGAAATAAACTATTCAGTAGTTGATCTTAGTTATGGCTATAAGTCAGTACAGCTGCAGAATTAGGAGCTAAGGGAGATCAATTTAAAGTGTTAGTCTTGTGTTCTACTAAAATCTTAACTTTTCATATCTAAAGGACCAGGGATAATTATTAATAAGTACCTTTATGTTTAGAATTCAGACCTCATGTTACTGAAATCAATCTTTTTTCTGTACTTGAATAACATTTACTAGTTTCTCTCATCCTATAAATGATACATAATGGTGAAAACTACTGAGACTAGTAAAAAATGTTTATTTCAATTTCTAAATAAAGATTGGTCTATATTTACATATTCATATACCCGAGCATAATTTTCTAGTTTATCTACCTGTAATAGTTTTCTTAGTTAAAACTTCAAAAGGTTCTTTGAGCTTTCAAATATGTCTATGTAGACTAAAAGAAAGATTCACACAATTCTATGATCAGAAAATGGATTACATAAGAATTTTTCTTTAACTTATTTTAAATTTTAAATAATGTTGGAAGAAACAGCCTGATAAGCCAAGCGATTTTAAATAGGGATGTACATAAACAAATACAAAAAGAAAAATATATAGAAATGATACTTATCTGCTTACTAAGACTACTAAAACTACTTGGAGAAAACCAGGGTGTAAGAAATAAATAACATTATCCTGGATAACTAAAAACTGTTTTTCTAGATGATTAAATCATTAATTATTTCATCTAACCAGAGAAAAAAAATTCAATTTTCTCCTCAAAATTTCTCATTATTTGTTTATTGTTTTCTTCTAATATTTAAGTGCCCAGTTATCCTGTTCTTCAAGCAAATCTACTGCATGAAGCCAGAGATTAGAATCTACACTAAATAGCTATATTAATCTAAAAAAAATGAATGATAAACTGTGTCTGAGCAAAGTGCTGGGTTGTAGTGGCTAAATATGTAAGTGCAGTATCTACAGTCATAAATGGAATGATAGTCAAGATCTGTGATTAACCAAATTTAAAAGAGGAGTTCAGCAATAGAAGACTGAAGGGGCACTTGCAGTCTGTTTATACGCTGGTCTGTGGAGGAGGTGGGAAACTATACCCTCAGAGTAAGAGTGAATAGGTATTCTGGCTCAGTGTGAGACTCTAAAGTGCACACAAGTCATGTGCCAGCAAGGGTAGGACATATTCACTCTGTACTACAGGATGGAACAAATGTGTTACGTGGCAAATATGCAAGGTTATAGTCAAATTATATTGATCAGATTTAAAAAACTATTTTAGGGGAAACTGTGTCCATCCCTCATTTAATGACGTTGTCAAAACCCACATTCTGATTTCATTCGCAGTCCTCTACCCTCATTGTTCCGTACAGACATCTACTTTTGATAGAGCAGCAATTTTTCATATACAAGCTGCAGTTTCAATTCTTCACATTGCTAACATTTTTTTCTCTCTTCTTGTCACATAACCCATGCTTTATTATTTTTATTATTATTTTATGTTTTTCAAAAAGTTCTTCATTATTGCAAGTTAATAGTGGCTTAGATTCGACTATAAGTCAAATATTCCTTATTAAGGTTAGTTTTTACTTTCAGTTTCTTGCCTGAAATGTTTTCAGCCAGATAGTTTGGAAGTCTGAAGCTGCCATTTTAATTGTCATTATATTTTGGGGCGTACAAATACAATATATAGGGAGGTACGTCTTTTTCCCAAGATAAAAATAGTTTAGAAGGAATCAGTAAATTAAACCTAAACCCCAGTGTTCCATCAGGAGTAAGCAGATAATTGTATACTTCAGACATTGATATTGTTTGAATTTGAATGACTGAGTCATTCTGTTGGAGGGCAAAGAACATATGATGCTGGACATCTTTTCTACAGCAAACACTGCCTGAAAAGCAGTTTCAAAAGACAAATAATCTATAACAAAAAATAATGCACTCTTTGATTTGTTACTGTACTCTACTTGGATCAAAAATTTTGTTCAACTACTTAAGACCTCAACAACTACACCTATGAAACTATATGTGAACTTTTAGTCAAGTTCAAGTGTTAGTATTACTGATATTTAATAAATATCTGGTTATTAGTATAAAGATCTGACATAGAAAAAATATCAGATAATTGTAAACATATCTACAGCCTAAACTATGTGAATCATCATAAACGATTTCCAAGTTATACTTTGTCATTTACACTTCTGAATTACTGTTCTCATTTGTTGCTGTGTATGTCTTAATTTTCTAAGCATTCCATTCTGTGATTCTGCTCTGAGCTCAGAGATTTTTGTGTTATATTTTGCTTTTTAGCGTGAAAGACATTAGAAAGAAAATGTGAAAGACTTGTGATATTAACTGTGCATCATTCCTTTTTACTGAAAACAATTCACTTGAAGGTCCTCTTTCACCTTATTCCATTAAGACCCTGTGTTTGCTCAGGGAACTAGAGTCAAGTAAGAGCTATTGATGAAGCCTCAACTTTAAAGGAAACAGCATGTTCAGGTTTTGTGACATGTAAAAGTGCTACATATTGCCTGTAGTGCCATTTGGAATAACTAATTTGGTATACATAATTATTGCTGTTTGATACACGTTTGTGTTTATTACATTACAATAAACTAATTTTCATCCTTATGCTTGGCTCACACATAGAGTGACTCATCTGATGTCAAGAATGTGGCTGTATTCATGCATTTGATAAAGTATTTTGCCTCAGAATTGTATCACATTTTGTGCTGACAATGTAGAAACAGCAATTATTATCTTAAGTGAGACAAGAGAAAATTTTAAAACCTGAAGACAAAATTGTTCAAATCAAGCATTATTTGTGTATTAATAGAAAGATGTAAAAGTCTGATTTCCCTCTCAGTATACAAAGATATCAGAATACTTTTAAAGTAAATGCCTTAATAAAAATGATAGAATTTTTTTAAGGTACTAAATTAAATTAATTGAAGAATTTTGTTCTCTGTAAACTTATCCTGAAAAGGATATGGAAGTATTTGGGACTTTTTTTAAGAGGAAAGCAAGTCCATCTGCTCTGGGAGGCATGTCATTGTGCAGATCAATGGGAGAACAGCTTTAAGCAACATCAAAAGAATTTCTACATGGAACAGAGTAATGACTCACAAATTAAAATCTTGTGGGGTTTAAACAAGGGGTAATGTCTGCAAAGGTACAGCTAGGAGAGAAAAGACTGAGAATTGGGGAACGAGTCAAGAGTTTCATTACGCTGGGAGGAAGGATTCTAGTTTAGATTTTTCTCTTTCACATTAAGATAGTTAAGATTATTCCCTGAAGATAGTTTCCATGCTTCAATGAATGTTTTTTGTTTGTATCAAACCAAAATTAAAAGGTATTATCTCTTGAAGGTGTTATTCAAACATTGCAAACTGTACAACAAAAAATGTTGCTGGTTTTCCATACGTGCACCTAGTTGTGCAAAATGTTATAAATAGATTTTAAATAGGTAACTACAGAGATATTTTAATCTCGTTGTCTACATCTCTTACCTGGTCTTACCCACATAAAGGGCTCTGATGCAAGAACAGCAGTACCCTGTTCAGTGTTCTTTTGACCACTCTGTCAAAATTCCAAACATCCATCCAAGTAGCACCACAATAAATGAAATGCATTGTGACACATCAATAAGTGTGGGCAAAGTAAAGAAATGCATTTAATATTTCAGAATACCTCTGTCCTTTATTATGAGATAGTGATTTCATGGCATCAAAAAATGTCTTCCAAAGAGACATAATTTCAGTTTAGGACCCTGATTTCCGTATTTTAGTGGCAGAATCCATCAGGCAGAAGGAAAAGTGTCACTGGCTTCTGTTGCCTTAGCAACTTGTGTTGCCAAACAACAGGCTGGGTACCTTCTAGCAGATTTAAACTTCCAGGCTGCTGAGAGACTGACTACAATGACAGCAGAACAAATACCTTTTGCTAAATGCTTTCCTGATAGCAAAACAAGATAATATTTTGCATATTTTTTCACTACCTTTGATGTTCTTTCCCATTTGCTTTATGTTATGCTTGTTGACATCATTAGCTGTAATTAATCTGAATTCTAAGTCCTCCTCTAAGTCTCTTATTTTGGATATATAATATTTTCTCAAATTCCCTCATATAGTACTTGTTTCCACACATGGTCTTTTTTACAATGGCAAATGTTGGTGGATGGCTGAAGAGAACAAATTATTAATTTGTATGGGGTTTTCATTCAATCTGTTTGCATTTTCTCTTCTTGTGGGTGCTACAATTTTAAAATATTTGTCATAATGAGATAACTGGGTGGGATTAGACATCTCTAGCTGCAGGGCAAATTTAAGGACTAATGCAGCTGTTCCTGTAATTGGCATGTCGATAAAGGCTACCTCTGGTGGAGTTGGAGCTTTAGACAAGCCTGTCTGGAGCAGATGGTGCGGAGCTTCTCTCTGATGTAAGACACACTATTATCTACAGACACCCAGGTGGGAGTCTCTTGATCCAATGTAGATGTCTGAATTTAAACTAGTTACCCTAGGTTCTTTTTATTGCCAGTGAAGAGAAATAGACACTGTTAGGAAGACATTTATTTCTGCCTAATGAAGACTAATAAACTAGGAAAGATGAACTTTGCCCTATGTGTTCATATTTCTCTCTGTTGTATAAGAAAGAAGCTTAGTGTCTAACTCAGACAGAGAGGTCTGCTCAATGCCTAAAATTAGATGAGCTGAATCCACTTTTTTATAGGTTTATGGAGACCCCAGTGGTCATTGCCCTGGCCATTAAATGAGTCTCATTTTGTGACTCTTCTGGCCACACCTTTCTGTTCTTAATTACATTAGTAGATTCATTAGTCACTCTCAGCCATGGATTAAATTAATCACAAGTCCTTTAACTTGCTTTAAACTAGCAGGCATCTGGGTTTGGCCCAAGTTGCTTATGGGAAGGCACTGCTATACTATTCTTTAAATTCCTTTTAGTGTTGTGTTTAACTTGTGTTTGGGCACTAACTCAATGTGCAAAAGTGTAAATTAATTTGTTTTCAATGTAGCTGTCTGTATGTGAGCTGAGTCATATGTTCTGATTATAATTGATGGAGATATGGGATACAAGCCAGTTGCCAACCTGTGGGCATCCACTGTCATTCCACACTCCATAGGGTAAAGGAAACTTCGGGGCAAGGTTAGCAGATACAGCATAGAAGCAATGGATGACCTGTGTCCTGCTGATCTATCTGGAGGCCGAGTGATATACTTACAATACCATCTAAAATTATTTTAGAAATTATGACTAGGACACCAGCTGATTTTTTCCCATAGTAAGATGTTCAGTTGATCAATTGTATCACAACATCATACAATAATTCCCTGACAACTTGTCAAAAGAATAAGGCAATACAATTCAGTCCAAGCTAGAAAGCCAATTAAGGCTCAAGGTTTATTATATACTATAGGTTCAAGACTTAAGGCTTTTATTAACTTTTGTTGTGAACAATTCTATCCAGATGGGTATAGGGACACTGTTTGGAAAGGAGGTGAAGGAATTATTTATAATATATTATAAAAGCAGAGTGTTAATTGCTTATCTAGGAGTCTGTTTTCTAGAACTGTGTCAGTTCTGGAAACAACAGACTTGCTGAAAACAACGAGGTTACACACAGAGTATGGTAAGAATTCACCCTAAAGTATGGTCATGTCCTCATTTTCTATTATTTTACTTGCAGATGATTTGATTTGTGTCTGGCATCAAGCCCAAAGTAAATGAATATACATTTATAGAAAATCATTCGTTTGTTTTATATTAATTGGTTAACTACAGGAACTCAATCCTCCATGGATGTACTGCAGTTGCTGTAAAGCACTTCATTATTTTCCGTAAGAACCTGGTGTGAAACAAGTTAGTTGTATGTTTTTGATGTGCCTTCAAATGACTTGCATTTTCTTATTTTTCTTTCTGTTTTCTGGGACACCCGGGCCATTTCTTTCACTTCCAGTGACTCTGAGACCTCAGTCACTGTAAATTGGTAGAGATCTGTTGATTTCATTGGCAAAGTATTAATCTACTTCCGCTTAGAATAGCTCCAGAGTTGTAGGAGGTGACTGTATAGAGCAGGCACCTTCAGTATATATTCAGGACAACAAACTTCTATGCAGCTTTCTCCTCTGGGAGAAGAACTCACCAAATATGCACACTGTATCATATATATATTTCAAAAATCTGCTGTCAGAAGTATTGTGCCTGGTCCGTCTGGGTTCAGGGTACTGACACTTATGAAATTCTTTTCCTTTATCAGTCAATGATCATGGAACTTTTTAGAGTGATCATTGTGTCTTCTTTCTTTATCTCTTTCACTCAAAAGTAATTTAGCTTATTTTTATTTATTTTTATATCCCAGTTTTACTTCTTTAATCTCACTCTTTTGTCTATTTCTCCATATAAATAAAAAAACTGCTTATAAACATCTTCAATGATTCTGAGAGGAAGTGAATCCAAAATAGAATATAAAATAAGTAATGGTTTGGGATTTCTCTACAGAACAGCAAACAGTGAGGATTCTGGTTTATGAAAATGAAGTAATTTTCTCTGCTAGATCCAACTGTCCCATTCATTGCCATAGTTACCAACACATGTTTTGGACAGGGCAAGTATTTCATAGTATTTTGTATGATGCCATAAAGAAAACTATAGTTTTCTTCTAAGTATTAGAAGTTTTTAATCTTAAAGCCCTTTCATCTTTCTGGAAAAGAAATTAAAGGAAAATGGTTAAGACTATATGTGAAGAAAATGCATTGGATCATTCTCAATTTATGTTATTTATATGCTACGTGAGAAAGAATGCAACAACATTTCTGATTACTCTCAAAACCTCAGTAGAACTTTGGTCCAAATATACTGAGCTAAGGATGTATTCTTTGTCTAATGAATGGAAGCGAATTGCAAGGAAATTAGCAGAATCAATTCAAATTCTTTATCAAAAAATACACAATGAAAATAATAATAATTTACCCTGAAAAACAGTTTTCATGAAAATATAACCAATCTGTTGGCACTTGTTGATGTCAAATTTTCATTGTGAAAAGGGCCTAAATTCTCCTGTCTGCTTTCTGTAAAAGGAGAAGAAATTGAAAAGAAGAAAAAAGATTATCTAAACAGATTTTCCATTTTATTTAACAAGGTTCTTATAAAATATTTTTTAAAATATGGTATATTATACCTGTTTAAATATTAATAAAATTTGCCAGTGGTATATGGTGCTTGTTTGCCATTTGATGTGTGGGTACTGTGTGCTTCGTACTGGGCAAGGCAGGATCTTATGCCAAGGAGGAGAGATTTTTTTGCTGTTTCCTCTGGAACACGTCTGCCTGCTCAGCAAAGGGATGGTTTGGGGATGCAATACAGGGCAAATAGAGAAAAAGCCACTAAACACAAGATCCTGCACCATGACTTCAGACTCACTGATTCCTCAGCTGTGTTTATTTGAACTGAGCTGAGGCTGGGTGCAGCGAATGCAGCCGCCTGATGCTTCATGAGACAGAGGTGCTGGCTGAAAGGACTAGAAACTATTCTGGATGCAAAAAAGCAGTTAATATTAGACAAGTCTGTGAAGCCAGAGCATAAGAGGACAAGACAGAGGAAGAAGAAAAGCTTTCAGCAGCACCAAAGTGACACTGGTTTTGAAAGCCCCCTGAAAACATAAGATATAAGCAGCAGGAGGCATTTCCTGAGGCATGGATCAAATCCACAGTCAAGCCTGACCGATGACAGAGAAAAGATTTTTTTTATTTTTTCCTCTAGAAATCACTGGACTAGCAAGCCATGAAAAGGAAAGAAATTCTTACAAGGATATAGCAGACAATAATTTCCAAGACTTTTTGCTTAGTTTCACCTGAAAGGCTAGAATTGTCTCCAATCTTATAGTCTACCTGTTCATCACTTGTTCTTGTGATGAAAAAATAGCTGAAGTGACTAGATTTTTCTAGGTGTTTGCTTTTTTGGAGGAAGGTGGGTAGTTGCACTTCAAAGGTTGATAATATATTTTTAGTGAGTGGAAGGGTCTGGAAATTTGTATAATTACCAAGAAACTGAGAGGAAGAAAGGAAGAGAGGAAGAACGGAAAGAAGAAAGGAAGAAAGGAAGAAAGATAACTTTCTTCCTCAAAGTCCTCTGGCAAAGTTGGAAATTCTAAATAATATGATTGTTTTTCCATTAACATAAAACATACTTTTTCTGTTTGTTTAACCAGTTTAACCTGAGCTTAGGCAAGTCATGTTTCCAACTGAGGTTTTAATACAGGCAAAATTGTTAGGTTATAATCATAAAGAGAATGACATTTAGAGAACTCAGGGCTATTAACAAGCCTGATTGTTAAGGTGCATTTCTGTCTGCCACAAAAATTAGGAGGTTTTGGTTTACAATAAAAAAACAAAACATGAGGATTCTGTGTTTTTCAATATTATACCAAGGAAATGTAATGGGTCAGTGTGATATGGAAAACTTTCTTAAAGCACCTAGGGTAGAAAAAGACCAGTGAGTTTTGACATACTTCAGTTATTAATTATAACTCACTGAGGATAGTCTTAAAAAATAGATGAAGGCAGGTGAAAGAGAATGACAGACATTCTTAAATAACTTTATTAACATGTGATGATGCATTGACTGAGTTTGTTGAAATATTTTCAGTTAGCACTGTATTAAGTTTAACAATCTGTGAAGTATGATTTTATTTCATAATAATAAACAAAAAACGTCATTGGCCATTTTGAATCCACCTTTTGTTTTTAATCTCAGCAAAAGGAAGAGGAAGAAAAGTGATGTGCATGAATACTGTAAATTAGGAAAACAGCTAGAAATTAGTGCTGGAAAATATAATGAAAGAATTCAGAACCTTACAGGGTACTGAAAGATATAAGAATAAGAAATGAGGAAAAGGCAATGGTAAATTTTATAGAGTCTCTGATGAGAATGAAGAAAATAATGAAAATAAATATAAGTGTTACTATCATAGTACAGAACAATATGCTATAAAAGTTTTCCCTCATATCTTGAAGTATATTTTTTAAAGAAAATGTCTCTGGTGACCAATCTCTCTTCTGACTTCTAAATTCTACTTACGATGTTTCACAAAGATTGCAAAAGATTAATACTGAGGAGGAGAAAAACTTTTTGAAAATTACATATGAACACAGGAAACCATGACTCTTGAAGAATCAAGACAGTTTCAGTCAAAGTAACTTTGACTCTTACTATGCAAGATTCTTAAGAATCTAATGTGAGTCTTTATGACTAGCTGTTGCAAAGTTACCAACTCTTTACATGAGGTGTTGCTGTGCTTCTTTGGGTCATTTTATTTGGGAATATTTAACTATTCTCAAAGAGGAGTCTGCAAGCAGGACATATATAGGCAAAGGCATAAAGCAATAATTTATTGTCTAAAACATGAAAAATGCAGCTAGATATTCTGGATTCCTGGGATAAACTTTAGTGTGCTCAACATCCCCATGAAGGTGCTGGAAAGTATTTTCTGCTCAGACAGGCATTAGTGAAGAGAAGCATCAGCCTCAGCTACTACCTAAAATGTTGCTAAATTTTGCTGAGTTGCTGAACCCTTGGTTCCTAGCTTTAAGGTATTATCTTGCTTTGAACTGCCACCCCATGGAGACCACTGACATACAACATAAATGACACCAAGTAACTCCTTGGACTGTTCTTTTTTTCTTTCTTTTCTATGACAACCAAGTTGGCCATTTTCTTCCTGAATCTTTATGATACTCACAGACCCCATATCTGCCTCTGGCATATGTGCCTCTGCCTGTAATTTTCCCTCTTATCCTACTTAGCCCCATTCTCCGGACCTTGTCATCACTTAAGGATTTCTTCAAAAGTCTGGATCAAAGTTGTGCTGTTGAACTACATCAGAGCTCGGCCAGGGTAATATAGACAACCAGGCCCAGAAGAGAAGGTTACAACAGAGGTAACAGTAAGAACAAATTTTATGAGAGCTCAATTTCCATGGCTGGCCTGGAATTCTACATGGAGTAGAATTGATTGCATGGTGACTTGGCATCAGCCCACTTTGCAGCAGTGTGTAAGTTAGGTGCCTAATTACTGGAAGCTTCCCTCCTGTCAGGAGAGACAGAGACGCTTCTCCAGGCAGAGAATTAAACCTTAATGGCCTAAATAAATATCTGTAGATGCCATCCTCTCCCTTCCTAACCCTCTCTCCCTAGAGGAAGCTTTGTCTAACAATCCCAACTAGGTAATTTAGTAAGAAAAATTCTGTACTTCCTAGGATGAACTCAGGTCTTTGCTGACAATAATGTCTTATTGAAAAAGCAAGCATTTACCCAACATTTACTGATAAATGATTAATGCTCAAACTCTTACTTACAATTTTTACTCTTAAGTAGTTCTGCTAAGATCATGCAGACCATTTACATAAGTACGAAGGGTTGCATGAATGTATTCAAACCACTTTTTAAAAGGCTATAACTCACTCTGCTTGCGCCGGACTCAGGATCCAATGCTGTTGCTGACAATTTGTAAAGCACATAGCTGCCTCAAGGCCTCTCAGATGTATAGACATGGGAAGGAGAGGGGTAAAGGGCTGGAGACAGCTTGTGACACAAACCTACAAATTACAACTCCTGTCCCAGGGCAGAATTAAGGACCTCGGAAAATTGAATTTACAGTCTTATTGCTGCTGTTGAGATGGGAAGGATGCTGGCAAATGTGCTGAGAGAAGCCGTAACCTGGTCTTGATAAGTAATCACAAACCACAAAACAAAGTACCATTTATGGCAGCAAGGGCTTTAGCAGCTTTTGGCCGTCAGCCTGAGAGGTCTTCTCTAAATATTTCTGAACTGCTTGTTTCCTGCCAGGAGCTCCTCAAGGTTTAGAAGTGCTTGGAAGAGATCAGGTCCTCCACAACATGAAAAGAAGAAACCTTCTAGCTAAAAGCCTGACACACAAACCCTGTGTGCAAGGGGTAGAGTCCTCCTCAGTGTGCCAAGAACAGTCATGGCAGGCAGAAAGAGGCTGGCTTTGCGCTACACGCACAGTCCACGGGATGATCTGATTGTTGCATTTCCCCAAAATTTGCTCAAGGAAGTAAAGAACACTTTAAATGCAGGAATCCTCTCTTATTTTGTGCATGTCCTGAAGGAGAGTATTGTTACGTGAGGGGGGACCCGGGAGGAGAAGGAACAACACTAACCCTCGGCATGGCAGCAGACCCAGAGAGAAAGAGAGCTTTATTGTGCCGGGAGCCCCTTTACAGAGGGAAGAACCAAAAGTTCCCGCCTTGCCTCCCGATTGGCTCGGGTTATAGCCTGGGCAGACGCTTGGCCAGTGGCACATGCTGTCTCCCATCGGTAGAGGTATTTGACAGACAGCTCAGACAGGGGCAGAGACAAGCTTGTATACTGCAACAGGATATATCACACTTACTCTCCACTACTTCTTCCGAGGCCTCTCTGCACAGTCCTTCCACATGCCTGAACAGGCTGCCTAAGATCCAGCCAGCCCAGGAAATCTCCATGCAAAATGCCTTTGCAAGCTCCTACTTAACCGGCTCCATGCCATCAGGATCCTGTCCTGTCCTCATCCAGGGTACAAATACCTTTTATTACCTGAAAAAAGGTAAAGAACCCAGAGGGTGAGATTATGTTGAGATCTGATTCCCTGATCCACTGGACACACATCAGCTGGAAACTACGTAACAAAGTGGTGAGCATGAGTGTGTTCAGACCGTGATTTTTTTCTCCTGTTAAGTTCTCCAACTGCTTCCCCCTGCAGCAAGAGGGCAAGTCAGGCACAAGGGTCCTCCAACTGTGCCAAGATCCTGTGCAAGGTGGTGGCTACACTTTTCCCCTCACTTTTTTATTTACGGTCTCATGTTCTAAGTGCTCATTGAGTTGCAGAATGTCCTCACACCTTTCCCTAATACCTTCCAAGATGTTTCATCCCACCGAGAAGGGGACTCTTGATTGGAGAGGTCTGTGTAGTGTGGGGCTTTTTTCCCTTCCTGGATGGTGTCAAATCCCAGGACAGAACACCCATGGGAATTTTTATACGTTTGATCCTTTGACACACAAACTCTTCTTCATTTTCTATTATTTTGTCTCATACTCACATAACTAGTCCTTGTTTACTTTTGTTTTTCCTTCATCCCTTCCCCTCCTCAGGGAGACCTCATGTTTGGTTAAAAAGTAGTTCTGAACACACCATTAGAAGTCACCCTGGTTCATCAGAGCTCTGGCACCAAAAAAAAAGGCATATCTGAGCCTCTTTTACTACAGCCAGGTACATTCTGGGACACATAACTGCCTCATTTACCCATGGCTGCCCTCATCAAGCCAACTTTCAATTAATTTCCTGAAGCCCTACTCAGTTATATGTTTTTGAGCTTCATTTGCTACTGAACAGGCATAGACTCCGTAAATCTTATTCATGCAAAAAGTCTGAATGATTGCAATCACAAGTAAAAATTATGTGGGTGAGTAAGGGTTGCTGGATCAGACCACTAATTAATAAATGTCAGTAAAGGGCTTGCAATGAAAGATGTTGTGGGAGTACAGCACATTCTAATTAAAACATCAGATTTATTTCCACAAGTTAGTCATGGACTTTGTAAAAGATTGGTGCTTCCAGAACTTAAGAAACTGAGAAAAATTTCTTTTTCACATGAATCAGGTTTATACTGGAAATTTGTATTCCATATATTAAACAAAATAAAGCAAAGTGTTAAGAAATGTTAACTAATGGCTTAGGGCTATAAGACTTCTCAAAAAAATATTTTAAATGCTTCCCTTTAATGCATTATTTTATGAAGTCATGTTTTGGGGTAAGAGATATTTTAAAGATGAATTAATCACATCTGATTCCACTTAGCTATAAAGCACAAAGAAGGAAAAAGAAACGTCAGGCAGTACTGTTTTTCTTCTGGTTCTCAGAACCAGTTGTATAAATATGATTTATGTGTATGCTGGTGTAAAACAGAAAGTAAAAGGACCATGGTAAAAGATTCCCTATGGATAAAAAATAAGATGTGTTATTTTGCCACAAAATTGCAACATTTGCAAAATATTAGGCTTGGTGAAACATTAAGATTCCCAGAAGATTATTTCAAGTGCTTTAGCAGCAAATGTTTTCCTCTCCTCTTCCAGCATTACGACGAAAGATTGTCAGATTAATAGACTAGAAGGAGGAGGAATATTGGATATACGTTTCTGATTCTAATGTATAAATACGACACTTTTTAAAAATTATTATTGTGAGTAGGAAAAGCAGTTTATTTAAACTCTAATATTTTAGAAATTCCCTGTGTCTCTAAACCAGACTATTATAACATTTATTTTTCTAAAGCAGTTCTCCAATTTCTATTTTTACCTCATAATTTTCCTCTTTTTTTCAGTTTTAAATAAATGAACATGTATCTGGAGCTCACACTAGGTAACACCGATTCCAGAAACAGTGACACCACTATTATTGGGTCTATTTTAAGAATTAAGCGCTACTTAAGGATACAAGTGGAAGAACTTTTTTTTTTTTTTTTTTTTTACTATTTATTTATACTTTTTTAAGGAGAAAAACATTACATGTATGCCAGGTGGGGTTTTAGAAGCTCTCAGCTTTATTCTAAATTTCTTATTATAAAAGGATAGTTCCCATGGTAACAATTACATCATTTGGCACACATACTACCTGAGGAAAACAGAACCATTTAATAAAGAAACACACATTCACCATTGTGTGATGTGAATTGATTTACTTCTTGCTTAATTATGTTTCCTAAAAACAGGAGACTGCAAGAGTTTTCAATGTCAGCATGACCACTTTCTTGTCAAAATTATCCTTTCTGCTCCCAGTTCTTTGCAGCTCCAAA
>WEKY01059934.1:0-17382 GCA_013390045.1 Picathartes gymnocephalus | reverse complement strand
CTCCAAAAGCCCCTCTGCCATTCATCTTGTAGAAGCCTTGACACTGTTCAACTACTGTTGAAAAAGAACCTACCCTACCTATGCCATTTCTTTCTGCATGCTTGTGCTTCTTCTGATGTTGAATAGTATTGGAGATTTTCTGTATGAAAATAAAATAAAACAAAACAAAACAAAACAAAACAAAACAAAATAAAATAAAATAAAATAAAATAAAATAAAATAAAATAAATGCAGTTTGACTCCTAGAGATGAATTCTTATGCTGGGGGTTATTTGCTTTAAAATGTTTTTCACATACTTAACTAGCTGCTTGCAGAGCAATTTGGATTACACTCTTACAGGATTATGCAAAGGACAACTATTTTTTGTGCTCATATCCTCTGCTTATGACCGATTTACAAATACTACACATGCAGTCCAATAAGTTACACAGTAAAGATCTGTAAGCAAGAGTTGGTGTTATCCAATATCCAACTTTTCCTATTGGTCTATATTTTTTCTCCTCTCACTTTTTTTCCTCATTCTGTGTGTTTTCATTTAATTTCTGCCTCTCAGACTTTAATCTCTCCTGAGTATTTGTCTCAGTTCTTTGGGATGTTAAAAACCTAATTCTTTCTTCCTTTCCTAACAATTAATTATTATCATCTATTATCTATGCCTAAGCTTGAAGTAATTCTCTTGACTCCTTCTTAATTTTTCTTGGTTGCTGCATGAGACTCTGCTTTTTGATAAAACAAGAAAATCCTTCTGTCCTTCTGATTTGTAATTTCTCTAGTGGTTATTTGAATTCTGGCTTTCTTTTACTAAATAAAATTGGGAGTATACTAGGATATGCCTGTGCTTTTCAATCTGGAAAAAACATATAGGGTGGATATTTAACTGCCTTAACCTTCATGAGTCAAAAAAAAAACCAAAAAACTAAAGACCAAAAAACCCCAAACCAGTCTATTTTCATTTTTTTAAACTTATAAGGGCAAACATTTTCTAAAGATTTAAAACACAGTGTTGAAACCCTAAAATGGACACACAATCTGCCTACAAACAGTATACCTAGAAAAATACTGCAACAATTCTGCTACTGTCTCCTTAGGATAAGTGCTGTTTAAATTCATTCATTTCCTGGGAAATGATTTTCTGATCTATCAAGGCAAATAGGTACTGTGGGATGCAAAATTAATCAAGAAAAAGGAAATGAGATTTTTTTTTAATGTTGCTTTCTCTCAAAGAAGCCTCTCATTATTATGGTGGACTAAATTTAAGTCAAGTGGCCAAAGATAAGTGGAAGAACAGACCTTAGAAGAAGTCAGAAAAGGGCTGAGCCAGATAGCACTTTTTTAAGAGAGCTAAGAGCATAATCTTTTGTGGATGACTGAATTTCACTAACATGAATGGTAAGGCATTCTACAAAAAGTTCTTTTCTCTTTGTCCTGTATATAGGAATTGAAAAAGAAACAGTCAAAAATGCCTTAGAATTAAGATTGTAAGGTCATAGCTTTTCAGGGGCAATTGTTCAGCTGAACTCTTCAGGTGCATTGAAATTATTTCTTCTCAGTACTTGTTACATAGAGAATTAAGGCGACTCAGTTTTGCAAAATTGCCACTGTTTTGTTCAAGCCTGTATAAGACTATGTACTCATAAATACATGACCAGATTCGTCTTCCTGATTGGTGCAACTCCTTTACATCCGCCTTCAGTGTTAGAATAGGTAATGCCTTAACTTCAAGGGCTTTTATTTTCCTTGACATTTTTGCATTGTTAAAAACACTCGGATATCTTTTTCAATTTCATAAAGAGGTTTAGAGGAAGCAATTTCCTCATAGCACTCCTCGCTTTGCTGTGTAGTGCCTTGTATTCCCAAGTTCTTACTTCTGACCTTTCATGCTGGAGACAGATTATGCCTAAACAGACAACACCTCAGTCTTCAGAGAAGGCTTTCACATCAGAAAAAAAATGAAATAAAAGTGGAGACAATGTAGCACTTTCGTTACTTTCAAAGGTCTGCAAGTGTCTAGTGCTTTAACAAAAAAAAAAGTGAGGAAAGTCCTGGCCATGCACTTAAGTGACCTTGGTGAATTCCTAGAAGGAATAACAGGATTCAATTTATATTTAGAAACATTATTTAATTCATGTTATTAATCCCAATATGTATGCTGACACGTGAAAACTTGACTCCGTTTGATTTTAATTTTTCCTCAGGCTCTAGGCCCAGGAGTCCAAGGACTCTTGTATGTTCTGTGAGAAATTAAAGAGGGAATCTGTGTTGGTGAGATCCTCTCAGTCTGGCTAACATGAGACCCATAAAAGTGTATTCTTGCAATGGCTGAGTGACTGACAAGCTAATAGGATGCTGACTCCATGACTACTCTTCACTCTAATTCACCATAAATCTGCCCTGCAGCCAAAAGAAGCAATCTGATTCCCATATCTGCACAGAGTAGAAGCATTTTTCCAACCAGATGGCCAGAGAAAGATTATCTCACTGATCTGGTACAAAACTGCTTGTTTGTTTTCTTGATTTGTATGTCATTGTCCTGTTTTGAAGGACAGGTGTCTGCTAAGGAAGGCAGGAGCCTCCCTTGGAATGGAAAATGTAAACCCTTTCCCTCTGAATTACTGTAATTCTGAAATTAAATGGGTCTCAGGCAAAGATATGGGAATAGGAATAACAGTTCTTTACTAGTATTTATAATAAAGCAAACACCAACTCTTATGGCATTAACAACAAACAGAACCAGGAACCCGGTCCCAGCCCTCTGGGCCTGCAGGCACTGTCCCCTTGGGTGCAGTGATGGTCACAGCCGGCAGGGGGCGCTGGTGGCGCTGGGTGGGCAGGGCAGGTGCGATGATTCAGGTGGCGCAAGCTCCAGGACCGTGTGGCAATGATGGCTCGGCCGGGACGGGGAGGGATGGAAGAGAGAGAGGCTTTGCTTCACAAACCCCCTGGGGCAGTCGGTCCCGGTGCCCCAGCAGGACTCTCGGAAGCAGCAAGCTGGGAGGGCAGGACATCTCGGCAGGCAGGGGGAGCGGGGCTGCAGCGCAGTGAAACCCAGAGCAGTGCCGAAGGAGCGGCGGGGGCAGGGCAGGGGCAGCCCGGCTCCCAGCAGGGCAGGGAGAGGCGAGCTCAGGATCCTGGGGCCCCAAGCAGATGGCAATGGGTCCCCCCTTCAGTGAGGTAGGTGTTAATAAGGTCCCAGTTCAGTGGCTGCTCTCACAAGCAGAGGCTCACCCCACGGCAGAAGAAGCAGCTCTGGGCGGGGGTCCAGCAGCAGCAATGAACTCCTCTCCCCAAGCAGCACCTCCAAGTGTCCTCCTCGGAAAACCCAGAGAGAGAGAGAGCAGCTGCTCCAGCCCCGCCTTTTACCAGCCCTATTCTCGAGATAGCTCCTTCCCTCTGAGAGAAACTCCCAGATAAGAGAACTGCAAACAGATGCTTTTTCTGTCCTGAGCTGGGCCACTTCTTTTGTTCTTCTTAAGTACCCAGTCGTTGGTGTTTCCTAGCAACTCATGGGAAAAAATTCTATACGTAAAAAGGAACAAAAGGAAAGAAAACCTAACCCCCAACAGTCATGTAGATCAATTTGCACTGCTGCATGAATACTAGTGCTAACAAATGGGAATGTGTAGCTGGAGGCAAGAAGTGTGACCATCCTTTCAGATAGCTAAAGTGAATTTATTGCATTTAAAAATGGCTGTATATCTGTGAACTGAATAGATCATAACCACTTCTATAGAGCCCTCCTAAAATTTTCACCTGTGCATTTCATCGTGAGATGGACTGCCAAGACGGAACATCTCTCCTGCTGTTAGCCTCCCCTAAGGCCTGGGAGGGCATCAGTTTCAATTACCATCCCTGTATAGCTCTCTTTAACAGGATGATTGGCTGTATTCATTCAAATATAAGGGAGGCTAGCTAAGAGAGTTCTCAGTAACTCTGCCCTCTTTAAGCTTCTGTCGCCCAAGATGATTTTGTACAAACAGTGTTATGCAAATAGTTAGCAAACTGAACTCATGCTTCAGTTTAAAACAGCTAGAGAAAATCTAAAGTGAAATTCAATGTGCAAAACATTCAATCAAGAACTAAATTGCAATCTCAATTGTGGAGCAATTCCAAGAAAAGGCAAGTCAGGCTGATAATAAGAATGCAGACTGATACAGGCTCAACAATTTACTTTTCTTCTTAATGGATAAATGAAAATTATGTTCTCAGTGCCAGGCACGTTCTACTACAAGCATAATTAAGGCATTGATTCTGATCTAAATTAGAAATGCAAGGAAAAGAGAGGAAAAGGAGATTTGCCTTTGACTTCAGTACAGCAGTAATTCACCATATAAATTTTGGTTTGTTGTTCTTATTTTTTTCATTATTATTGTTGTTGTTGTTGTTGTTGTTGTTGTTGTTGTTGTTGTTGTTGTTGTTGTTATGCAGGACTCTTTCTTCCACAGTCTCACAATACAAGAAACAAAACCTGAATTTTCTAACATTAATGTGAAGTACTGAAGAATTATGTGAGCCTCCACTGCTACTTTCCTGTTGTGGGACTTGAACATTTTCCATATCTCTGGTCCGGACACACTCTGGCTTCATTTTGCCAGCATAGTGGAATAAGAGTTAGATGAACATCAGGCATTCAGCACACACTAAAGGAAAGTCTTCATGCAGAGGTGGAGCTGGAGTGTGCCCCATTAGATCTACACAGAGCATGTGCCTGTGTCAGCCAAACCCCGGACATATGTCAAAAGCTATAAAATCCCAGTCTGTGCATGACTGAATAATTATCTCCACTGGAAACCTATTAAGGTTGCATCTTAACCCCTCTTCCTGAAACATCACTTAGTGATGCAAAATCAGACGTCTGTAGAGAATCCCATTCTATAGGTTTAGTGGATACCAGTGGAGGAGATTAATTCACATCTAATTATACCTATTTTGGTTTAAGTTCTTTGTTGTTATCATAAGCCTAATCATATTAACTGGTTTTTGAAGATTTTTTGAGTATCAAGAGACGGGTTCCCTATGCTTTTCTTCTGATATGACTTCTCAGACAGGTGAATTCAACTGAAAAGTATGTTTCATTTTACTTACCATAAAAGCAAGATAAATCTTCCACATAATGTAGTATTGACAGAAAAGCATAGAGTACAAAAGAAAAACATAGACAAATATTTATCTGCATTATTTAATGGACTTGCTTTGGCCATGATCTCTGTTCTTTGTTATTTGCTCTCCATGTTCATTTGAACAACCAGATTTTATTGGAACAAATACTAACAGAAAATGAAGTTATAAGTCATGAGTATTTGCAGAGGCCAAACATTAAATTCAGACAAAAATTATCATTGTGGAAATGCTTTCTCACTTTGTGAGAGATCACAGTAAATCATGCAGGACAACTCTACAAAGCAAGGCAATATATAGGACTGATTTGAAATCTGAAAGTCTGAAAGAGTAAATAGATTTAATAGGATGCACATTCAAAGACATGGATTGTCTGATAGAAAGCATAAAAAACCAGAGCTAACATTCATGACATTTCATAGAATTCATAGAAGAGAATTAGGATTAGTTTAAAAAATTCTGTTTAACCTAAATTAAAAAGGAAAACTGTGTTTTAAACTGTTTTTTTCTGTATACCTTAACAGGTTTTATTTCCACTCATTTCACCACAGGATACAAAAACCCTGAGTTGAGTTCTCAGCTCTAAGTTTTCTGTTGCTAGCTGATATATTCCAGACAAGGAGAGTATATTTTGATTTTGGAATGAAAAAAATTAATAGTCAATATTCCTCAGTAAGCTTGGTGTTTTTGTCAGGGGAAGAATAAATACAAACAAGTAAAACCCACCAAAATAAGAAATGCAAACCAAATAGTCAGAAGTAACTGTAATGAGAAGAATGTCCTTTGAAACTGCTATCTTTCTTTCTTTTTCAGTATTTTTATAAGCAGACCAAGCTTCTCTCTTGTCAAGTTTTTCCCTTGAGTAGGAGAGCTGATGAGTATTGATTCAGTTCACAAATACAGGTTTGTGGTGCCGAAAAATTAAGCTTTGTCATTTAGTACAATCCAATTCTGTGATGTATTATTCTTTTTTTTTTTTCAGAGCAAATTATTTGCTATGAATAGATGGTATCTAAACATTTCACCTTAGCAAGAAAGGAATAATAACAGTATCAGTAAAAGGAAACTAGGGTATTTTGATAGTTTTATGTTTCCTGTAAAATATTTTTTTACAGCTCCTTTCAAGGCCCTGTATATGTTAAATTCTCTAAATAATTCTTATTTGGCTTTCATTTCATTTTATTTCTGTCAGCTCAGGTCCTCCACAGAAAAGCTCTCACAGAACCATACACACAGAATTCATACCTATGAATATGACGGAAGCAAATTGCTATTGATTATGTCTGATCTCTGAAAGAGACTAATTCCCCTCTTTAAGAGTAGTTGAAGACAGTTTCCTGAACTGACTCATATATAAAGATGAGCTGGCTAACTAACTAAATATCTGCATAAAGCAAGTGTCTGTAATTCAGGCTTTGTCTTGTTGCTATTTTTTTTTCTTTTTTTTTTTTTTTTTTTTAAGCAAGAAACATATTTATTTAGCCATGTTTTCGCTGTCATGTAACATATCCTATTTTATAGCAGTGAAAATTTTGAATATCATACAACTTATAGATCCCATGTGCATCAAGTAACTTAACATTCTAAGCAGGAGGAAATTAAATAATTTTTGAACTTTCTGACTTGATCGGAGTGAAAGTGAAATGTGTGAGTTTTAATTCTTTGCTTTCTATCCACTCAGGAGCTCAGTTTTGAGATGTGTTTTTTTTTTTTTTTTTTTAATGGTAGTTTTTGTTGAAGTGACATAGGATTTGCTAGATGTTCCAATGTTTTGAAGTGTTTATTGTTTTCATCTCTTGTTGAGACTGCAGGCAGCATGTAATTGGAACACACATTTTCATCTTTAGGACTTTTTCTATATCTCAAGATTGGATTATCTGGTTTATTTGGTTTATTTGCTATTGAGGCATTTAGCTTTAAAGGACTTTATTTTTTCTTTTGTTTTGGTGATTTCCTTTTAACTCATGAAGACTTTACAGTTAGAACAGCCAGTCTCCTGGAACTCAGACTCAAAGAGTCTGAAACAGGGCACAGTCACCCAGTAGAAATCCCATCTTTAAAAAGTGCTATTCTAGGAGCAGTAATTATCTGTGCATGATTACCTCCTAACCTGCTAAATGGCTAGTTCAGATCTCCTGCTGTCAGTAAACAACCAGGGGCTGATTAACAGTCTTGTTATCATTCCAAATCCCTTTGATGTATGCTGTGGACTTTTGTCCTCTTTTTTTCAATCTTATGTGTGTTTCCGGAGTAGGTTACCAATTTCAGTAGTGGAAAGAATAGAGTATTTCAGCGTGCCTGACCTAAAATGGAGTATCCCAACTGAGCAGGAAAGACTCAGTGTCTTACCTGATGTTATTTTGTAAATCCTTTTCCAACACCCACCATATACTTACTTTCATTGTATCTTGTGAATCCCTAAACCTATTTTTTTCCTTTTTCTCTTTAAACCATATAAGTATTTATAACAGAGCACAGACTGACACTATTGTAAGTAGAAAACAGGCACAAAGTATCCACAAGTCTGGAAAAGGAATAAGGTTTTTCATGTTGCTTAAATAGTACCTTAGCTTTACTTTTAAGACAGTTGCATTGCAAAGCTTATATTATTCCAGTTCTATTCATTTCCAACCTGGATAATTGTTATAGGATGTGTAGCTTGTATCTTATGAAGTAAATTAAAATCATCAATTAAGTTTGCATTATTCACCGAAGACCTTATAGGTTGTATAGTTTTTGATTAATAATAGTATGGGCTAAACTAGGATCAATGACCTACACGGAAATTTTTTCTCCCTTTTCTCCTGTTTTCTGCACCTGTTGGTCTTATAGCAGCCTTCGCGTCAATGAGAACCTGATAAAAAATTAAGTTCCTGTTGACAACTATTGAGACAAGAAATTAGCAGCAGAGGTTGATAACAGTTGTGTAAGAATATCCAGAGCAACTTGAATGAGGAAAGCAAAAGTCCATTTTCTGAAGTTCTTCAAAGGTTTATGCACACCTCAAGGATAGCTTATAAATAATAAACTCTATTGATTTTATACGAAACAGAGGTATTCTGACACCTCTTCATCCAAAAAGCATTACACTCTTTAAAAGAACAGATCTTTACTGCCACTCTTTATTCAGAGTCCTGCTCAGTTCCATCTGGTGCTTTGAAGTGATCCTAAGGACATAAGAAATGCTGGGTGAGGCTGGCCCAGCTTCATTCAGCCCAGGAGATGTTATATCTGAGAAGCATGAAAGTCTAGCCATTTTTTGAAGTCCATTCTCCTTGCATTCCCCCAGCATGCAACGGTGAGAGATGTTGGAAAGAGCATCTTTTCCCAGTTCTTTCAATAATCACTTTAAAATCTGGAGGCACGAGAAGCATAGTGGCAGCTGTAGAAAGGACTATATTTATGCCATGAGGAAAACACGAAGAAAGTGGATACCTTCTGTTACTTCTGTTACTCTGGAAGGGAAAAGGCAAAATTTCCTGAATAGAAAGTAAAACAATGACTCAGAACTCCAGCCTCCAGCTACAGGCTGCAGCTCTATTCCCACAGCAGTGCAGGTCAGTGCCATCTTATACCACTGTAATATGAAGCCCGCCTCTAACTCTGTTGTTCAAATAAATTCTAATCAGTTTAACATTGGGTTGTTATCTACCAAACAATTAAGGCAGAATGAAGAATATTTAAATAAATAAAGCAAATTACATGCAACTAAGAACCAGAATGAAACAACTTGTTGGTGCTTGTCCTTTTTCTGGCATGGTAATAGTATTCGTAACTGGAACAAAATTGTCTGTGCAGGAGAAAAAATTCTTAATAACATGGTAAAAATTATTGTATGAATCTCCATGGGTTTGAATGAAAGGCACCGTTTTTGAACTTGCTTTCTTTAACATAAACACAGAGCAGTGTTAGGAGGTAAAAATTAAAAAAAAACTAAACAAACAAAAAAAAGAAAACGAAGGTGGAGAAGGAGAAAGAGGACCAGACCCAAAGGAGACATAAATATACCTTTGAAAATAAAATACTACATTGCATACTATTTATTCATGGAGAGACAATAAAAGCATAGTCAACAGGATAATTCCTTATAGACAATATCCTGGGTATACAGCCAGACAGTTTCGCAGTTAAGTTCTGCTTAGATCTAACAGAAATTTTGTAAAACTCTTTTGCATCTCTTTCATTGAATAATTTTCTTTTTTCCTTTCTCACATTGTGAGTTTCTGAATAATCCAGAACTTCCTTCATCTTCTCAGTAAGAAATCTAAGTTATAAACTTCTCATTAGAGATAAGTAGAATTTGTTCCTAAATTTCTGTCTTGCTTCAAGTGAGTTAAATTTTCTTCTTTATATAGTTCTATGGATAATTTTTCTAATGTGATCTTTCTGTTATTCAGTCTTCATTTTACATTGTCACTTGCCTCTTGACTTTGTAGTGTTTTCACTTTGCCTCCTCGCACCAGGTGCTAATGTAATGTAGTGGTATAAGTACGCTGGCCTAACATCAGTGTACTCACTGAATTTACTTACTCAGTGTCTGTTGTGAGATAAGGATTCAGAGAAATGCAAAGCACGCTCAAAACTTTAAAGGTATAAAGATAGTTTATTAACAGAACTAAAAAGAAAATAAGAACCAAAAAAATCCTTCAGATACATCTCCTCCCCCATTCCATCAAGTTGTCTCTCACCAACAATATAAAGAGACAAAACCTAGAGACATTTAGTAAGTTTACCACCTTTAAAATAGGCTTTTGTCAATTCAATTGGAAGACTCTTCCCTGTTATACCATGGAGACTTTTCCACAAGAACACAGTTCTTTGGTGGTTTCAATATCACAGCGAACTACCCACTCGGAAAAGTATATCTGTTCGTAGTGTGACAGTCCATTCCCTTGACATGCAGTTCTTCCCACAGCTGCTTTTTGAGGACTCATCTGTATTTATTGGGGTATATTTTAAGGATTAGCTGTTCTGGTAGGAAAGCAAAGGGTCTTCTCTCTCTCTGGAGATCCCCAGAAGCAAGGTTTCTCTTCTAATTTTGGGAGTAGATATTTTCCCTCTATTATCTTCCCTGAGGTAAGGGTTTTATCTTGTTGCCTCTATTCTCTACCCTGAGGTAAGGGTTTTCATCTATCCCTTCTTGGTGGAATGATTTCTCATTACCACAGTTACATTAACAGTTGCTTGCTTCAGCACGGGTGCCTTTGCTCAAGCTGTAGTTAGAACACTGTATACCCCCAATTTATATGTATGAATTACAGGGAGTAATATATCTTTAGTCTATTATCATGGCTTTACAGAAAGAATTTCAGCTTAAAGCATCTCCTCTTCCTTCCCTCTGGACTCTCAGTCCCTTTTCACTGACCTTGGTGCCTTGGTGTTGGTTCTTTCTGTGTCTTCACCTTTTCTGAGTCCATTTGTGCATTCTGAGTCCATTTGGGTACTCAAAGAGTTGTATCTGAGTCCATCTGTGCACTCAAAGAGTTGTATCTGAGTCCATCTGTGCACTGAGATAGTTAATCTCTCTTCCAGGTGTTGTAGTTGGTCACATGACCTCTTCTGGGCAGCGGCCAGAGCTGCGCTCCCCTCCCAGGGAGAGGGGGGAGAGGGGGTTGCAGCAGGACCCCTGCTGGGCCATGGCGGAGTGGGTCCGGCCCGTGGAGCCAGCAGGATCCAGCAGCCAAGCCCAAACTCAGTGAAAGCACGGCACGGGCTGATAGCTTCCCCTCCCCCCGCACCATTGGGTGAAACTCAGCAGTCAGGAGCTGCAGCGGCGCTCCTGGAAAGAGGGGGGGAGCGGGGGTGGGGGAGAGCCGGGGTGGCCCGCATCTCAGCGACAACGCGCCGCCGCGGGCTGATGGCTTCCCCTCCCCCTGCCTGGCAGCTGCGGGTGAAGTATAGGCTCGGCTCCCCCTGGCAGAGCGGGGAGGGCTTGGCCCCTCGGGCAGAGCAGAGTGGGCCAGACCAGCCTGGGACCTAGCTGGCCTGGGTGGACCGGTGGGCTCCCCTGTTACCCGTTCAGAAGCTGGAAACCAAGGGAAAAAACCTGTGTTTCTCCTCTCTTAACATGTGAATCACAGAGGCGGACTTATTATTTAAGTGGCTAAATAGAGTGTCTATCTCAAAAATAGCCAACTAATTGGCTCTCCAGGCTTAAGGAAGCTGTACCCACAGGAAACTGCAAAAGTCCTTGCAGGTAAAAGCTTAAGGGAAGATATGTCTGCAGAAAATTGTAAAATCCTTGCAGGTTAAAATGTTACTTTTTTTCAAACCATCACAGACTTGAAGGGGGAAATTGCTTTCCAGTAGACTGAAATTTGTATTGTTCTCACAGTAGAAAAAAAAAGTAACTGTTTTTCAGCGGCTGTAATAATATGTTTTGGGGTCCAAAGCACAAAATGGTGAACATTAAATTAGTCAATGAGACAGCCTAAGAGTTTCTCAGACAAGGAAGCATGTAAATTGCTATTAGAACATACTGGTGAAATAACAGTTCTTGTAGGTGAATATATCCTCTGCTGTAGGTAAGATGCAAAAGAAAGTCTTTGTATCTAAATTGTCATAACAAAATCCAGAATCCTTCTTAGTCATTTCTGATAAGTTTTAATATGATCCTTGTTTAATCTGAATATTTGAAAATTAAACTTTGAAACTGAACTTTGGGTGAACACTAATTTTTCACACACTATAGGAGTTTGTTTAGAACTACATAAAGTCAGAAATAATTTGGAACTCTGAATTGACAGAAAACAGAAATGCCATAAGCTCTTCTGTGCTAGTTGCAACTAAAGTATATTGATGGGGTGGTTTACTGTAAAAGTAAGTCATCAATACACAGGTGCAGTTAGAAATTTAAGGTTCAAGGACACATATTGACAGACTGACAAGGAACAGTAGAGGCTAGAAAGAAAAATAAGTGTTTACAGAAAAATTTGTAGAGTTGAATCCTAAGTTAAGATGCTAAAGGTTTCTAAAAGAAACCAAGAAAGAACCTTGTTCCCAAATGAAAAGAAAAACCCAAGTGTAGATGTTGCTATGAAAGCAGATTAGGATTTCCTAGATGAACAATTAATAAAGTCTGCAAGTATTACTTTACTTGCTGACATAAACATGAACTCCAAATAGATGTCTTACCATGAGAGTTTATTTTTTGTGCCATGAGCCCAAATCAAAACAAAGCAGACTCATACTACATCAGCCTTCTTCTCCTGGAAGATATGTGCATTATGTTTTCCAAAGCCTCTCTGGTTTTTCTGCATGTAGGCAAAAAAAGCTGACAAATTCTGATGAATCTATTCTCAGTGCCTAAGACGTATAAAACTTAAGCTTCTGGCAAAAGAAAACGTTCAAAAAAAGGAAGGGAAAAGACAAAGATCATTTTCTCTCCTCTAGAAATAAGAGGAACAACAAGAAAACAAGAAGGAAGAAATCTAAGTGAAAGAAGAAATTAAGAACATGAGAGTGAAAGACAGCAGAATGTGAATGACACACATCAGCATTTCTGGAGTTAATAACTCAGGACACTCTTTTGTGGTCTGTATGTCTACGTTATGTATTCTCTCCTCTGATGCTTCATGTGTGCAGCTGAGCTAAGAAATATCATGACTGTAAGATTGCTTTGATATTCATGCAGAAAGAGAATTCTCCATTCCTTCCGTTGCAACTTGCCACTTTTACTTTTTGGCCAGAAACAGCCTAAGCTTATTATTGTCCGAAATGGTAGCTGACAGATTAAACATGTTACTGAGCTTGCATTTTTTTTCTATGAACACCTGGGGGTGGACAACTTTTCTAGACACTTATGAGGCCACATCTTGATGCTTTTGTTATTTTTCTATAAACTGTGTTCATGTAATTGACTACTGAGGATGAGATAATCCCGGTAGACCCACAATAAATACAGTTAACCTGAGAGTATGGCACAAACTGCTTTGTCTTGCTGCTGATACTAATTCTAAAAGCAGAACCTCATTGCCATGATTTTCAAAAGTGACTTCTATGTTTCAGTTATCTGTGCATGTTTAGCTGGGGACAAGGCATTAGGCTTATCTTTCATTTTCTGAATATTCACTTAATTCTGAACATCAAATCCTTTAAAGTTTCTCTTGTTGGATACTAAGAATTGTCAGGTCCTTTTGTAAAATGTGGCCCTACTCTCAGTAGATATTTGCTGAGCCCAAGTTACCATCTCTCCTTGTAGCTTGGTGTTCACAAATTAAAATTGGTATGACCCAGTTCTTACAAATGTGGCACTTCAGATTTACACCCCTCTGCAGAACTGTCTTTGTCCAAAAGAATAGTACATCCAAGATGGATATTTCTGTCAGGGAACTTTTGTGACTGGCAACAATCTGGGGAGGGTTATAAGATTTCACTGTTTCTTGCAATATTTTATACCTTTCTATTGTTTTTTTTATTATTTTATTATCTATTACTACTATTTAAAAAATACAAAGTCAGAGCAGTTACAAGGTAAAATACCGCTTGATTCATCCTCTGCAGTAATGTCATTAGGGACTGAAATGCCAGCTTTAACACAGAAATCTTCATTGCCTCCTGACACTGAGCCACACTACACCTGCCAATCTCCCAATAGTCAGTTTTCTTGCTTCTTTTTTTAAAACTAAGCTGAAACATCTAATTAAATTTAAAATAGAATGGCCCTGGGAAGAACTCTTCTGAAAGCTGCAGTTGAGATTGCAGCTCATCTTCACTGAGGGCTAAGACACTCAATATCACATTCTTTCATGAAATCACATGAGTTTTATATATCCAAAAGGAAGACTTTTGCAAAGTCAGCCAGCACAAAGCAGCCATGTAACTAAAGAAAGTAATTTGGTATACATACAGAGGAGAAATTAACTTTGGGGGAGAATGAGTGCCAGGTAAAATGCAAATGGATGGATGAACAGTATTTCTGCTGGCATGGAGTTCCTAGGCCTGATTTGGCACCAATGTGGTAAAAGGGAGAATAAAAACTGTTTAATAGGTTTCAGCACCATGTTCTGAAAATTTCAGCTTGACTTAAAGGTCATCTCCACTGCAGTTACCACAGTCAGTCTAAAACTCTAGGCCGTTTTTCCAAAGAAGTTTTCTGCATGAGAAAATGTTAGGGCCCAGAGGCAGAAGCTGAGATGAGGAATTGTTGGTTGAGTTTGCGCATGAACTATGAAAATCAGTTTCAGGTGCATCCAAAAGGCCTGATCCTGAATGCCTGCAGTTCCATTTGAATTCATTAACTTCAGTCAGCAGCTCACTGAGGGTCAGATTGTGATTTTGAGATACAAACCAAAACCAATGAGCAGTATGTCTGAAAACTGTAGTAGAAGCAAACCCAAGTAATGTAAATCCCTTTCCTTCAGCTTCTTAAAGCTAGCGAAACAAAAGAGCAATTTACTGTGTTATGTATTGTTTTCCTCAGACTTTCTTAGCTGCATCAGCTAGATAGAATAAAATAACTTTTACTTCTAATAGTCTAGTATTTGATTTTCATTAAAAAAAAAAAAAAAGATGTTATAGCACATAGAGTACTTTTTAAGCACTCCAGAAAAAGAGAATCCTTGATCCCAAAATACCAGACTATTCAAATGTTGATTTTGTTGAAACTACCAGGTTTATGCTTCCTGGAATTTTTCTAACTTTCTTTATTATTATTTTTCCCATAGCCAGAGATATTGAACAAATCAAAAGGTGCTTAGAAAAATCCTTGAGAGTTAAAAACAATCCACTTTTTTTTGCAATAGGCCTAGAAAAAAGCCACTTTTTTCCCCAAAATTTAACTTGGCATAGAGAAAAAGTACTTAGTAGTAAGAAGAGGAAGCATAATCAAATACTAGTTATCCAGTTCCTCCCTTTAAGTTTGAACGTTTGTATTAATATGACAAGTGGTGTTTGATATTTCTTCACAAAGATATCATCTCTAAGTGTATGGAAATACACTTTCTAGCAGTTACAAAGTCTGTTGGGTATAGCAGAACTGTTTATTGGCAAAGTTGTAATCTCTTGCTTTCCTTCCTCAGATAGCTTTATTAAAAGCTAAAGTGTCCTCCTTTTCTACTCCATAAATACATCAATGATCAAGCAGTATTCAGAGAATGTAGAGGAAAGGTAAGTACCTACTTGGGAGTTAATGTCAAGAAATTATCTTATTAAATCATAGTTTTGCAGGATGGTACCAACAATAAACAGCGAGGGGGGAAAATGGTGTTTGTAACATTTAGAAACAGACTACCAAGATAAAATCTGCTTCCACAACAACAGGCCTACTTATTTGCTTTGGAGAGCTATACTTGTAAAAGACAGAAAAGGTACAATTTTAAATTATGTTCCCAAGATAGGCATATTCAAGAATCTTTACAGAAAGGTGATCCCCCAGCACCTGATAACCTGCAATCATCTGTAAAATCGCTATTAAAAAGACAGTCATCTTGCCTGTGTAATATAAATATCATCTTGGCAGAAAATAATAGTCTCTTTTTGAAGTGTTTTCCTGACAAAAATTTAAAAAATTTAAGCATGGAATATGGTAATGCTAAAGAGAAAAGCCCCCAGTGCAATAACTATTATGTTCTTAACACCTAATTTAGAGACTGCGATACAGGATAGATGCAACTGTCCAACATAATTTCAGAGTGTGTGGATTGGACATTCATATTTCAAGTTTAAAACTAGTAAATTATTACCCACATAGTAATTTCCTGTATGTCTTTCCCAAATACTGTTTCCTTAGAATCCTTTCTCCCTACTGGCTGGAGATTTGTGATTAGTTCTTTCTCCTGTGTTGGCAATTGACGATGGCAACAGCAAGGTTTCCAGTGCCAATATCTCCTTCTTTCACTGTTTTCTCTTTTTCTTCGTAAGAGAGAACTGGGAAATGAGAGGAAGAGATAATAATATATAAAACATAACAACAGAATGTTCTGTTTTCCTTACATCTACTCATGACTTACAGCAATAATATCATAGACTTCTCTTTTTATGATAGAATTTCTTCCTTTTAATAATTCTGCTCCCCAGAGAGAAGTATTATAAGTGGGTTTTTTTTTCCATACTTTTGCCTAGACATAAAAGTAAATTCTAGGGGTATGTTTAGCAAATGTACTACCAGAACACTATTAATAACGAATGTTGGGTGTTTAGAGAGAAAAAAGGCATGGTAACTACTCCCAGAGGCTGCCATTAAGATGTTCCTTAACAAAACATCTCACCTGGAGAGCTTTCAAATGAATTCCCAAAACTAGCGTCTTTCCTTAGCAATTTCTCTTGTAGGAAATACAAACATTATATAACACCAGAAATGTAAACTTTTAAAATTTTTTTTGTTGTTATTCTCTGTGCGAGTCTCCTTTTAGTTTCTACTACTTTTCTGGAAATTACTTCTTATGTAAGATGCCCCTCACATCAGTGTGCTATCAGTGTTTACACCCCTGGAGCACTGCACTTCATGATGATCCAGCTCAGATCAGCCAGGTGCTGCCCTAGATAGCAGTCTTTCCCTGTGGGCACACCCTGGCTTGTAATGTAGGCATGCAACCTACTTTAAAAATTCCCACCCACATACACAGACACACTCATGGAGTTAGCCTTTTCCTTGCTGAAAGCAAGACTTTTAGGAAACACTCTCACTGAAATATTCACATTTCTTCTTGATAAGCAAATCAGTAACAGGGGAGCTTGTAATTTGGTTTAGCGTGACCTAGCTCTCAGATATGCAGCCAATAATATTTTTGTTGTGTTTACATCTGGGTTTTGAAGGGTTTTTTTACTACACAGTAACTATTCTGTGATTCTATTTATTACGCAAACCTCTGCCTCACTGAAATATTCCTCTTTATAAGCTTTCCAAAAGGCAACACAGCTTAACCAATGTAGAAGTTTGCAGGCCTTTATGAACCATTTATAAAGAAGTGGTATGATATGGTGGGCTCACCCTGGCTGTATGACAGGTGCCCACCAGAGCCATTTCATCAGTCCTCTCCTCAGCCTGACAGGTGAGAAAAAAATTCCAAGAGGCTGATAGGATAAGAACAGGGAGAGATCACTTACCAATTACCATCATGAGCAAGAAAAAGCTTGGGGATACCAATTTAATTTATTATTAATCAAATCAAAGAAAGATAATGAGAAATAAATAATTAAAAAAAAAAATTGAAAGAGGCCAAACTTCCCTCCAATCCTCCCTTCATCCCAGGCTAAACTTCACTTCCAATTTTCTCTACTTCCCCAGTGGTGCCAGGGCACAGAGAATGGGGGCTGTAGTCAGTTCA
>WEKY01059932.1:0-16740 GCA_013390045.1 Picathartes gymnocephalus | reverse complement strand
CTCAAGATCCAACATACCAAAACCTATGAAGTGTTGGTAAAAAATCCCTAGGGCACCTTCTTCTTTTGTGTATAGAGTAGAGGGCTCAGTTAGATCTAACAATCAGTTCCAGCTGTCATGTCACTTCTATACTGAGTACAACAAAGTCTTCTTTATAGCTAAGTAAATATAAAATACTAAAATATGTGCGTACATTTCAAAACATGTTTAATCTGGTGAGGGTGGAAAAGATCCAAATCCTTTCTTGTCCAATCTCAAATCCCAGGAAATAATTGGGAAGCATTTCCATTCATCCTAGCAGGAAAAAACTTCAAAAAATACTTGTTCAAGCTGTAACTGCACATACCAGCAACCAGCATTTCCCCCTACAGACAATACATATGGTATTCATTAGTAAAATATATTTATTAAAATACAAATACATCTTGATTGAAATTTAAAATATTCTGCTTCGAATAATTGACATTGCTTCACCAAGTTCCTGTAGAGTTGCCTTATATTCTTTTCTCTTGAGTGGTACAGGGATGTCTGGGTAATATCTCTCTTTTATGTGTTAAAGAAAAGAGAGTGTGAAACAAAATTGTGGATGAAATGCTAGGCATAGAGAGATTTAATATGAGAGATTTATAATACTAATAACCAGTCTGTAATGGCTGCCAAGATCATGGAGCATGGAGTACTTAAACTACCTGCTAGGTCCACGTCATGCCACAGAATTGTAATGATTAATACTCTTACCATTTCCAGCCAAATATGGGGAATGTTAACAAATTTTTAATGTCAGCTAAATTTGATGACTTTGTCAGGTACTTCCAGTTTTGCTTAATACCAAATATTTTCACCTAGTATGGACAAGGAGAAAATGTGGATTTCCAAAGCTTCATTTTGCAAAGATATTTTATGTAGGCACAGCAACTGAACATGACCATGGGCTGCTTTTTTTTAATTATGTAATTTGTCTGTTTGAAAATGGTGAGAAAACAGAAACATGCTGCTCAGAGCTTGCATCTTCCAGTATCTTCAAGTAATGGTGAAAAACAAAAAAAACCCATCATCAAAGGAGTTCAGCAGTTTATCTGCAAAGACATGAGTCTGTGAGAGCTTTAATATGAACAAAAGTAGGATAATTAGTTTTATTTAGAGAAGTAGAGTGAGACATTAGACTTTGTCTGTGAATATTTCATTTTTAACAAGAATGTGCAAATACAGGCACTAAAGTTAGAGTGAAACAATACAGGCTGTTGGAAGACCCCAAGGCATTTAGTGTATATACTGCACAGGAAGAAGTGTGCTGATTATTCCTTCTATAATTCCAGAAGAAATGGGGAAAGGAAAAAAAACTCCCATAGGGAATATAAGCATAGTCCCATAATCAATATATACACATGCTGCGTTAGGCATTTTTCTTAACATTAAAGACTTGATCATGATGCGATGATTATGAATATTCACGATCTCTTCAATGGTAATGGTTTTTCAGCGCATCTCTGATGTCCTGGTCCTAATCCTGCTTTTCAGGGCATGTACTGTGTTATTGCTTCCATACTTGGTACTTTTTATTTACAAGGTTTTAATTATTACAAAGTTTTATTATTTATATTATTTACAATTGTTAACCTGTTTAATGGAGTTCAAAGTTCATTTGAGATTTCCTAGCAAATATAATATCCTCCTGGTATTTGAAGGCAGAAGATACTTAGCTTTTAGACATATTTTAACTGTGTAATCTTGTATCTGAAAGCACAGATCTATGAGAGACAGGCACTTGCTAGGCTACTGGAGCTGTTTTCCAAATGTATCCTTATTCAAAAGACATTGCAAAGTTTTTTATTTATTTGTGCAGATGGTACCTAGTAATTCAGAGCAGCATAGAGAGTCTTGTCTTGTACTCTGCCCTATGATTCTATAATTCTTCCAGTCCTAGTGTGTATGGACCCATGATGCCTGATTTGAAGTGCCACTGTAGATTTGCTGCTGGCACTAAGAGCAACCTGAATCCTTTTTCTTTGCCACTGAGGGCAGGAAGAATTATGTATTTATTACAGAAGCACTTGCTGTAATTTGTGAAAATTCGGAAGGGCCTTACATGCTAAAACTTTTTAAAACATTAAAAATTGTATATGCTAAAGCTCCTGGAATATATCTGCATTGCCAAACAAAAGTGTGGTTTTGGTGTGTTCATCATCTGGTTATATAACTAAAACACTGTCCTTTCCTGTTGCTCTTGTTACACAAACTGCCCAGGCTGAGCTACCACAGTTACACTGACAAGGCAGCAGCTTTGCCTTTGTGGACATGCACACCTTTATAGGTGCTGGGCCTGACTGACTTCTTCTGACCTTATGCAGTTACTGATTAATGCCACTGAGAAACTAATGTAAAAATAGTAAAACCAGGGAAGAATGTCAAACATAATGGGATGAATTGTCCCCCCCTCCTTTACCTCTGGAATTTGCTGCCGTGGAGTTCTAATCTTGACAAAAGCTTCTGGATATTGGGATTTTATATACAGGTATAAATATAGATCTGTTTATTAGTCAAGAAATTCAAAACATTTTTGAACTCCCATTAATTCAGAAGGACTTTGTGTTGACCAGACCACCAGAATGCTTTCCTAATGTTTTCTCTTGAATTGTCATACAGTCTTTACATTCTATCAAAGCCATAACCGCAGACAAATGAAATTTTAGTTTCACATCTCTTTAGGAAAGTATCAATATTATCAAAGCCTCTCTATAACACTGAATATAAGCCTTATTATGGACATAATGATTTACACCTTTGACATCCTGCCCCAGAAAGTACTAAGAAGTATTTCACAGCCAAATACCCTTTTGGGAAGTATTAAATACATATCCTATCAGTAATGTGTACCAGAATAGTATCTGTATTGTATAATACACATCTTCTCCTCTTAGGCTTTCCTAAGATTCCTTGCTATTCCATAACTGAGAAGAGAGTGGAAACTGAGGAAGTTTGTAACTGATTTCCTTCATGTTAGTATTTTTATATGCTTTAATATATTCCAGTTACTCTACAGATGTTGTACAAACTAAAAACATCAAAGGTCTTTGAAAAGCAGAAAGTGGGAGAAGGAAAAACAACAGCTGAGATTGTGGAAGAAGATCCTTTTGCTGTTCAGATGATGTACTGGTGTCCTGAAAGCCGAATTTTCTGTGTGGCAGGAGTTTCTGCGTATGTGATTGTTTACAGGTTCAGCAAACATGAAGTAAATACTGAAATTGCAGTAAGTACTTATTTTACTCTCTTATAAGAGAACATAATTTCTAAATCAAATTGCCTTGCTTCATCTGTGCTCAAGTACTTAAATAAAAATAGCAAGCAGTATAAATACAGGTTTAGGGACATTCCATTTTAAACCTTTCCAGGTAATCTTGATCCTATTTCAGTTACTGACAAAAATCTGAGGGTTTGGGAACCTACCCTCCACTTTCTTATTGCTTTAGTAGTAACATACAGTTCAGCTTCCAGACATAGTTTGCTTTTAAGACTTTATGATACAGTAATCTCTGTTGTATTTACCCGTTTTAAAATTACTGTCTGCTCTATATTTTTATCAGTTAATGTACATTGTGCACAATGCTCTTTTTAACTCAAATATTTAATCTCTTTAATTTCTGTTTGTAAGGAGACTGAAAATTATCAGTGAGTTTAACAAAACAAAGAGTTGATCTTTTTCTGGCTTATGCTGACGTTGCTTCCCTAAAGATGGAAACTATATGAAATGCCAGATTATTTGTCACCTTCCCTGATTATAGTTCTTTTCCTTTTCACAGTATCTTAATACACTTTAGAAAGTTCTACTATGGCAAAAAACTGTGTCATTTTTGGCCCGTACCCATGTGCCATTCTGGATGGAAACTCATTACCTGTAACTCTTCTGTTGTTTTCCACTCATTTTTTCCCCCCCAGGCAATTATTAAGCTGCCTGAATGTATCATTTCAGGAAAGGTTTAAAACTAATGAACCGTAATTTCATGTTACTGACCCGCTCATGTATAATGCTGCTGAAATTACTCCATTTCAGTATTCTTATATTGTTCCACAGCAAGTGCACCTTATCTTTTATTATCTATAATTTGTGTTTTCTCCCTATCCTTCACTTTTCTGGCTGAATTGCATCATTACTGTTATTTTCCAAAGTGTTATAATATGTGCAATTTACCAGTGTTCTCAGATTTCATCTGTAATTAATAAACATTTTTCTCTGATCATTAAACATGCAATCTTGATGGCATAGTCACAGAATTCCCCTGGGTTTTGTGCATCTCTGAAATGGGCTTTCTCTCTTGTTTCTGCACTTTTGCTGCTTGCATTCAAGTCTTTGCTCTAAATGATGCGGGGAGGTTTAATCAAAAGTATGGAATTCTTTGGAATCCAAAAAATCTTTGTGTCTTTGTATGGAGGCTGAGCTGGCCAGTCTCAGGATTTCTTTGCTGCCTGAGGTACAAAGCACTTTGTGTCCTCCCTTCTTTGTCAGCCAGACTGAACTTACCTTGAGTTCAATCTACAAATCCCAGCATTTTAAGGCCCCCACATTGGTTTGACTGCCCTGATGTCAGTGTTGCTGTGGTAAGGGGGGCTACTGAGAGGTTCCTCCGTGTAGCAGGGAAGTCTGCAGCTGAATGTGCCTTTGGGGCATAGGCTGTGCCTGCAATTTCCTCAAGAGAAGTATTATTTGCATCATTTCATATCAGATTCTGGAGGCAAGGAGTATGCTTGAGACAAATTCTGCTTCACAGCCAACCTTGGAGTCATTGTCATGCAGTTACATAAAAAGCATTTGCTGCTGTTATTTTTGTTTTCTTATCTGAATCCACTCCATCCTGTCTCAAAAGGATCTATTCATTAAACATGATCACTTTCTCAGTGAGCAGGCTTTCCTCAGTGAAGCTCCTCTTCAAAGCTCTTGAGAAGAAACATAGGAAAAAATTTACACTCATTTGAATGTGGAAAGGGGAATCAATGAGCCTAGTGATGAGATCCCCCCAAAATGTCTTTACTCTGTGTCAAAATAAATCAGTTTAACATTTCTCTAACCCTCCTAAGGTCCAGTCAACGCAGGGACAAAAACATAAGAAAAATCAGTGTTTTTCCTTATCTCTTAAAATGCACAATAGCTAGAATTTAACAAAATGAATTTTAGTAGAAAAAGGAATACACTCAGAAAAACATCCAAAGAGGAGTGGTGCACTTCTAACATGGTAAGCAGAAGAACATACTCTTCAACAGTTACTCCAGTCCTGCAATATTAAACAGCATTATAAATTGTTTCAGTCAGCTGCAATTGCTTCCAGATTAGATTTTCCTGAACTCAGTATTTCACTCATTAGTCCTTGAAGGCAAATGTTTTCTGTAGGTTTCTTTAACTGATTCAGGCAAAAAAAATATCCATGGATTTTGCAAGGAGAAAACAAAAGTGAAATTTTGAGAAAGGACTCTCTCTCCTGGTTGAACAGAATCACTTCTTTCTGCAATCTTGTGTGTTTTAACACAGTGATTGAGAAACAGGTGACCCTTCAGCACTACTCACCTTTATCTCCCGATTCCCATGAAATTTAGGTATTTTGTTAATCTTCATTCTGGTACAGATGATGTCTCAGTGAAAGATCACTAAGATGAAGCTTGCAGTGTCTACCTCTCTAATTGCTTCTGTTCCTTTCAAGGTAGCAGCACTGAAATTACTGTTCAGCTAGTAATCTTCAGACGTTGTCTCTTTGAGAGCTGTACCTTGGCTTTTATTCTTTTCAAAATGTGGATCTCCTTGGACAACTCATGAAGTAGAATTAATTGCTCAGTATTTACTTACCTATATTTGAACTTGATTCCTGTCCAGTTTCTCCTGTGTTTTGGAGTCCTTCAGTTAATATTTCCTGAATTAATGGAGAGAATTTTAGGGTGGTTTGGCCTCCTTTTCCCTTTCTAGAGAGGCCAGAAGGAAAGCAAAAGGTGACTGGTGAATTTTGCTTTCTAGAATCCACCAAACGCATGTTCATTCTAAGTAATACAGAACTGTCTGTGCTGTAAGCTCTGATTTCCTGACCCCCACCTATGGACAAATGAAGCTCATGTATCAGTACTATTCACACTGTCAGGCTTATCCATCCTGGCTAAAACTTGTCTGGTAGAGACTCTGTTGTATGAATAATCAGGAGGCAGAGTTGATGATCCTTCTAGTTCCTATCTGATGTCGCTGTTACTCTGTATAAATAACAAATGACAGTATTCTTTGCCAGCAAATTATAGTGATAAATGGGGGTTATTTTATAAAAAAAGGCATACTGATATTTATTTTAAAGTAACAGAACTTTCAGCAGCTTTCCTTATTAAATGATAACTTAGCTTTTTATTTATTTAAGTCATTAGAGGTACGACTTCAGTGTGAAGTAGAAGACATCATTACTCCTGAACCAGAAACAAATCCTCCATTTCCAGATGCCTCCTCCCAGCTTCCTTCTCTAAAGAGCCTTTCAGGCAGTACCAACACTGTAGCATGTGAAGGAACCATGAAGGACAGTATCCCATGTCTTAGGTAAGTCTACGCCATTGCTCAAATATTAGTCTTTCTAAAAAGCATTCTTATCTGTTAATCAATCCATCAACTCCCAAGAAAAAGAGGTTAATTGTATGTATGTGACACAAAATGAGAAGAAACCAGAGTATGGAACAAACAAAATAATTAAGGCAAAATAATCAACAAGGGATTGTTAAAGGATAGAAATAATTAAGAAGAATATAAACTGTTACAAGTAAGGGTTTGACTGTCATTTTCCAGGGTGATCTAGGAGTAAATCTTCAAGGAATTTCTGAGGAACCTTTTTTTTATAGTTCATGAAGAAGCTTCCATAAAAGCTGACATATGCAAAGGTTTCTCTCCTTGATTAATTAATATAGCACAAAAAATTTCCTGTATGAAAGAACCGTGTGCATTTTATGGTGTGTAAGGCATGGCAACTGTGTTCATGCTTATGAAACAATCTTTAAAATATACAGTTATGAAACAGTCGTACTGTGTAGAAGTGTATATTTGTTTAATCTTTAGAAAGAAGCAACTTGTTTTCTGCTAGAAAACATTGTCACTGTTTTGGAGTAGATTAATATGTTCTTATTAATAAGACAGATAAATTATGGGTTTGAATAGTTTAAAACAAGAATTCTGTACAAAACTCTATAAACTGTAATTTTCCAGCAATTAGAGTGCATTGCTGACAACAATTGCTCTAATTTTAGTGAATTAATTATTATTTTGGTCTAATTATTATTAAATCTTTTAAATGCCTCTATTATTTCAAAAGCAGTTAAAATGAACATTTCCTGATTTTGCAGATGCTTTGGGCTGCCCGGCTCCTGAAAATGGCACTAGCATTTAAAAGCAATATTGTGATACTGTCCTTGTAAAATTAACAGTATTTTTTGGCATTCTGTTCATTTGTCCACCTCCTTCTGTCAGGCAGTTGAACTTCAAACCTCAGTTTAATCATTAATTTGAACTATGAAAATGAATAAGAGAGGCAGAAATGGGTTATTAAAAAAATCCAAATGTGAAATTTGTTTATGACATTGATATCAGGAAGAATGCAGTAATTTAATCATTTTACTAGGTAAGATTTTTGCTTAAGAGATTCTTACTTGATTTTGTCTGGGAAGGAGAGGAATTGTTTATGTTGGAGGCAGGAAAGTTGTAATGAAGCCACAGTGGTTCTGCTTGTTAGTTTTTAGAATTTTTCTTAATCTCAAATTAAGCTGGCCAATAGATTTTTGTCAAATTTTACACAGGGTTACTGTAATCTTATTTTGACTGAGAAATCAAAGTCAGAGTAATTATACCACCAAAACTGCTGGCACACTTCTACATTTAGATAAAAGCATACTTCTGTATGCTATTATCCTTCTCAGGGAAGACATACAAATATCCACTTTCCCCCGCAAACCTTAGCTGCATCCACAGGCCTTGTCTAAGAACTTCTGATCTAAGCAGAATTACCATGATAAAATGAAAGTAGTGCTGAAAACACAGGAAAAAAAACCAATAAAGACCAGGATGATGCTGTTGACTTTATATGCAAGTCATTCAGGTGGGCAGCAGCACAGAATCTAAAATAGAGTAACAATAATGTAAAGCTTGCAGCCATCTGCATATGGAGGGTGAGCGCACAGCTTGAACTGTATTGATAATGCACATAGAATTTTACACACATACATAAGTGGCTCCATTATGTTTATTTTCATATCTGCTTCTCAACATTGTTACAGCAAATGAGTGGTACTCCACACTACATAATTTTTTCTAGCCAGAAGTCAGAATGACTGAATGTGTTTGTGTCTGTGAATAGCTACTAGGAAGAAAGTAATTGGAGGGACTGAAGTAATGAAAACTTGGCACTTTTCTGAAATCAGAAGTAACTGTTACCTAGAGAGGCAGGAAGCAGTATGCAATAAATACCGTTCTTGCTTCTTTCAGAAGATTTTGCAGTGAAATAGGCAGCTGTAATAACCTAAGAAACCAATGGATTTGTGATTATGCAGATAAATACTTTTGATGTAAAAGCTGTTATCATAAAACTGTACCCAGAATGTCAGTCTTCGTTCCCAGACTTCTGATATCATCCCAAAATTAGGTCAATCAAGGGTTTTGACAGAAGCTTCAAGTAACTCCAAAGTGATAAGGAACTGTGAATATCTTTTGAAGAAAGCTAAAAACCAAAACTTTGCAACAACTAAATTCAGTGTAGCATAACAAGAACATGTCAAGGAAATAATTGAATGTCTGCATTCCTTCTGCTCATATTCCTGCAGTCTGTTTAGGCTTATATTACAAACACTTCCAAAAAAAGCCATCAAAAACAAGGTGAAGAACTGAATATCTGCATTACTGTTCAAGCAGGATGGTTAGTGGAACAAGGGAAAAAGCTTAAAGATTCTTAACCAGGAAGATTTCACAGAAACATGGGAATGACAATCTTAATCATGAAATCTGAAATTATTTTACTCCATTTTTACAGTCTTTCTCCACCTACAGTTTATTCTATGCTTAGAGAAAATCCCTATGAAGTAGTATCTATTTTTATCAAAGCAGATGCTTAAATTTGCAGTGAAAAATACTTAGAGAGAAAGGTGTTTGCTTTTTTTCTCAGGTGACAACAATGCAAAAGAAAACCTAGAAGGTACTTCAAGTTCTCTATTTTTTTCAGCATGCCATTAGAAACACATTGGAAATGTAATACCACATTAAAAAACATGTTTTAGAAGATCAGAATTAATTCTGCAGCCATTGTCAGTCTCATGGTAGCTTGTTTAGAAGAAGGAAAGTATAAATGCATTGCTTTGACAGATATTTGTTGGAGCAGCATGCTTGCCTCTTGTGTTCCCCTACATCATCAGTTATCCATTAGAAAATACGGATGGAAAGCTCAACTGAAAGGGTATTAGACTGAGTCCTGGTTCTTGGATTTCATTTACCTGTCCTATATTTTTAAAACATTTTTAAGGGCAGGAACTGAAAGTTGAAAATGGGGTGCAAGATGGAAAGATCACCACTTTTATGGGTCTTAAAGGCTTATCCACAGACATTAGAAGTTGACGGGCTCCATCACAAACATACTCTGAAGGACCATTTGTAAAATATTCAGCTTCTGCTTGCTGTGAAGTTTCTTGGAAAATAATACATCTTTACTGTGTACAACTTTGTTTGTAGTTTCAATTTATCCTGGTCTCAAAAGACCTCTCCCTTAGCAGCTTGAGTTCACAGATGTTCACACCTTTGTTCTCAGCACAAATACTCCTGGATAATCCAGAGCTTGCTTCATTAATGTTATGGTATCATCACTTCAAAAATGTTCATGGATATGTATCCTATGAACAAAGAAAAGGGCAAAGCTTTAGTGCCAGCAGAACAGGTCAGACACTGCACAACTCTGAGCAGAGGTTTGCTGTTGGTAGAAAACAACAATACAAAGCTATTACCAGCTGTGGGTTGAGCACTTGCTGAACTGCACTGTCATGTCTTTCCTACAGCAATATCCAAGCCAAGTGCCTGATTACTGCTCCAGACAAATATACATGTAAGGTCTGAACAGTACCACAGGGAAAAGAAATAGAGCTGTGAGCATGCCAAGCCACTGTTAAGGAAATGCATTTAGAGGATAGATGAGGAATGACTTTCTTATAAAGTAATAAATAAGGGAAAGTTTTGGCAAGGTCTGTGAATCCTCTAGAATAGAAATGCAAGCAGTACAGCATAAAGTGTATTACTGGAATGGTTAAACCATTCAAGAGAGGGTGTGAATGTGTTTTGAACAGGCAATTACCAAAGAGGTATCAGGTGCAGGTAGCCGTGTGCTGCTGGAAAGGGTTGTGGGGCAGCCTCTGCGAGAAGCAGCTGTGCTTGCCCTGTGCTGGACACAGTAAGGCACAGCTGAGCCCCTCAGCCAAGAGGGTGAACCCTCTGGGAGAACAATGTTAACAAAGGGTAAAAATGCTGCACAGCAGCTATGAGAGAGAAGAGCAAGAAAAAAGGAGAAACAGTTTTGCTGACACCAAGATGAGAGAAGGAGGAGGAATTGCTTCAGGCACTGATGCCTGAATTGGCTACCTGGACACAGAGACTAGACAGGAGTAAGAGAATAAAAGTGAATATTTATTTGAAGGCCTTCCAAGGCACACCTTGGAGAGCACACCCTGGGCTACCAGACCCCAAGATGGACCCCAAGATGGACGACAAGTCACGAGTTCTTGTCACAATTAGAGGTTCTGGTCTATTAGCATATTAACATAAATTCACCAATTAAAACTTTAGCTACTGATGTAATTCTCCCCAGCTTGCCCCCCCTTTCTTTAGATGTTGGTTTACACTTTCTGGGCCTAGGACAGTCCAAGTGTCCTGGAGAGCAGGACTGGAGAGGGTTGTTATGTCTGTCATAATCTGAGAGAGCAGCTAACAGGTTACAAAGCACTTCAGAGTTACACACTAAGTACGACAGGATCTGAAAAATATGAAAATTAAAATCCAAGGCATCAGCACCAGAGTAGAGCTTTCTCTGTGGAGGAGCCCATGATGGTACACGATATTCCCCTGAACCCCATGGAGAGCCCACATTGGAAAAGGCTCCTGGTGGGAGCTGCAACCCTGGAGAGGAGCCCACTCAGGAACAGATTTTCTGGCACAAGCTGTGGCCCATGAGGGATCCACGCTGGAGCAGTCTGTTCCTGAAGAACTGCACTCCACACTGGAACAGGGGAACTGCATGAAGAAGGAATGGCAGATACAAAATACTGAGTGTTATGGATGGACCACAAAAACTGTTCCCCACCCCTACTGTGCTGCTTGGGGTGAGGAAATAGGCAGAAGAGTCAGGACTGAAACTGAGCCTGAAATGAAGGGAGAGGAGAGGGTAATTTTAGTTTCAAAGAATTTTTCATTTTCCTACTCTATTTTTAATTGGCAATAAATTAAATTAATTTTTTCCTAAGTTTAATCTGTATTGCCTCTGATGGTAATTGCTAAGTGATATCCCTGTCTTATCTCAACCTATAAGCTCTTTAATCTTATTTTCTTCCCTTCTGTTGAGGAAGGGGAGTAAAAGAGCAGCTCAGTAGGTGTCTGGCAGACAGATGAGGTTAACTTACAACAGATGTGATTATCTTATTAAGAAAATAGTCTTTATTTTCTAGGAATTTTTCAAAAAGCTTCTGCAGTTAACACTGAGCAGGAGATTTTATCTCTGTGTTATAAGGTACACCCATGCTCCATATCAAACCATGAAAATGTGAGAAGTAATACACTGTCATTTGTTTTTTGTAACTTCTTGTGTCATTAAAGCACTAATTTCTTTATATATTACCCGTGGTGCTACTGGAGTTACGTTTTTGAGAACTTCTGCCTTGGTGTTATTCTGTGGTTTTGTTTTATTTCCATTTGACTCAATTTTCTGCATCTATCTTCAATTTTCCAAGACTGCCAGTAGCCGTGTTTGCCACCAAGGCCTCTATCCCAACAGATGCCATCCAAGTATCTACAAAGAACCTGATAGCCCTGGTTATTGAATGAGAAATTTGAATATCATCTCTTGAAAGAAATGCTTGCTTCAGAGTGTGTTGTCCATGTCTATGTTCACTAGCTACTCTCTTTTCTGTTTCTCAGTCTTCTTTGGGGACTATTTTTCACCAGGGTAGAGGATTATTTGTGATAGACTGCCCTGTTCTATGACTGTGTGCAAAGCGATGCAATACAAGCATTCTCACCAGTAACAGCTACAGTGAAAATGCTCTGACTAGTGGGTTTTACCTGTAAATTATTACCAACAGCATGAAATGTAGTAATGACTAACATGAATACCTCAAAGTATTGCTATTACTGCATAATGTTTTCTTTCAGTGTATCCCATGTTAAGTTGCACCACTCAAAAATGCACGTAAAGCAGTCATACAGAGGTGTTCAGCTCTTACACTTCCCCTTAAAATGTAGACCTTCACTACCTCCTTTGCAAGTCACTGAACTTGCCAGAACACAGTAGGAGCAGGCATTAATAGTTACATCAGATTTGATGTAAGAAGCATTCGTTCACATATTAGGTGATTATACTCCTAGAAATAGAACAGGGCTTGTTTGCACTACGTGGACAAACAGATTTGTCAAGTCCATAAGTTTTGAATATGCTCTGGTGAGGACCACTGCAGAAAGGTATATCTTCTCATATTCTCTTGCCTCTTTGCATTTTTCTGTCATGCTTTACTTCAGAAGAAAAAAAACCTCCAAATACACAGAAATGTCATTTTTCAAAGTCTCCAAAGAAAGTATTTAAGGTTTTTCATTCAAGTTCACTAATCATAATGATGCAAAGCAGTTGTTATTTGTGGCCCAGTGTTTGTTTGTTTGTTTGTTCTTATTTTGTACCTCTTCTTCTTAGCGTTAAGGCTCGACCTGTGCGGATGCCTCCTGGCTACCAGGCAGATCTTGTTATCCAGTTGGTGTGGGTGGATGGTGAACCTCCGCAGCAGATTACCAGTCTTGCTGTAAACTCTGCTTATGGACTGTAAGTAACTCAGAATTAAAGTTGCATTGATTTATTGTTCATTGCACTAAATCATGTATTTTCCAACTATACTTTGAAATTTCCCACAGACAATTAAGGTCAAAGCCAAGTATTCAGATACTGTAAATCATATTCTTAGGGAAAAATTATTTGAATTCACATAGCGATTGTAATACGGGATGTTAAACTGCCATTCTTGCCAATATTTTTACTAATCCCATTTAAAAGACTGAATCTTTTCACATAATTCTTTCCATCCTCTCAAATAAGATCCAATTGCATTTCAAATCTGTAATTTTCAAAATTATTTTGAAAGGTTCACCAAGGTGAACTGCATTTAATAGGCAATGGTGAAGTGATTAACTGTTAAATGGCATTTATCATGACATCATATCTTAGCTGGAAATTGTCTTCTGAGAGCAGCATTTTTGTGTCTATGCTAATGTCTGTTTGCACAAGAATTGGTGACCTGAAATTGAGAATTGAATAAAGAACATTTAAATGCTGTATTCTGGCAATGCAAGTGAGTGTGTGTAATTGTTTCCTCGGGTTCAATTTATTTGCAAATTTTGAATGTTTTCTCTTACTGAGAGTCAGCCAGATATATTAAATTGGTTTTCCCTGTAGGTGTTACTCCAGTAAAACTATTGGTTGTAATGGGTGTTAGGTGCTGACTCCTGCTGATTTTCAGTAAGTCACTGGACTCTTTTCAGACACTTTGGCAGTTCAATGCAGAGTTTTTACATTTGTGCAAAAATATTGTCTTCTGGAGGCTGTTTTTTCAAGTTTTCAGCCTGAATTTCTAGATAGTTTCCTATTAATGAATTCTTGGAGTTTCTTTTCTTTACCATGCCTCAATGCATTTGTCACTTGTGCAAACTGTGCCTGATTTGCTCCCTTGCAGGTCTCAGACCTCAAGGCAGTATCTGAATAATCACAACATTCTTTCACTTGTAAATTATTCTGATAGGTTGTGGTTCTCTTAATGGTCACAGTGGTTTCCTAAACCGATGATTTGATTCAATTAAATGCTTTAAATTGTTTCATTTGCTAGGAACAATAATAGTTTACAGGACAGCCTCCTTTAAAACACCATAAGCTAAGTGCAAGAGTGTTTCAGAAATAAATTAATGTATGAACAAAGGCTGATAACCTAAATCTAACTTTCCTATAAAACCTACCCAAGAAAGTTCTTTTCCCTTACATTTTTTCTGCAGACTCTCTCTTCCTTTCTCTTGTCTCTCTGAGCTTTTTCCTCAGGCCTATGACAAGGCACAGTCCTTTCTTCCATCAGAATTTTTGTTGACTACTTTAATTGTCACCTGTTATCTGCCTTCACAATGTGGAAAACCTGTGCTGCTTCAGCATGAAGCCTGAGAACACGTAATTTTTGCCATGCTAGTGGTAGAGTTATTTGGGCCATCTTGTGCCTAATTTTTCTTCCTATACTAATCGGTTTAACTAGGTCAAAGGCATAAAATGGTTAGTGTGTTCTGGAGAGTCTCTTTCCAGTATTATTTTCAATACTGTGATTTCTGGAACTGTTCGACTGCAGCCATGAAATAGGAATAAAGTGAGATACAAAAGACCTTTATTCCCAGCAAAGATTAAAGACTTCAGACACTGCAAAATTTTATTTAATGTATTTGGTTTACTTTTAACAGTACCAAGGCTACAAATTAAAAGTATTGACACCTGTTTTATGTTGAAATGCATAATCAAAAACTTCTTCATGTTATGAAAGTAGAAAAGAAAATTTTACAAAATGCTTCAATTACAACTGTAGAACTAGGTTAACCTTGAGGAACAAGGTTAAATACAAATAAGAAATTTGTTTTAAAGCAGGTTCTGTTGGACTGAAAGCAGTCACTGAAAATTTATTACCAACTCATGGGGTAACAGTTTTCAGCTAATCTGCCTATTAATTGTCAAGAAATGTCTGATGAGGGGTTTATGACATTTCTGTGAAAGATACCAACAGAATAGAACATCACCTAGCAACTAATTCTGCTCATTGCTCAAAACTGAGAAATTTATTTTGTATTTGATTCCATAAGGACTTGGTTGTTAGCAATTTATCTTAAGTCTTGTTAATAGTAATGGCTGTCTAGATTTTTTTACCAATCCTCAGAAGTGTTATAATATTAATGAGAAATTTCTGATTATTTTTTAAACTAATTTGTTTGGGTATAAGAAATACTAGATCCACGCTTATGCGTGAAATTAGAGGAGTTTAAAAAAATACAGACCAGGAAATTATACATTTTCTTAAATTGCTTACCAGGGGTGTGAATGATCACTAGCTCTTCTTGTGACTCACGTTTTCCAAAATTAATAAATCTCAGGTTAATAATTTTCAAAGTACAAATGGCTATTTTTTTCCCCCTAAAGTATTAATAGATGAGATTGACACTTGTCATTTTTATTCCTTTTTTTTTTTTATCCACCCAGAATGCAGGGACTTATGAACACATACCATCGACCCTCTTTTAGTCGAAAACCATTACCCTCATTCACATGAGCCCTCTTCTCAAGCTTGTCCAGGTCCTTCTGGATGGCACTTGTCCCTCAGGCACATCTCAGCTTGGTGTTGTCTGCACATTTGCTGAAGATTCCCTCGATTCCACTGTCTCTGTCACTCGTAAAGACATTAAGCTGTACTGGTCCCAGTATGGGTCCCTGAGGGACTCCACTCCAATCTGGAAAAAAAGTCAATGGGGAGAAATCAGAGTGCATCCATAGTGTTTTCATAGATGCTGTACTGCAGTCTGTGTTGAGACAAGGGTAGTAAACACAGTGTACTAACAACCAGTAGAATTTGAGCCCCTTTTGTAGATGGTGCCTTCATTTGCCAGTTTGGCAGTTGAGGAAAAATAATTTCATTTTTGTTTACGTATTACTTTTTTATTTGCTATATGGAACCCTCTTTTTTATAATACAAGCAGTTGAAGAAAAGGTAGGACAGAAGAAAATTTTCTAGCTACCCTGCTTTCCCTCATTACTTTTCTCTTGCATTATTGTTTTCCACACACAAATTCCTTTCAGATATTTCTTAATGTATCTGTTATATTGGAGATACATTAAGAAGAGTCAGGTGGAGGTGAGTGCACAGCTCAATTTTAGTGCAAATTAAGTGCTTAAATACTTTGCAGTGGTTTAAACTAACCATCTTAATCATTTTTTACATAAAATGACAGAACCTGACAGCAAGTGATTCTGAATATGCTTGAACATGGTTTGTGTTTTTGAGTTTCCTTGCAGCTGTACCTGCAATCCTTTCTGTCTGGAATTTAAAATTGCAGTCTGATACAAAAGGAGAGAGATCTTGCCCATAAATCAAACCACCATCAGAATTCATTTGCAAAAGCATTTCAGAGGGGTAGAAAAGTTTTAACAGGAATCTCTGCTGTAGATAAGCTGACGGAGTTGGAAGGAAATTTTATAAATGCTTTTTGGATTTGGGTATCTCCACAACACAGCCTAATATATTTCATTTATCATTTACATTGAGCTTTAAAAGACTTGTTTTACATGTATTTGTATTTATAATTTAATTTATATATGTGTTTTGTATAAGCACATAACAACTTTCTAAGATCTACGTCCAGATTTTCAGGCTTTATTGATATCATTATTATTAGAGTTATATTGTTCAGTGAAGCAACGTTTAGACAATGTTTACTGCAAT
>WEKY01059923.1:0-42513 GCA_013390045.1 Picathartes gymnocephalus | reverse complement strand
TTCTTCTTAACTATGTCATCACAAAGATGTTACCAACCTCTCCAATAGGCCCAGCCTTGGCCAGCAGCACGTCCATCTTCAGAGCCATCAGGGATTGCCTCTGCTGGACATGGTGGAAGCTTCCAGTAGCTTCCCACAGGAGCCACCTCTGCGGCCCTCCTGCTGCCCAAAACCAGGCTGTGCAAAACCAACACACCATCCTTGCACTTTCTGCTCCTATTAGCAGCCTCTTTGTACCAAGGAAACAGTACAAATCTCAGAGAATAAGCTAGTACCTTGTGACTTCGGTTATTTGAAAAATATTACAACAAATTAATTCTGGTGCAAGTTATCAATGTTGTGTTCTGGACGCTATGCTTATCCTGTAGTAAATGTTCTGCAGGATTGAGAAGGACTTTTTAAAGAGTAGAAACTTTAATTTTTTGATCAGGTGAGAGATTTTCAGAGGGCTAAAATTTCACTAAACCAGATAGATTATCTGCTGTTTCTCCTGATCTGGGGTGCAAAGCACACAGCATGGATGGCATGATGTTTTTCTGTCTCGGTGGGCAATGCTTTGTGCATTTACTGTACAGAATCCCTCTACAGGATGCTGCAGTCAACCACTGCCCCATTCTCATCCAAGTCCTGACAATCACAGCTATTTGTGTGTGACAAGTGAACTTGTTAAGCTTAGAAATAACATGACATTTTTTATTTAGTAAGTACTAAAATGATTAGAAGTACAAAAAAAAAATTCTCCCCTTCAGGACGATAATTTCTAACTAGTAAATATTTTTTGGATTTGCTTTACTGCATCTTCCTCTGCAGGAAGAGATCGAAAGGGCAAAAAGTCTGTAAAATCTTACATGGAAACACCCTCATTATTGCCTTTAAAGAAGAGTAATGGCAAACAGACTGTGACTTCTCATTTCTAAAATCTAGATATTTCTTGAATACAAGTAGGGATTTAAGACTTGGGATTTAAGGCTGTTGCCATGTACCAATCACCAGTCTCAAATACTGCCACTGTATCCAGTAGGATTTTCCCAGACTTGCTCTGAGTTAGTTATAGTCAGAATCTCTTCTACAATATCTCCAAATTCTTTAAGCCTCTATTAGTTTTTTAGAAATGGTTTGGACCTGAGAAATTACTATTTGCAACTAGTGCATCCCTCAGTTTCCCTTAAGGAAATTCTGCAATGTGCTCATATGGGAACTATCTGTGCTTTGTTATCTTATGAATTTTGTACAAGCAGGTACTAGAATTCATATTGCCCATGTAAGCTAAAGAACGTATACACATCCTCCTGTTTGCAGGATTGGGTCCCTAAGCTGCATTATTTTCCATACTTGTCATCTAGAGAGAAACAGTGCTGCAAGGAACCTGAGATTTTCTTGAGTATTTTTGGTCAAGTTTAGGGAAGAGAAAGATATTAAAATAAGTAACTGTATGTTATAACCAAACTTTCATTTCATTTTTTTTTTTTTTTTTTCAAAACCTAATATTTATTTGTTACAAATCCATAACAAGGAAAATTTAAGTATATAAGGATTTGGGGAAAAAAAAAAGGATTAAAAATGTCCACTTTTTTTTTTTTTTTTTTACTACAGAGTAGTGGAACCTATTTAGCTAACTCTTTCTTCCTGGATGTCTGTACTTACTGACAGCTGTGGCAGAAACATAAATTGGTTCTGTTCTGTCCATTGCACCTTTAACTCATTCCTGAAATATCTTCACCAGATTTCCTAAAGATTTTTTGCATTGGTTCACTACTGTCATGCTGCTCTCATCTATAGCAAGAGTATTTACTTTATACCCAAGGCTGTATTTACAAAACGTAATGAACTTTCTAGGTAAAACAGGCTCTTGGGTGCAATTTCAAATAAAAAGCATGAAGAACAGATGAAATTCTAGCATAAAAGCAAATGATTGAGAAAGAACTACTAGCACTAAGGATTATTTTGAACCATGCATTTTGTCAGATTAATTAGTCAGGATTAGTTTCTACTGCAAATCTTTGCAGTGCCTTGATCATTGAACTTCACTGATAATTACTTACTTGCATCCTCATAAAATAAAGGAGATAAATGGTAGTTGATGAAAGGCTCTAATTTATTGTCCCGGCAGAAATAAAAACAAACTTTGCTTTTATACAGAATGGTCACACTGAGAATTTCTATTTTCTTACTTTGAAAGTGGGATTGTTATTAACTGAAAGGGATTATTTACCAAAAAAGCAGAGGTAAAATGTTCTCTCACACTGGGATCAAACTACTCATTATTGCTTTGATATGTTTTTTGAATAAAATGGAAAGGACTCATTCTCTTTGGGATTACTTTAAAGTAGACTTTACAGAATATATAGAAGAAAAATCCTGATTATTTCCTTCCTTCCTTCCTTCCTTCCTTCCTTCCTTCCTGATAGCCTATTATATTCAATAGGAATATTTTATTGACTTCCCTGGATTTATGACTTCTAAAAATAGTTGAAGGGAAGGAGGGGAATCTCAGTTTTACTGCATGTTTCTCAGATGCCCCCAACTTGCAAACCCTGCTGGGTGTTATGAAGCTCTAGGAAATCATAAACTCAATGCATATTTTGGGGAACCGGAGAACATTTCTGCATGTTTCTTTGGAAAATCATTTAGCATTTGCACTACAGGAGAGCCCAGGAGCTGTGCCTGGCTGTGTTCGTGACACAAGGCATTTTCATGGTAAAAAAATAGAGCCTTTAGTCTTTTCTACAGAGAATTACATTTCATCTTCAACAGCACTAGTGGAAAAAACCAAACCAAGAGGGATTGAAAGAGGCAACTCCTCCAGGTATGTTTTGCATAGCATATTGTATATAAATGTAATGAACAGATTAGAAGTGGTAACAGATTTCCTTCCAGCTTACTTGTTAATTTTTGCTATACCCTTCTGTAAAGCAAGTTAATTTTTAAGGCTTGGTCATGAGCCATTTATTTAGTCAAGTTTTCTTTTGTTTTCCTTACTTATTTGTGCATTTCTGGCTTCAGACTGTTTGAATATAAAGTCATGGTGAATCTTCTCTCCTCCTGTTTCAGATGAAAGAGAGAAAGAGTCTATTTTGGAATCTTTTCAATGGCTGAATTGAGCACAACACATTTTCAGCAAACAGTTCTTCTCCTCAAATCTCCTGGTTTAAATTTTCAATAGCACAGTACTGCTGCTTGTATGCCAAATCTCTAATTATGTTGCTCCAAATAATCACCTCCAAATGAAGAGGGTGACAAAAAAAAAATGCCCTTTTGCCAAGGATTTCATAAATCTTGAATCCTCCTGGGAGTGAGACAGACAGAATATGAAGCCAAGGAAGAAAATTTCTTCAAATAATTTTTGGTAATAGGTTTTGTAATTTTCACTTTTTTAAAATGATAATCCTCTGAATATAGTAGAGAAATGGAACATCTTGTTTGTCAATTAATGTAGAGTGCTTTACAAAAGATATTATGACTTTTGCCTCACCCTGTCTACATCAATATGACAGTCTCATTAATAGTTCCCTGGGGTTTTTTTTCCTCATATTTTTACCATGAGGACAAGTATGGAGTCACCACTCTTTCTGTGGTGTGTATTTACCTTCTCTCTGTGCAGCATCCATCTAGCCTCTCATGACTTAGTTCAAAACACTACTTTGGATTTCTGTTTGCTGCAGAGAGTCATAAATATGGATTTATGTAACCTAGTGTTTATTTAATGAATCCAGTGCTCATTACACTGGAAGTGAATGGTTAACTGCCTTTTCTGAAAATATGTTTAAAATAAGGGCCTTAGTTAACAACTGGCTTCAAGTGTCTCATTTTTGGGGTAGGTGAGAATGAATCGATAAGAGGTGGGTACTACTCAATGTGCTCTGCACATCCTACCAGCAAATATGAATATTCAATATCACAATGAATTTTTAGGTAACAAGGAGCAGAAAATCCACCCTTGATATGACGTTCCCTACTGCAGAGTAGATTTCAGAGAAAAGTCAGCCAGAAGAACTTAGATTTTCTCTTCCTGTGAAGGGCTGTGTGAGACAAATGCCTCAAACAGCAGGAGATACCTGTGTGTCTGCCAGTCCTCGTGAAGATGGGCAATGCCGTGCATTGCAAAGGAGATTGAGCACTTTGCTTAGGAATGTTGGAAAAGAAATCACTGGGATTATTTGATATAGATAAATATGGTAGGAATTACCAATATTTAATAATAACAGTAGTAGTCAAATATGTATACGCCTAGGCAAAAAAGTTTGGATGCTGGTAGATTTAGTCTTGAATTGTTTATATATCCTACCAAATGAACCTCACCTCCCATTTAATGCAATAGAACTTAAGCAATAATTCTGCGAAATAGTTAACTGGCAGAGACAGATGGATTTAAGTCCATGTTTACTGTTCTGTAGTAGAGTGGAAAACACTTAACTTTCTTATGACAAGAATAATATGATTTGAGATAAACCTAAGACAAAATGCCAAGAAAACTGTGCAAGACATATTTTAGTGACGAAATGACAGTGCTAGGATCAGTACACACAAAATCTCTTTCCTTAATATTTTCTTTAACTGCAAGATTTTCATTTGACAGTTAAATGCTGTAATTTTGTGAGACTCACTAGATTGCTTTATTTTCCTCTTTTTATAGAAATCCCTGCTCTCTGATCCCATTCCTGAGGAATTCCAGGTCTATTACAGTGCTGCAATGTCCATTGCTAACTGTGCTTTCAAGTGCTCTGTCCCTGAGACGCTTCCAAACTTGCCAGTGAGAGGAGCCATTCCCAGATTCTTCTGCTGATAAAAAACTTGGTCTTACAAAGACCTGATTCTCTATCTGACCTGTTTGGGACTGGACCTGTGAATTGAAAAAGTGCATGAAAATATGTGAGCTCAAAGTAGCCTGAGTTTCTCTTCACCACTGCATAAGAAGGGGAAATTTGTGAGCTCCAGATGTACCAGGGGGACTAAAAAGGCGGATACAGGGTGCAGCCCTTGCCAGTTTGTACAAAGTGGTAATGAGGACCCATGACACTCTGTTAATCCTGCCTGCAGGGTGGCAGTCTCTGAGCAGCTGCAAGCCCCTACAGCTGCTCTTTAATTCTCTCATTTAATCCTCTCACCCTGTTCCCAGCTAAGGTAAGCAGGAAAACAGCACCAGAAAAAAAACAACAGAATAATAGAATATTTTTTTGTTTGTTTGGGGGTTTTTGTGTGTTTGGTTGTTTGTTTGGGGGGTTGTTTGTTTTGGGTTTTTTGTTTTGCTTTGGTTTGGTTTGGTTTGTTGGGGTTTTTTTGCTATATCTTCTTTCTCTTTGCATGGAAGTTAAACCAATAGGCTCAAGAACTGCACAAGAGAGAACAAGAACAAGTCTCTGTGATTCCACAGGGTAATTTCTGTCTATGTTTACTTGAGTTTGGGAAGAATCACTCATGAAGATATTAATTGGTGTCCACAAATAATTTAAGAGAAATGCAGATAAAGAAATACGCATTTTGGGCAAGGAGGTGGTGGATGTTTAAGAACAAAATCTACCCCCCCATGAAATAACCTGGCATTGCTTAATAGCAGATCTAGGTGTGAGGTTTGTATCTGATGCTTCCAACTCCTGTGGTTCAGATTGGACTCTGGCTCATCTGACCCATACAGACACTTGATGTTTGCCTGATTGAGAATGGATCCATATCAAAGCATTGGCATTTACACAATTAACTGGATGTAGTAAGCAGAGGTCTGGATGCACAATTCAGTAACCCAGAACTTGTAAAAAGCTGATGGCCCTAAAGACAGGCTGGTGATTTCCAGCTGTCTTTGTGAGGCAGAAGCTCCCCATGGGGCTTATTTCCTGATCTACTGAGGTCTCCACGGACGGTTCATTGCCATTTCACCCCCTGGTAGGAGGTAACACTTTGCTCTTCCTTGGGACAGCACTGAAAACCACAGCCCTAGGTTCTCCTAGCTGACTCAACCACAGCTCCATAAGCACCGTCATAATCAGTTGTATCACTCAAAGACTGAAATTGTTCCAGCCTGGATTTTTTTTTCCACACTAAAAGCGTATTTAAATTAATGTTGTTTGGCACAAACAGTAGTTGAACTAATTTCTTGGTCTCTCAAAGCCATGTTTGTGGTGCAGCATAGCTCTCCATGCTGTCTGCTGTGGCTGCTTCCTCATTAAACTTCTCAGTGGAAAAGAAAATGCTACAATCAAAGTCATCCTGGTGGAAAGAGCAGTTTTCTTGAGTCTTCATCTACAAGGAGAAGCCAAATTTTCAAGCATTTGTGCATTGCTTTTCCACATGCAGCCTTAAACTGTAAGGGTTATAAAGGAGAAAATGAATTTTTCCTTCTACAGCATCAAGTTTAAGAAGGATACAACTATGCAATACTGAAATTACCTCAGGAAAAATTTATTTATATATAAAACATTAGATAATAATTAAAGGCTAATGAACTTTCTTATCAGAAGGGCCTATTTAGCCTGACTTCTCCAGAGGAGGATCAGTAGAGTCAGTTCAAAATAACTCATGCCAAAATCCAAAGTCTCTTGAAGTCAATACCATCCCCCTTTTTCTAAAGTACTTAGCAGGTCCCCTGAACCACCTCTTAAGTGAAATTTTTTAAACTTGTATTTGAATGTATCTCATATTTCTTGGTCAGACAGCCATTTCAGGGGGACAGTACAATCACGTGTGTGTGTATATATATATGCACCCCAAAATGATGGCAGGTTCATTCCATATGTTAGGCACAAATAAGACTGTGAAATACTTCTCTGCAACCCAGTAAAATAGCGAGAAGGCAAAAAAGACTTGTGTTGATTCTGTGGATGTTTTAATTGTGAACTGTTTTAGTGAATGTGAGGTTACATTTGAGGTTGTCTCTGCTTCAAGTCAAATCTTTAGCTTACCTGTAAAGGCAGGTATTTGTGACAAAAATCATCACTATATCCAGCCCCAGATGGGTTTCTTCATTGATGCATGTGATAGGAGTTATCTTCTATGTGTCTGCAGACTATACAAGCATGATTTCCTGTTTGCTGTCTCAAAACATCCCTACCAAAGCTTCAGCAAGCCTGACTTGTTTCCAAAAAGCATCCTTTGTGACAACTAAAAGAGAATGTTTGGAACATTATATAATAAAAGCAAACAAAATACAGCAGAAATAATTTTTGATCTCTACAAGAGCTGAAGATGAAAATAAATAAAGACCAAGTGCTGCTTACTGAAATTTCTCTACAGTGTGCACAGAGCAGAAAATAAAATGATTTTGTTGGTTCCATTATCATCCTTGAAAGCAAAACACAAAGAAATGCTGATATCGTACAGGTTCATCTGCCAGCTAGGGAGGAAGAAAAGAAAAAGCAATTAAGAACATTATAAATTTGGTTTGTTGCTCTGGGCTGGAAAGATCCAGTTAAGCATGCTGTGATTCTGAACAGAGAAGTGCAGGAGACAAGCCAAGAGAGAATTTCTCTTGATATTATCACTTGACCTGTTTCCATTGCCTTCCACAGGTCTCCCAGCCAAAGATATATCTGTAGCCAAATCACCTCTGGCTCTCAAAGCTAAAATCTGACAGTCCGTGTATAAATCCACACTCCTGAGGATGTGTGAGCTAAATACCAGCCTGGACATCTTACTCTTGCAGTCTGACCCTGTGAAAGAGCACCATTATGCACACCTCACTAAAGGCACCCAGTCCTGATTTCCAGAGCATGGAACTAGGCGACCATTTCAACTTGTCCTACTCCTTCTACCATCATCTCCTTGGCACAAATTTGCTTGATGTGTGAAACCAAGGAGTAAAAGTAACTCTTGCTCTGTACAGGCAGTAAGAAATTCATACCTTCTCCAGGAAGAAGGCTCAGAATTTCTTGTCTTGCAAATGGTCTTGCGTGTTTTGCATTTTTGTCACATGTCAATTAACCAGCACTGACTTTTTGTCTGGGGACAACACAGGCAAAGAACTGCTTTCATTGCACTTTTTGCACTCTTGTTTTGATAGTCTCTGTGTCCTTTCTTGGTGATTGTGCACAGGACTCCACTGGTATGCACGTAAAACAGCAATGGGAAATGAGTCTATGAGAAATGAATCTAGACCACTTTACTCCTAAGTAAGTGCATCAGGCAGCTGGTACAGGTCCAGCCAGACACAGCTCCCTTGAAACCAAACCTTATCTTTATGTGTCACTGTAATCTGAAGGAAATGAACGCAAGAGAGCTCTCAAGTTACATCTGCTTTACAGCATCTGTCCTTGCAAACTGGTGATGTAGAATAACCCATTTCTCTGGGTCTCTTTCTGGTTCCACTGGTCCCAGAGCTACTGTGACATGGTGCCCTGGGCACGTCTGTGAAGCACAGCCCATAAACCTGCTACCGCTGCCTTAAAATCATTGCTTTGCCATGTGTAGGTCACCCCTGAGCCTGCCTGCTTGTACTGAACTGCAGTTATTTTTGTAGGCAGCATGACCTGTTTTTCTATCCCCTTCATATCTCACACCTGCTTGGTGTGCAGCCAGAGGCTTGCACACAGACAGCCACCCTGTGCCAGGGAGCAGATCTGCCACACCTGCCAAGCCACCAGCAGGCACAATTGTGCCATTGGCAGGTCACAGCTTTGGGCAGGAGCAAAGCAGTCACCTGTTTGTGTTTAAATAGCACTGGAGGCTGGAATAATGTCAGGCCATGGTAGGCTTGCTGGCGCTTTGCAGTGGGTCTCTGGGATCTACCCTGGGCTGGCTTAGTCGTTCTTGTTTTCATGCTCGTGTATAGCACAGAGGGGCCAACAACGAGTTCACGGTGGCCAACAATGGTGCAGTAGCCTGGCAACAACCTGGCACTGGTCATCAGCCACCCAAATCAGCAACAGCTTGGAGAACGTTATGTGCTGAGAACCGAGAATCAACCTGCCAGCACTCAGCTGAGCAGCTGCAGGCTGGGCACAGCCTTCGAGAAGGCTATTGCTGCAATCTGGTGTGAGATTTGTGCCAGATTATCTCCATTCATTAAGTGAGAGAATAGAAAAAATGACCATTTTAATAAGAGTGGAATTAAACTTGAATAGAGAAAAAATGAAACTAGTTGCCTGAATAGAATAAATCTTTTATAGTGTTCCCAGTGGTTTATAAATCATCCCCAGCTAGTTCATATTTGTGTGGAAGTTTTTTGTGAAAAGCTGATCTTATCTTACTGCAAGCATTTCTCTCCTGTTCTGTGGGAAAAAAAAGTGTTTGATTCCATCTGTAGAACAAGGTTAGAAGTAAAATTTTGTTGAGAAATGATGGGATTCTTGAGTCAGAGCAGTAATAAAGAAACCTCAGAGGGAGAAGGTGGGAAAAGGTTATTAGCACTCCAATAAAGGATCATTTGACTCTGGAAATGTTGATTTGCTCTCTTCTTTTGTATGGCACTGGGAAAACCAGAACTGGTTTTTAAATATAATCATACAAATTGGAAATAAATTTCAAAGGTAAACTTTGGTAGATATTTAAAGAGTAATGTTGTACCTTTGAACTGATAAGTTTAATTAAAAGACAGGTGTATCCATGCCTGTTGTAAAAGAGCAAAGCCTGGGTAAGCATTCATAGTGCCTCTCAATTTTGGTTTATTCCTGTTGTTAGAAATGGGTGAGCCTTCCTCATAAGAGACTTGTTCCTACTTTCTCCTTTGGTGGACTTCCTGTTTTCTGAGAGCTTGGGAAAATTTTTGTCAACCCTTCAGTCACTTTGAATGATGCAAACAGACTTTTAGAAGGATTTTATTTCATTGTCTCTTTTTAAATTTTGCCTATTCATTTAGCTTGCATTTTAAAACCTGTTTAAATGCATCATTGAACATTTTAGTTTACTTCCAGGATAGATGCCACTATTTCTCGTTTAGCAAATTAATGAACTGAGGCACAAAGTGTGTAGCTGAGACAGGTGATGCACCTACTAAGCACAGATTAACCTGTAGTACTAGTTCCCGAGTGAGAGAGGACCTGACCTATGGCTGATACTGTCTTCGGGGACTGAGAATCACATTAAAAATGGGTCACTAGAGGAGGTGGAAATGATCTCAGGATCTTAGGAATTGGATTTGGCTCTAAAAGCAGCTGAAAGGAATGCAAATATTCTACTGGCCTGAGTGCGTTGATTGAGGTCCTTACAATTTCATCCATTTCAGCAGAACACAATTTAATAGCTTTTAGTGGAATTATCTGAATGGAAATAAAATTTCTTACAGCACAAAACCCTAAAATAATGAGTTTTATAAATTAATGCTTCAGGCAGTTCAGCATCCAGTCTTGAATAGTATTTCACTGATAAACAAACAAGATAGTATTTCTGAAATATTATTGGTGTGGAAGAAAGATAGACTATTTAGAACAATTTAAGAAAATTGCGCTAACTGATGCAAAGATGCAATGTTATCCTGAGATTATGAAGATACTTCTCCTTACGTTATTTTATTAATTCTTAATAGATGTAGGTTTAAAATGGAGTGCTGATTTATCTCATGGAGTTTAGCAGAATGAAGAAGCACAAAAAGAAGTAGTTTTGTTGTCTTCTATTTTAATGGTCCATTGGTTATTTGAGAGTTTATTGTTTGAACAGGTTGTTACAGTGCATTGCTACAGCTGCCTTAATGCTTTGATTTTGTAGTAAATTATATTCCAAGAATACTTCTATTTTTCCTAAATTTGCTAATTTTAGAAGTCATTACATTCAAAATAATCTCTCTTTTGAGCAAGAGATCAGTAATTTTATAGCAAATGAAAATAATTTATTGAACATGAGATATAAAAATTCTAAGAGTGTATTTATTGTATTTGTACATAACCAAGTCAACTGCTTTAAAATAAATACGAATATTGTGGGTAGCTTTTTGTTGTTCTTGTTTTTCATTTCAAATTATTATTTCAAACACCAGCTACTTATCTCCTTAATTCTTTTCCAAAATCCAATAATTGAAATAAAATTATGTTCCAAAATGGTAGCAGAAATCAATATCCAGAGCTATGAGTGGATGCTCATTGACACAGATAATACCATTTTCATATTGCTATGATGTTGGTCCGGATGCTCACGTGGCAGTTGTAGACACCGAGGTGGGCTGAGAAGCTCGAGCAGTTCAGGAGCAACAGCTTTTAGCAGGCTCTGGACTGACAGTAGATCTATGAGGTTATTTATGACCTATAACTTCAGTTCTACTGTTTAGTGTATATTCCTACCATGCACAAAATCCCATCCCCAACCATTATTTGAAACTGATCCTTTGTACACATGTACCGTGTGGGCTTCATTAGGGGTTTCTGAGGACTTAAAGGAACACAAAATCCAGTGTCCTGTTTTCTAGACATTCAATATTTTTGAAGGGAGAAGAAAAGTAATTTGAAACTCTGTTGTTCTGTTTGTAGATGACCTAATATCACAGGTTGGGTGTATACAAAATTTTCTTATGGATGGGTTCCATGGCTGGTAAATCTCTCTTGGTCAGATCTGGGTGTATTAAAGTGCTTGGTTGATTTAGGATGTGAATGTAAATGGCAAAACTCATTTTATGAGCTTCATTACTTCTGGAGTGAGGCTTCTCATGCAGCTTATTCATATACCTGATTTTTATTTTCTTTTCCTCAATAAAAGCCTCTTTCTTAATAGGTATTTTGACACTGAGGTTTAATGGCATTTAAAAAGATGACAGAGCCAGGCACAGAAATTGCAAGTCATATGTATTAAATTGTTCAGTCATGAAAAGATCATTCCATCCTAAAAACAGAATCTCTGCTGTTCTTTTTCCATTTAGGCTTTAGTTTTTGCTCTGGTAGTTTGAATATAATACTCTGGATAAAATAATTTCTTTTTGCTTTTAGGAAAGAAATTTTTTTCTGCTTGTCCACAAAGTAGAAGAGTGAGAGAAACAGCAGCTAGAGGATCCCAAGAACATTTATGTGTTTTGAGAACTTACAAAATCAGTATCAATCAATTTGATAAAACAAAGTCCTCTAGCATGAATGCCCCTAATAGTACATTACTCTATGGATAGCTATTCCTTTATTTGTACAAGCCACTCTGCCCTTGAAAATACACTGGATCACCATACTAGTATACAATTTGACTAGGTGGCCTTCCAGTTCTGAAAGAAAACCAGGTCAAACTTCTTATTGTCAAGATTCTACTGGCTTCTACTCTTCTTTGCCTCATTGACTTGAGTCAGTAATTCAGATAAGACTTCTTCTGTGGATTTATAACAGAATATTTTATCTTTAAAATTCTTTTCAATATACTTTCCATTTGAAAAAAGTTCTCTACATTTTAAATGTATGCATATATTTAAGCTGACATTAATTTTCATAACGAACATGAAAATGTAATATAGCCAGCTCAAGCTCATCACTGTGCTATTTTAAAAACTTTCATAACCATATTTGTGCTAAAATAAATATTCTCTTTTTCTTAACAACCTGTATTACTTACAGAGAGTGATATGCTCTTGCTGTAGGCAGAGGAAGCACCAGTTTTTCTTGTGGCCTGAAGCTTTTCACCCTGTAGATGTGGTTGCAAAAGGATTGGGGATGTAGCCCTGTGGAGAACATAGATTCTTCCACCGTGTATGGAGCAGTATAAACTTCATGCATGTGTTCTCTTCTTGGAAATGTCTGTCTGGTTAACACATGTTTTCTAGCTTGAAATGCAGCACTTCTGCAATATGTTCTCAGCATAATTCTGGATGAGTGCCTGTGTGAATGGAGGCGCTTGCAGTGAAGGAGTAATGTGATCTTCGGAATAGATTAATATGAGTGGGAGCACTTTGGAGGCAGAGATCAGACAGACTTGTGAGGGATTTTCATTCCATTTGCAGGAATTATTTGTAGTCATTACTCCTTTTCCAGGGTGTTGCTCCACTTAATGTAAAAGCCTATCTTTCTGCTAGAGGATGGGCTTGTGAGAGGATTTAGTCTTGTACAGTAAGCAACGTGACTTGCTTTTCTCTCTGGTGGTTTTATGGTGGACTCTAGGTTCTTATCACCTGAATATATGAACATGGACTGGCAAATCAACTTGGTTCATTGTAAGGACAGATGTAGTTAGAGCAGTGCAGATCATCTTATTTGTGTTTAGACTGTGAATATTCTTTAGAAGTCCTGGCAAACTGCTGTGAAAAGGGAAGCAGAAACACAGAATCAGCTGCTTTGGGGTAGACTCAGGTACCCTCTCTCCAACCTCTTGCTGCAAGCAGGGTCATCTGTGAGATCAGGCCAGGCTGATCAGAGCTTTACCCGTGTGGGTCTTGAACTCTCCAGGGCTGAAGAAGCTCTCCAGGCAGCCTGGTCTCCTGACTGTCCTCAGTGAAATTTCTTTTCCTATATCCAGCCAGGATCTATTCTTTCAATTTATGACTCCTGCCTCTCATTCTCCTACTGTGCATTGTTGTGAGGAGCCCAGCTCAGCTCCTCGATAACCCTCCGGGTAGGCAGGGCCAGGCTGCTGTGGGACCCTCCTGAAGCTGTCCTTCACCCAGGCTGAACAAGCCCAGCTCCCTTCAGCTCTGCTCACAGGACAAGTCCTCCAGCCCTGACCAGCTTGGTGGCCTCCACTAGATTTTTCCAAGTTCGTCAATTACTTTAGATACCAGGCCAGGACTACTGCAGAAATAATTGCAGAAATGAGGTCTTGAACTTTTGTTTGTCACCTGAATGTTTTTATACCAATTCTTTCTCTTCTGGTTCATTGAGCAAGAACCTGTCACCACTTTTAAGAAAGCAAAATCCATTATCAGTCCCTAAGATGCATTGCTTATAATAGCTATCCTCTTGGAATTTCATTAAAGGCATTATACTCATTTTTCCTACAGCATCTTCTTTTCATCTTCTTTGCCAAACTCAGTGGATGGCAGACACTTTTCAGGATTAATGAATAGTGATAACATCATTAGTCACTATCTCAAGATCCAATAATCCTTTAAAGGAGTGATGTGAAAGTCAATAGGTAAATGAGAAAAGGCTTTTAAATTGCATCCTGTCTCTAACAAGTCAATAAAGGCCCTCAGTGGGAGGGTGAGCCCCTCTGTGTCTCAGTGTAACAGAAGCTGAAGCTTCTCAGGATAGGACACAAGCACACACAGAGACAGGAATGTTTCAAGATACTTCCAGGCTGACCTGCAAAAGAGTTCTCTTTCCAGCTCAGGGTGGCAAGCTGCATGGAAAGGATAGTGCCTTCACTGTCTTTATTTCTAACTGACATCTGAAAAATTATGTCTGAGCTCTACTTTACCATCACCATTGAAGGAGGAATTGCAGATGATACCAAACTAGGAGAAACAGTCTCTGCAGTGGAGTACAGTGCTGCTGGTCACAAGGACCTTGAACAGCTTCGTCTCCTTCAAAAATGGGTTACAAGGGATTGAAGAAGTGGAGCAATGGATGTGGGAGTTGAAGAGCTGGGCTGGCATCAGCAAAATACTCATGTCTTATTCCAGCTGTTTGCATCCCCAAAACCTTGGCTGTGGAACTGTAAATGCTACATCAAGTAGGACTAAAACATCAGAGAAAAGTAAACTACCATAAAGGCATAAAGAAATATTTCTGCTTGTTTAGAGGCAAGGCAGGTTCCTCACACATGTCCCTTTCTCCAGGGCATTTCCTTGACAGTTTGAAGCAAAGCTCCATTATTCCATGTGGCTGAAAATGGCCCTGTATCACACCCAGAGCTCTCTCCTTGCATGAAAAACTGGCTTTTACTTTCTGACTGTGTCTAAAGTGAAGAAAGTTCATTCTCGATAGTCTTTTTTATTTTTTCACAGATGACTAAATTATCAGGTCAGCTTCTTAGGACGTTTTTCCTCCCTTCTTCTCCCCTAGGCAATTTGGCTTAATGTTTGTTGGAATTGCCCAAGAGTAACTACTCATTGGGAAAGCTGGGACGTCCCTGAAGTCCAGCCTGAAAGGTAATTTGTGTCAGTGCTTTAGGAACAAGAGCTGAATGGGGGACTAATCCCCTCTGTAGAGCAGAACTCTCCTGCTGCCAGTCAGCAGGCTGGATTTGGCTAGGATGAGTCTGCTGGGCATGGGATTTTGCTTAGGGAGGGGAAATAAAAGGTTTTTATAGCAGTTTTTTCAGCCACATACCACCTCCTCTGCTTGTGCAAGTCCAGGCCTCAGCAGCAGATAACAGCACATCCCTGCCCAGGGCAGGGACTGGTGAGCTTGGATCCCCATTCCATCACCAGGACAGTCAGAAACCAAAGTACTTTCAATGCTCATTTGTGAAAATCCACAATGCTTTGTATCCACTATTCTTCAAGGGAAAGCAATAATTCTTATATCTACCTCTTAACATTACATCCATGAACTTCAGAGCACTTGGCATTGACAGATATTTTTGTAACTCATTAAATAAATGTACCTCTACATTTATTTCACAAATATTTAAAAACAATTAAGTCTTTTCTCATTTGCTTAAATTTAAGATCGGAAACCAGAAGTCAGTTGTTATGTCAGAGGTTTTAAAGAAGAAGCATTCACCATAGTGATTTATAATGCTATCCCTGACCTAGGATTACTTGGTAGCAATTAAACCATGTGTTTAAGTTCCTGAAGTATTAGGAAACAAGTTAGAATGGAAGAATGCTTTTTCACCATGTCCTGTACAAAAAATATTCTTTTAATTCATAATCCCCAACCTTACTGCCATCATCTTGGTTTTCTTGCAGGTACCCATCAGAAGTAACCACAGAAGACCAGTATATCAATAAGAATAATACAGTGGGTTTATTTCACTGCAATTATTGGTGTTTTCAGTTTCCTTGAGACTTTTCCTGTGGGACTCACTAACAAGAATTATCAGCTGGAAATTAAAGGGACAGGACATATAGTCATACATTTTCATGAACATGTAATGTCTTTCTGTGCCGGATTTTTTCCAATTAAGTCAGTCAGATCTGTGGCAGGTTGTGCAAGAAACAACAGAATGGCAATTTCATTCTGAGGTAAATGAGTAAATAGGAATATGGGAATAGATTGAAGCTCATTAAGGAGTTGGCTTCAGAGCTTTGTAGTTGTGAACCTCACTTTAGTAAATGGGTGACACTCTGCCAATTCACATTTTCAGCACCATACAGAAAGTAACTAGTAATAGAAAAAATATTTTGGACATAAATTCAAAGGAGAAACATCAAAATGTGTGTTAGATAGATAGATATACCCAATGTAAATGTAATTATTAAAAGATTCTTTTGTTACAACTGTAGCAAACTTTTCTGAAAGTACTTTAAAATATTTTTCATCAATGCTGCAAGACTGACTGCATTCATACATGTATATGTGTATATACAAACACACACACGTAAGCACCGTCACTACTCACGCTCATTTTGTCGTTAGCAAATGACTGGCAGTGCAAAAGTACTAAAAGGACTTTCATCATATTGCATTAAAGTCACTCAAAGGAAATTGGAAAATGGAGCTTTATGAGAAGACAGAATGGAATAAAAAATGTAAAAGGTCTTTCACCCCCTTCCCTTTTGCCTTTCCATTTGTAGTGTCTCTCTCTGTGCTGCTTTTTATTCTTCTGCTCTCTATTGCCCTTCTAAATCCTGTGCTGCTCCCACCAATTCTCCTCCTCTGCTTTCCTACTAACTAGCAGTACGTCCTTTCATGTTCCTGTCAAGCCTGGACAGGTGGCAAATGCTGTCTCTCTCTCATTGTCACTGACTTTTTTCATTGTTCTTAGCTGAAAAGGTGCAACTGTGCTGGCTTTTCAAGATGTTTGTTTCAGATGGGATTTTTCAGGGTGATGAATCAGACTCATTTTGTTCTCCAGTCACTGCACTGCAGCTTTGATGTTTCTGTTCTTCCCAGTAATACGTCAGTGACGGTATCATGTCAGCAATATAACACCGTACCAGGCAGTCTGATGGAGGGATAAGATAATGACATGACTACTACCAAGCGTTAATGCTATTTTGACAGTAGTAAAATCTGTGTCTGTCACTCCATCTGTAATAAACAGGAGACAATGTCACAGCATTTCTATGCAGGGTCACGGCGAAGGATTAAAGAACATGATGCTAAACTTATGTGTGGCACTAAACATTATGGAACTACACCACTACTTGAACTTCATCTGATTCATCTTATGATAAAAAAATGAGCATGCAGTAATTGAGTAAATGTTTGCAAATATTTTGCCACTGAATTTAAATCACAGATTTACTGCAATAATAAACATGAGAGTGCCTCTTGATAGTTTGTTAATTGCGTTGTGTGGGTGGTTAGCCTTTTATTTTTATTCAGATGATTCTGTATGTGAAATAACCTGATTTTGTTATTTTATCTATAGTAAGAATACTGACCACGGTCATCAGCTATCCCAAGTGATCACTCCTTTTGAAATGCCAGGACAATAACATCAGAGTTATTACACAGAGCTTTGTTTGTTCAAATTGAATATGCATGAGAAGCTGTCTAGAGAAAGTTAGGCAAGACAACACTTCTGTTAAAATGCTAAGAAATTCATGGAGTTAGAAGCAATTTTTAAGTATTGTAACAGAGCAAAATTTGGTACTGACATGGCTGTCATTTTGGTTTATGAAAATGCCACTCTAACATTCCACCATCAGTATTAAAACCTGGAAGGTAAATCTCCTTGCAGAATAAGAAAAAATGTTAGTCGGCTTGATCTAGCCTCATCAGCTGGAACACATTAACCACACTGTTCCCAGCCATTGTTGAAAGACTGTTGAATTTACATTTCTGGAATAGGAGATGACAGCACAGTTTATAATACTGTCTCCATTTACATGAGGGATCAGGGGCTTGGAGAGGAAGGCTTTTCAGGGTGGGAGAACAGAAAGAGGGGCTGTGAAGAGCAGTGGTTGCTCTGTCAGTGTTACGGGCTGCTGGAGCTGCTGGAGCTGCTGGAGTGTCTCTTGCATCTTGGAGAACAGTCACCATTCTGCTCTCATGGCTGTTTCTGATCCAGTGCCAGAACACATGGCCCACTGCTGATTTTTATCTCATTTTCTACTGACATGACTGGCACAAGTCCTTTTTTGATCTGTGAGATCAGAAAGGGATGTTGGGTAATTTAGCTTGGTGATTTGAGGACAGGATTTGGTAATGCTAGGTGTATAGTTGAACTCAATGTTAAAGGTCACTTCCAGCCTGAATGATTCTGTGATTTACAGGTAGGGTTCCAGCAGCCAGATCCAGGTGCCCCCTGCTCTAACAGGGAAGCCTGAAAGTCGTCCAATCATACTTGTGTCACAGACTGTGGGACCATCTTTAATACCATCTGATTAAGGTACCTTTATTTATACCTGATAGATATTTTTTTCTAACCAAGTGGCAAGGGAGAAACTCATTCTATGATTCTTTTGTAGCAGAAAACTATTCAGCTGCATGGGGTTTTTTTTGTAAAACAAGACCATTCTCTTTGCTTTTCCCCAGCAAAGTGCTCTGTACCTCACCCTGTGATTACAAACTCAGGAAGCAGACAGCAGACAGCAGAAGTGAAGGTTCAGGTCAGCATCAAGACAGTGTGCACTCTCAGATCCCTCTGGAGTCAGCTGAGATCAACTCAAAGCTGATGGTGGAGCCCAGCAGGCAGCTGAAGTTACAGGAACCATGTCCAAGCAGACACAAGGGCTGGGACTCATTTGCCCAAACACAGACATCTATTATCATCTCAGGTGCTGTGAAGCACCTTTCTTGGCCTCCTGAAGGCACTTCAGAAAGGCTCATGTGTTCCTTAGAGTGTATTTGCCATCCCTTGCAGATGTCTCAGACAACTCACCCTGTCTGGATGTGCTCCTGGACAACCTACTTCGACTGACTGTTCTTGAGCAGAGGGATTGAACTGAGGGATTTCAAAAGGTTTTCTTCCAACCTAGATGATAATGTGGTCTCAGTTGGAAACAAATTCCAGTGCACTGGGCACCTGAAAGTGCTGCTCTGCCAAAATCCACTGACAGTTATTCAGCTTGATTCATTTGAGGATGTTTAGGAGTTTAGTACCCCATGAGATGCTCTTCACTTCTCTGGGACAGCACTTATGGAAAACAGGCATCATTTCATGCCAGGCCAGGAGGGACACCCTCACCATCTCAGGTACACTGGCTACTAACATTGGAGTGACTGACTTCTCAATAGTCACGTCTTTTGAAATATTATGTAGCCAAGAGTCCAGGTGGCAAAATCTTCCCATCCAAAATTAGTTCCTTCCATGGTAAAATAATTCCTTGCTATGATATTCTGCATCTCCTTAGAGTATGCTACATTTAGCAGTTTATGCTTTTGTTGGTTAGATTAACAAGTCCTCAGCTACCTGAAACTTCCTTGCTATGCTAGTATTTGATCAAGCCACCTCTAAACCTTTTCTTGGGCAAACTAGGAGAAACAAAAAAAATTACCTTATTTTTAAACTTATTTAAGGCAGATCTTTCAGACTGCAGCCCTTACCATGACAGTTTTTTGAGTCATTAAATACTAAAGTGTTGGAAGATCCCCTGAATGCCAGAGGACATGGCTTACCGTGATGGTGTGTGTCTTTTGTCACTTGATCAGAACAAGGCAGATGAGCCAGAAACTGAATACTGGTGATCTTTCACTGGAGTAAGCATTGTTTCCCATTAAATTGTAGCAATGGTACAGTCTGAACAAGAGAGCAAGCAGTGGAATCAAATTAATGACGAAAAAAGCTGCTTTCACTTTAGTCTCTGTTTATAAATGAAGCAATACCTAGACACATGCATCCCAGATGTCCAATACTCTCCCTCACTCTTTAGTGGGAAGAAATCTCTTTTTTTGTACAAAATATTTTTCTCACACAGTGGTAGTGCAGCACAGGAAAATGCCCCATACATTCCCCTGAGCAGAAGAGAAGCTGCAGCACTGGGTTGCAGATGAAGGTCCTTGGGTAAAACCTCACTGTAAGGCATATTTCCAATCCTGTAGCCCACTGCCAAGCCTTCCCACTGTAGCTGGAAGTGGCTTCTCCTCATCACAGGACCAATGTACAAAAGATTCTTTGTGTTTTGTTGCATCCTGTGTCTTGGATTGATGTAGCAGTGAATTAGGTTGAAATCTGGGATTTCGGATTAGTTTGTTGCACTCCACTTCTAATTGTAGGCTATCCAAGAATCAGCAGTGTTGGACTGCACCGTTATATTTTTGCCTTGCTGCTCAAAACTAAATTTTTCAGTCTACAAAATGTACTAATTTGAATGAGAAAGCTCAGCCCAAAAGGAGGGTACCAGTGAATTATCTCTCTCTCCCCCATATCTATGTCATCGCTATTATCTCATTTACCCTGGAACAGTAGGAAATGTAGAGGAATCCACTTATCTCACTTCATTTCCCTTGGCGGATGTCACAGAACATCTCGTGACCTATCAAGTGGCTCAAAGCAGTTTGGGGATTTCAGCAAACAGCCAGTTTACTAGCAAGTGGTTGTGACTTCTTTAGTCACATTGAACAAGGCTTTTTATTTTTCCCCTCTAAAAATCCCGAAGATAGAGAGCCATGAGCTTTTCAGGGTGGCACAGGTTACCATACGACAGCTTAGGCAGCAAAGCCAAGTGTCACTGTTACCTGCTCTGACACCTGCGGGTCTTGGTCATGGACCTGAACGTTATCACACTGGGGCTATCTACAACCCTGTGATCAAAAAAGTATTCCCCTCCAAAACAATCTTGTGCATCCCTAAGGTTTAGCTGAGGGAAAAATGTTGAGTCTCCTAGGCTGCTCCACTTACCTCTTATAATATCCCTTGCACTTTGAGCCTCATGGAATTTTGGGCAATAGTGTTTTCTGTATGTGGAGCAGGAAGGGACAAAAGTCTTTTGAGGGAATATCAGACACAACCATTCTTTGCCACCCACCTGCTCACTGCCAACCAATGCTTAGAGGGCAGTCAGATGAGTGGAGGGAAGAGAGCCTTGGATGCCCCTCCTGATCTCTCTAGGGAGGTTGAGCTAAGCTCTGTTCTGAGCCAAACCGGCATGCACCCTCCCCAGTCAGCCCCCGGATGCTCATTGAAGATCTTTATAGCTTCTTTACACCTCTTTTCCAACTCAGAAACATTCTGCAGTCGCTTTGTGCAGATGAGGTTCATCAGATATGGGAGAGCTCACTTTAACGCATCTTTGAGATGCTCAGGTCTGATGTGAACAGCCCTGACAGTAAGAGCCCCAACATGAGGCGGATGATAAGAGCTCCAGTGTGCAAGGATGAAGTCCAGCTGGCAGCTGAGGCTCACTCCTCCAGTCAAGGCAGTACAAATGTGCCCTTTGTGAGTCACAGCAGGGATGATGTTGTATGGCCGCAATTAATTTGTTTCTAAGGCAAACGAGTCCAAATGGTAAAGGCTTTTGCGAGTGGAATTTACTGTTCCAATGCAAATAAGGAACTGGCAAAAAATAACCACTCCAGCCTGAAAGCCCAGCCAGCAATTGGTTGACATTTGGGCTGCAGAGAGTTTGCAGATTCCCCACGAGTTGGAGAGGAGCTGTGTTTTGCAGCAACAACTGATTTATTACTGTGACAACTAGTAGAAATAGAAGGACCTGCTGGCAGACAAGGGCGTGATTTGTTCCTTTGCAAACAAGCAAGTGGTGTCCAGCTGGCCAGCGGCCATTGCCAAGCAAAAGCCCAGAGGAGGATGCAGGTTTTATCTCCTCTCTGTTTGAGTTTTGCCTGCTAAACAGTGACGGAATTAGGGTGTTTTTTGGTTTTGTTTGGTTTTTGTTTTTCTGGTTTGTTTTTGTTGTTTGTTTTTTTTTTTATTCTACAAAAACAGACTTGTAATTAGTAATGTTTCTACAAGGTAAGTAAGTAAGGGAGAGGCAAAGGCCAGGCTGTCTTCTAGATATTTCACTTCTCAAGCAATAGGATGGCACTTTATCTGTTATTCATGAGCAGAAAATCATTCTTATTTGTATTGCAGCAGCCCCTGTAAGGACCAATCAAGGTCCCATTGTGCTGATGCCTGATTGGTGGCCGTGAGCAGAAAATTGCTGGTGCCTGCTTGGATGCAGTTCAGAAACATCCAGGTTTTTGCCATGTAAGGTTTAACACGAGCACATTCTGATCAGCAAAGCATGTAACTGCACGTTTAAAGCAATCTCTTTCCAGCCAAATGCTTCAGTGTTTCAATCCTCTCATAGAGAGGGGAATTTAAATCTGTGCAAAAATGTTCAGCTAGGGCTGAGCATTCAGACAGGGCTGCTGCATCCAGGCCTGCATCTTCTGAGTGTTCCATGTATAAGAGAGAGTTTTCTTCTGGTGCAGGGTTTGAAGGCTGAGGGGACAACATGTCCAAATGAAGTTTTGAGCCAGTTTATTTTCTCTCCTGGGCATGTTCTAAGCCTGCCCCACTGAACTGACACTGTTCAGAGAGCTCCACTGGTGGGACCACACAAGTCATTTGACAAGTGTGTCAGGGGTGTGAGCATCAAGAGAGATGAATCATTTCCATTTTCTGAAACAAAACATTGAAGTGTAATAGACTGAAATTAAGGTATGAAAAATGAGGGTGAATGAAAATAAAAACATGCCAGTGAAAAGAGCTGTCTGATTATGGAGTAACCTTGATGGAACAAGGGAAGAAAACAAAATGGTATGTAGCATCTCATGGTGGTTAATCTGGTATAGACTAAGACAGAAGGGTTAATTCTTTACTGGCTGACAATGGACAAGTTCAGTCTTCAGGGATATGAGTAGTTAAAATCAGTGTAACACAATGAATACATCATTTATGCGGATATGGAGAAGAACATTTGTGATGTATCATTTTTGCTGCAAAAGTAATAATAAGAAAAAATCAACAGAGCTAGCAAAATCTACTTCATATTCTGGATATTGTGTAAAATAGACATTATTTACTGTGCTAGTAAGCCTGGAAAACATTGACTTTGTAAAGCTGATAACAGTAATGCAGTGGAAACCTTGTCTGGGATGAGTGGAGTGCATCGTACTGATAAAGAATTTCCCTGTAATGCCCTTATAGTAATTGAAGCTGCAGTTTGTCTCTTGCACAGTAAAATAGTCTGAGGCTGGCAGAAGGTTTACTAAAACTTGCCTTTGCAGTGGCGAGCAATTTGCTGCCTTCATCCAGTGGTTCTCACCTGAGTTTCCACACCTTTGAGAGCCGTAATACAGAATCTGGAAGCTCTAGCACAGACCCTAATGAATATATATAATTTCCATTTTTAAGACATTTCACTGTTGTGGAGTGTACAGGTCACTTCCTTATACAATAGGGAATCACAGCATGTCATACTTAAAACCCGAAGCACTGGGGTCAGCATTTGTGTGCCTCATTATTAATGAAATCAGAAAAGTGATGCACTGAAAATAAGAGGATTTTTGTAGGCATATACAGCATAGCATTCAGTCTTTCTTTCCATTTTGAGGTTTTATTTTAAAGAAACTTCTCTACTTAGACTCCTCTAAAGATTTCTTTTCCTTTCTGCTTCTAGTATATATCTTTAACTGACCAGGATAATTTACCAGTACTTGACTGTCAGAATGTTAAAAAGATATTCAAGGTTACCTTTACATGAAAAGACAAAAAGCAACTTTAAGACACTGGCATTTTTCTCACCTACATATGAAGGCGACAAGAAAAGAAACAATTAAATGGCACAGCTTCTCCTGGAGCTCTCAGACCTTTCCATCATTTTTATTTTCCTCTTAGCAATTCACACTATCTTGCCTTGTACATTAGCCTGGCTCACTTGGCTCCATCATTCCCCAGAAAATTCCTAAGGCAGGCAAAGCTCCCACTGAATTCAAGCCTAATACAGTTCATTGCAGGAAGAGAAACCAATTTTGGTTTTAGTGAGATATCTAGAGCTGAAGCAAGTGTATTTAGGATATATTGTCCTGAGCTGACTTTCACATCAGTGTTATGCTCCTGCAACTCCCCGTGTAATTTGGTTTACATCAAGCAGTGCAGAACTTATTACCCACATCATTAAGGACCCTCTGTCTCAAAAGGGAAAGTGTCTTATGAAAGTTGGTGTGGAAGAAAACACTGATATTCCCAAATGGGCAGTCTTGGTAAAATAGCTGAATGGAGAGTGAGCAAGTTCCTCAGAAACCTGGGTGGGTAACAAGTGCGTTCTCCTGCGCATGTGCCCAGTAACTGTTCCACTCGTGTGAGTCAGGAATTGTAAGGTTTTTTGGTGGATCTAGGACTGAGGGCTGCATCGACAAGGAGGAGGGAAGAAGTAATACTGCCTGGCATAATTCACAGGGGACACTATTCTGTTTGTTTGAGCATATCTGGCAATGCAGATGTGGCTGGAAGAGGATTGTGGGGTTTTTTTCACCGAATCACAAAATATTCTAAGTTGGAAGGGACCCACAAGAATCATCAAGCTCAACTATTAAGTGAAAGGCCCATATGGGGATCAAACCCACAACTTTGGCATTATTAACACCCTGCTCTAACCAACTGAGCTAATCTCCTTGGATTTGTGTCTTCTAGTATAGTTAATTGTTAATTTCTATGCCTTAACCTCTATTTTTTATGGATATTTGAATGTTCTGTTTCAACAAACACCTGTTTGTGTGTCTTTTATCCAGTCTCAGGTGAGCATTTTGGGTAGTTATTTGAAAAATCTGTATATAGAGAATACTCGAGACTGAAAACAATCTTAGTTTCTCCTCTTCAGCATTTTTATCAGCTACATTAAAATAGTACATTAGGCAAAAAGAAATCTGCCCAAAGGGTTACTGAAACAGCATCACTGTCAACTTCACCTGCAAAAAGTGATGAGTGCCCTCAGCACAGGAGGGACAGATGGGCCATGATGCCTGGTCCTCAGCCCTCCCTCTCTTTGATAGAAGCTGGCTCTGCCTCCACATGTTCCCATTCCCCTCGACCCACGCACAGACCAGAGAGGCCATTTCAATTAACCTTGTGTGGCACTGCCACACCTGCAGGACTGAGAGGCTCTCCCACGTGCATGACAGCAGAAAACAGTGGTGTTCTGTTATTTCCCATCATTTTGTTGTTTTATTTTTTTAAAGTCCCTTCAAATCATATACATGTCAGTTGAGCAATAAAACCCTAGCTGCTGATGGCTGTTTCTGCCTGAACCCAAGCCTGTCTCCAAAGCGAAGGTGGCTGTGACATGCCAGCCAGAGCGTGGTGTGGGCTGATCTGTTAAACACCTATCACTTCCCTAAGACTAATGCTGTGTGTCACTAAATATTCCAGCTGTCTCCCACACTTCTAGAAGCAATTTCCACTCTATTAAGTTCTACTGTTTATGGTGTCCAGGAAGCTAGAGACAGGCTTCATTTTACCTACAGTTTAGCAATGGTCACCAATATACCATTGGGTGTGTTATTAAATTAAGGCTATTGAATCAGATTCTGCTGGCAGCTATTTGATGTCAAACCTGGATTAACCCTGAATTTACAGCTGTGATTGATGTTATTCAGGAACTAAAAGTTTTTTGCTTCAAGTTTTAACTGTGTATATTACAGGCTGTTTTAAAGATTCAAAGTTTTCTAGAAGAAGCCAGGGCTGGCTACTAGAGCAAATGTCCCACAGGATAACCTCTCCAGAGGACAGTTTGATCTGCTCACTTTGCTCTGAAATTGCTTGCATGGTGAGCTGAGGAACTTCTGTATGAGAAGCGATATCAGCTAAAATTATAGTAGCTCTGTTTCATTCTCCATAATTCTAGTCAATGGGTTTTCCATAGAAGAGTACTACATTTTTTTTTCCAGACTCCCAATTTCTTATGGAAACAGTGACCTCTTTCCTTCATACACCTATGAGTCCAAAGAATAGTCCTTGTGCAGCAAGGGTAAGGAGAGATCCAGGTGATTTATTCAGATTTTTCTGCACTTGAATGTATTGTGGCTATCCCAGCCCTGCTTCCCAGGAAAAGGGTATTAAATACCAGGGACAGGGCTCCTCTGAGAGACAGTTATGCTACAGTTTCCCATATATGTCTGGAGATTGTCTCACTTGGAATGCCTTGCTTTCATTAATTTGATTGAATAGACTAAGCCAAAGTGCCCACGAAGTGCTTGGGAAGAGCTGGATGTGGGGAAGGCACTGCTGGGTTGAGTGGTGAAGCCTGTGCCCATTTCACCCAGAGCACAGAAATGAAACCTGCAACAAACATGGTTCAGTTTCCCCTTTGGAAAGACTTCAGAGCTTGTCCTAAATTTGGACTTGAGAAAGTCCCGTGTCAAAGATTAGGGACACCAGAGCCTTTGGACTGTGTTGCTTGCTCTCTGAGAAAGAGCTTCTCTAACCCTCCCCTTCCACACTCAAGACTTCCAGATTTTAAAATAATTTTCTTTTTTTAGACTACCTTGTAATAGAGGAAAACCAGCTCTGCTGGGTTGTGTAGAATATTAAAACAATAGAAAAAAACAAGTCCTAGATCACTCTATCACTCCATTCAGGTCATCAGTCCAGCCCTGATTTCAAAGCCAGTGGTTTATGGTAGTTTCCTGATCTGCAAGAGGTGTCTCCCCACGGACCCAGAAAGCCTGTTGTTTTGCACCATCAGGATTATATGTGTTCAAGACCCCCTGCTCCTCTCCAGTCCCACCATATGCTGCCAGCCTGCCCTGTCCTTCTACCACTGCCCATGTCTCCCCTGCTCCTGTGGGGTTTCCCCACCATGAGCAGGGCAAGTAGGCAGGAATCCATCCTGCTCACCCACAGCCTTTCAAGAACATATAACTTACAGCAACAAATCCAACAAATAACGTCCCTAGTGCAGCAGGACACACTGAGACTCGTCTAGGCTAGAGCAGCACCAGGGTTGTCTCAAAACTCTTTCCACACTGACAGAGCATAGGCAGAGCCCAGTGCTAAAGGCGTAACTCATCGGAAAAATCAGCCCATAAACTTATTTCTTGTAAAAGAGGCTTATTTTTTATTTAATGTCAGGGTTAATAAATCACAAAGCACAGCAGTGAGAATTTAACTCTTGCAGTGCTAAACCACATTACTTAGCATTAACACAGTGCTTTCCTTGTTCAGGAAAATGCTTTTGCTGACTTAACTCACTCCCAGCTACCCTCTGCGTGTCAGGAGGGAAGTCAGGAGCATTTAATATTCCTGCTGATAGATAAGGCTGGACTCACACAGCTTTATTAGTTTCCCTCTTCTCCCACCCTCAGCACTGCAGCTGAGTCAATTTTTGCTGGTTTGCAGCCCATACTTGTAACCTGGAAGTCTTAAGCAGTGCAAGGGAAAGGATCTTGTCCCTTAGAAGAGAGCCGACTATGGTCCTGGCCAGGCAGCCAGGGAGAGGAGCTGAGGCTGTTGGCAAGAAAGGAACAGGTCTCAGCAGATGAGACAGAGTGAGAGAGCAGTTCTAGAGGCTAAGAGCTGGGACGTGGAGGGAAGGATGGATGGGAAGGGGTGCTTGGGCTGAGGAGGCACTTATAGTGGCTGTTTGTCTTAGGTAGGAGAGAATTTGGGACAAATGCTAGTGGAAGGATTTGGGTACAGAAATGTTTAGACACTGTTTGAATTATCTTACTTGAGGGAGATATGTAAGGAAGGACACGGTAACGAGCTGGGGAAAAGGACATTAAGTCAGGCACAGGGCTGGGGCATGGAGATACCAAGTAGATGTCCCTGGAGGTGAGCAATTTGAGGTGTGAGGGGTAATACTGGGAAAGGCCTGCAGGCTAGGGAAGCAGGGGCTGATTCCCATGCTAAGAGAGGTGCAGGGTGGATGGTTTTCTGCCCTTCAGTGCACACCTGCCCAGCCCCTACATGCCACCACTGCTCCCCGCTCCCAGCAGGACAGGCCGCTCCCCACCAGCAGACACACACCACTCTGCCAGGGAACGGGGCAAACAAGGTGCCAGAAAAGAGCACAGAGCCCATCCCTCAGCTCTGTGCCCCTCCAGTCACTGCTTCTCTGAGGGGGATGCCACAGGCCCACGGCTTGCCCACATCCCAGGAAAAACGTCCCAAAGACCTGCAGAAGATCTTGGGCATGAGGTGCCCAGGGATAGGTCATGGCCCATGCTGCTGCATTTCACCTGGGCAAGGGGCTGCTCAGCACAAAAGGGAACAAATAAGGACAGCTACTCTAGCCCTTTTAACATCTGGGATCCTACTTCTAATGTATGTAAATACATCTGTGTGCCAGTGCTCCCCTTCCCTCCAAGCTGACATAATTCCTAGTTTCAATGGATTTCTCTGGTACACACCAGACCTATTACACATACAGTTTTTACACCAACCAAATTCAGGCTTATGTAGATGGCACTTGCTTTTGGAAAGGATAATACCTGCACTGTGGTGTTGGTTAATTGTATATTAATTAATGAAGAAGACATTGATTAGTGCCTACTACTTCTGAAAACTAACATTTTAAAAGTAATGTAGTTATTTTTAAAAATAACATAACAATATGTTTCTTCAACTAGATATTTTTACCATAAATCAGCTGAAGATTATACTATTTTTATTGAAACTTTCTGTGCACTTACTTTCAAAGAGTTAAAGTTTCTTATTTAGAAGTACTCAATTTACCTTTCTTGTAAACTTTCCTTGAATTAGCAGTGAATTAAAGATACCATGCTTTAACTTACAGTCTTCAAAAGCTGCTTAATTATAAATCCTTCCTGAAAGATCCCTGCATATATAAACCATGCTTTAATTAATAGCTAGAACAAATATTTTTAAACTTACTCCTTAAAATACATTGATTCTGTTCTGCATCTCTTCTCAAAATATAGCTTCATGTCCCATTGAAAATGATACTTTTTCTGAAAAAAGGAACAGAAACTAAAAAGTTGACCCCAAAGTACATTTTACAAAACTAAGCCATTTATTCACTCTAATATTCCACACACAGTATCTCTAGGCTCAAACTGCTTATAACACTTTGCTGTAAGCCTGAATCTAATACAAGTGAGAGGCTGCTTTAATTTTTTTAAGGAGAAGTTCCCCTAGCTGCAAAGGCATTGAAGAGAGCCTGGAAGACACAATCTGTGCGATGCTGCTCTTTATTGTCACAGGTACAAAGTTCTGATGTGGCAATATTGCACATTCGGGTCATTGAACATTTAAGGATCAGGAAGGACTTTTCAGTCTCTGAAATGGTTGCAAATGGTTTTTGTCAGAACACACTCAGTATAAGCAGTCTGATCTCAGTGGAGTCCTACTATTTTATTTTGGATTAATAATGGTAAAGTCTTACCAACTGTTGATGGAGAAGCCATGGGGTTAGTTTATATTCATGTTGGAAAAGCAAAGCAGTGCTCCCTCCCAAATCTGACAGATCTGCGAGTCCCTTCCATGGCTGATTGTCAGGTTGTCCCGATCTGTAGCTTAGCGCTGACAACAGCTCACAGTTTATTTGCAGCTTTGAAGCCTGGTCCTATAGTGTTTCTCTTCTGACAGGAGATGAATAAAGGTGTCACTGTGGGAGACTTTTATCCGGCTGCTATAAAAAGGACCCTCTCTGCCTTCCCTTGGAAGATCCTCTAGTTCACTTCTGGAGCCTGCGGCTTTCCCCACAGCAGAGTTTAGCTCCATCAGCTCCAATTCATGTTTGGCAGCTGTTTCTAAAACTCTCTGTTTGTTGTAATACCTGACAAAGTTGTTAATGATGGGATGGATTGGGAGGGCTATCGCTATCACTCCACAAAGAAAACTGATGGCAGCATTCAGTTTTCCTAGTGTTGTTTTAGGGTAAATGTCTCCATATCCAACCGTGGTCATGGTAATGATTGCCCACCAAAATGACTGAGGGATACTTTTAAATAAAGTTTCGGGGTGACTTTGTTCCATGGTATAACCTAGGGCAGAAAAGACAAAGATTCCAACAGCTAAGTACATGAGGAGCAGCCCAAGCTCCTTAAAGCTGCGTTTCAGGGCATAGGTTAGGGTCTGGAGCCCCGAGGAATGCCGTGCAAGCTTGAAAATCCTTGCGATCCTCATGATGCGCAGTGCCTGGACAGCCTGCTGGACATTGCTCAGCTCCATCAGCTTGGCTCCCAGGTGGGTCAAGGTCAGGCTGACGTAGAAAGGAAGTATTGCTAGCACATCAACAATGTTCATGAAAGAAAGGGCGAAGTGGAGTTTGTTGGGAGAGGAGATCAGCCTCAGCACATACTCCATGGTAAACCAGCCTATGCAGGCAGTCTCGATGCTGTCCAGAGTCGGGTGCTCCATACGGTTCCCCTCTGCATCTACAACCTGCAAGTCTGGGATGGTCCCCACACACATCACAGCAGAGGAGATCAAAATAAACAGAAAGGACAGTACAGCAATCACTCTAGCTGGATATGATGATTCTGGCTTCTCCAGAAATTTCCAGATGCATTTTTGGCACCTTTTCCAGCGACTTTCTGAGGCATCTATTCCCAAGTCATCCAGAATGAGTTGCACCCTTCGGGCTATTTCTTCCAGTTCCTCCTTTTTTTCACTTAGGTGAGCTTTGCAGCAGTCATCCAAAAATTTCAGATCCACTTTCCAAAATTCCATTTCATTCTTGAAACATATGGGGCATATTCCTTTCTTCATGTGAATTTCCCCAAAGTAGTACATGTCAATAATGCATTTGAAAGCATCTGGATCTCTGTCAAAGTAAAACTCTCTCTTTCCAGGATCATAGTCATCACAGAGGGAGAATATGCTATCATATCCCCCCGATAAACAATTGACCAGCTCTGCCAGCCGAGTTTCTGGGTACTGACTCAGGTTATCTCCGTAGAACACCTGCCTTACCCCGCCGACATTGACTACAATCTCCATTTCTTCACTTTTTTCTGATCCATCACTGTCCACATCTGGAAACCTAGAGTCACCTGCCATTTTATAATTGTAGGGGATTTTGGTTGATTTTTAGCCCGTTGCTTGATTTCACAGCTTTGTGGTTTTAATCTCTCATGAAAGCAAATTAGCACTGAGCCAGCTCTGTTACAAATGTCACCAGACTGACCTGGAGTCTTGGTGGGAAAGGTTACTGATAGAAACCTGCGGTCGGGAAAGCCTGGTGAGGAATGCAACAAGCTGCAGGGAAAAGACAAATCATCGGGCTGCTGTGCCTGCAAGCAGGACGTTAGAAATCTCCAGCGGACTGGAAAGAGAAGAAACCATTTAATAAAACTCACCACTCTGTTCAGTGCTCGAGAGTCTTTTCAGGTCCCATTCTCTCTCTAAAAGTGATATGTATTCACAGCTTGGAAGTCACGGCAGAGAAATAAATCCTGAGCTCTGATTAACGCAACGTGCAGTGAGTGACAGTTCTCAGAGATACAGTCGGCTGGGTGAGCCCACGGGAACTGCCGCGGCTTCTCCCTTCGATTCCACAGATTTCCCTAGAAAGCTGCTTTTGAATTTTGTTTCTTTTTCCGTTTTCTGTTTACTTTAAGGTCTTCCAGAGTTCATCTGCTGACTCTCGCACATAGTCAGTCGGTGGGAACACGCAGAGGAGAAACTTGTGCTTGTTTTCCCTTCGCTGTTTCCCAGCACAATAGGGAGCCTAGGCTGCCAGGAGTCCTTTCCGAACTCTACCCTCTCCTGGTGAAACACAGCAAAGCACCAGCTGCACAGAAAACACATCTCAGCTATTTATACGCCTGCCCAGTGGTACAGTGATGTGTTTCGATACTGCCAGGAACTGTAAGGAGTTTTTAAAACTTTTTTTTTTAATCACATGCAAAGCATAATAGCATATAAAGTCAATCAGAGCTGCAGAAAGACACACAAACATTTCCTCCAGGCAGAAACCAGAAGAAGCAATACTGTGTTTTGGGAATAAACATATGGCATAAATCTTGCTCTCAGTGGAACTGGAGCAACTCTAGAGCATCTTTGTCCTGTATCAGGACATTGAGGTAACCTGGCTTTGTACCGGTGTCTTTGAGAAAGAAGCAGAGACCATAAAGCTTCTGTTGCAGATGTGGAGCAAATCTTCCCCCGCACTCTGTGCACGTTTCCCAAAGCTCTGAGTCCCCAGTTTTAGCCACGTTTCTGTGACCTGTAGTCAGCTGAGCCTGAGGAGGGTGTGAGTAATTTACATCTATGATGATTTCTCAGTGATTGCTGCTTACCAGACGTGGTGCTTTATATGACATCCAGCTCTTTAAAAGTAGAAGTAGAATAACAACCATTTCCTTTTAACTTTGTTTTCTCCAAATTCCAGGATTTGATGATCATTTTTACCCCGGACCTCTACATGCAGGAAACCTACCACCCTGCTCTTAAATTATTAAATCTGACTTTACAGTTCATTTTAGTGGGTCCAGGGAAACTTGCATTTCATAAGTTAACTGTTTCTGGCCACAGCAGAATGATCCATACCAGCAAGTTATGATTTTTTCCAATTTACTGGCTTCTGAAAAGCTTCTCAGTAGAGAGGTATAGAGAAGGGCAAATGCAGCTGACTGTTTGCTTCTCCAGGCTTGAGGCCATCCTGGGAGAAAGGTGAGATCTGTGATGTGCCTGCTGTCCTCCTGCTGGTGTCACACAGCGAGGGGGACCCTGGAGGGCACATAGGGTTCCTGCTCCACTGCCTCAGAAGCTTATGGGTGATTAGTAAGAGGGGCTGTGCACCAGACCTCGTCTTGACAGGGAGTATGCTCATAGCATCACATACCCAGGGAAAGGGGAATATCAGGTCCCAGGAAGAGTAATATTTATTAGTCTACACCTGAGTCATACTGTGAATCTCTGGAGGCCAGTGTCACCTTCATGTGCTCCTGAGAGTGCTGTATAGTTTGGGTATAATACAAGAAGTGCCTTGAATTTTTTTCCAGGCACATAAAAATTTACTGAGACTTGCAAGCTTCTTAGGACAAAATAAATACTTCTTTGGAGACCTGGAAAAACCCTCAGTTTTTTGGGTTCATCAGTAAATAATTACCCACCTGTGGCTTTCCTGCTTACTAACTAACTTGATTCTAGCAAAATAAATTTTAAGATGCCAATAGCAGTGACATGCTTGCACAGGAGAAAATGCAGATGGGATTACTTATCCAATCTTACAAAATAAAATCAAGGTCTGGAAAAGTTAGGCTTCAAATTTTGTCAAGCTGCATGAGCACAGGGAAATATGTTCTGTAAATTTAAATTCTCAGATTTAACCATCTCAGATCCTACTCTCTTTGATCAACAATTCATTCCAGTGACCTTTTGGTTTTTCTCTAGGTAATGATAAGGAATCAATGCAAGGTCCAGCATGACCAACACAGAACCCTTTGTTTCCAAAAAGGCTTTTCTGCCCACCTTGCCCCTCCCCATTCATTTTACAGAACAAATACCTACAAAAGGGCACACAGGACATTGTTCAGTTTGAAAGGTGAAATCAACTCCTTTTGGATGATATATCTCAGCACAGTCTCAAACGGTTGGGAAGAAACTATTTTTGAAATGTCAGATCAGTCCTTATAAAGACTTTACTTAGTGTGGCTGCTAAAATCCTTGTGCTTTATTCTCCCTCGTCTTGCACCTTTTCAGAGTTCTTTACACCTTTCAGTGTGCCTGTGAAATGTTAGAGATCTGGTAGCATTTTAAATCCACTTGGGCAAATGTAAATGATCCAAAGAACGGTCAGGGAAATCATAATGAATTAAAACCTTGTTTTTGTAGCTGAAAAGAGTGACACAGGCTTGCTTGATGAATATTTTGTATGAGATGAATCACAGATCAGCAAACAACAGGAGCAGAAAGAATAATTTGCAGCAAATAATTGATTTCACTAATTCATTTTTCATCCATGAAAAGAAAGCTTCTCTAATCTAAAAATTTCAATAGCTTCTCTAATCTAAAAATTTCACTAGATAATTGTTGCCCTGTAATTTATTTATGACCAGATTGCTGCAATTATTAGGGCTCCTAAATTCAACTTCAGTTGCCTGTGAGAACAGGTCAAGCTGTGCTGTGTCTGCTGGAAGTGATATGTGCCAGCAATTGAATTCCTACAGACCCAACAAGAAACACGGAGGGTTTGTNTAAAAATTTCACTAGATAATTGTTGCCCTGTAATTTATTTATGACCAGATTGCTGCAATTATTAGGGCTCCTAAATTCAACTTCAGTTGCCTGTGAGAACAGGTCAAGCTGTGCTGTGTCTGCTGGAAGTGATATGTGCCAGCAATTGAATTCCTACAGACCCAACAAGAAACACGGAGGGTTTGTTTTTTTTTTTTTCCTATGTCGGTGCTTTGGCTCAGAGAACAGCACATGGATTTGAGGTGACAGTTGTGTTAAGTTTTGGCTGTGGTTCAGATAGGCTCCTTCAGGGAGGAGAAGGAGGAGGAGGAGGCGGAGGAGTCTCAGCCGTACATCAAGCCCTGCAGCCCGAGGGAAGGGCTCCTGGGTTGCTGGGCAACCCCACCAGATGGAGCCCCAGCCCAGCGCGGATGCCCAGCATGTCCCGGGGTGGGGCTTGAACCCCAGCAGGGCTTGGTTCACAAAGTGTAGGTGGAGCTCAAAGTGGCTCCCCAGTGACACTGGTTCCTTCTACGGGATGTGGGTGGCACAGAGCACCCACAGTGCAGCACGGCCTGCAGTTACAGCGTCCCCAGGGGATGCTGGCATTCAAGGTTTGGTGCCCTTTTTGACCACCTTTTGGGAAAGGACATTTATGCCTGAGTAGCTTTGTGCTAGTCTGGGAAGAGAGATTGCTCCTCTTGAGCTCTAGTCTGGCTCATACTGCATTCCTGAATCCCAGCAAGCACCTCTGCCCTCCTGTCAGATGCCCCGAGCTGTTCCCCACGGAGCTCTGGGCAGTAGTGGTACTTGAAGGACTGTGAATGGGTCAGGAGCCAACCCCAGGGAGATAAGATTGGATTCCACTTAGAGAATGGTGCTTAATACAGAGGCCAGGACTTGGACAGCCTCTCTGCAAGCTGGCTGTGATGCAGTCAGCCCCCGCCTGCTCTGAGTACAGCCCTGCCTGCAATGCCTGGGGCCATCTGACCTCTCCCTTCTTCCAAAATTACGGGCAAGCTCAAGAAAGTTTTGGGACCTGACTATGACTGTCCAAGTAAGAAACAGCTAAAGCATATCTGGCACAGTTCCAGCCCACACTGACCAGCTAACACAGACATTTCCTAGCCATCATGTGGCCATCAGAGACCATTCCCAACAGAGCATTTGCAGGCAGCAATAAACTGCAGATTAAAAGGACTTCTTAAAAGAGATGGAGAGCAGTTGTCAGTTTGCCTCAATGCCCAGAGACATCCTTGGGCACATGTAAATCTGGTTACACTCAGTACAACCCTCTCACACACTTCTTCTGTTGTGTCGTATTTGGGTTTTAAATGACACTTGCAGTACTGGACCTGTGATAGATCCAGCAAGAGATCTCAGCATCTAACACACCACTTATTTCACTACTTATTTTCAACTAGATGCAGACTGCGGACAGCCACTCGAGACAAGAACATGTAATCAAAATGTACTATAGAAAAGTCAATCAGGGACCTAAAGGAGGATGGGGAATGGAAATATCTTATTCTTCCTCCCTTCCTTGGGGTATTGTGGTGATAAAGTCTTCAGCCAGTTGCATGGACACAATTTCTTCAGCTGACAGTACAAGGTTCTGTATGGAAAAAGCACCATGTAGTTACTTCATGCCAAGCACAAGGAATGGGAAGCAGATAACCTGGAAGGAAGAGAAGCAACGAATGATGTCATTCTGGGCTTCAGAAAGAGCAAGTCATCCAGAGCAGCTATTCTGACTACTTTACCACAGCCAGCTTTAGTAAGAGGTTCAGGAAAGGTTTTGCTGTAAGAACCCTTTAGGGTTTCCAGATCTAAGGAGGATTCTATTGGTTAGTGCAGCAACATCACAGCTGCACTGGAAGATCCAGCACATCCTCTTTGGCCAATGAATCCAGCTAATGTAACCTGCTGTTTTATCCTTTCTAGCTTATATTTCAAATCTGTTTTCAAACCACACCTCCTTTTATCCTTATAACATGCTCTACAATCAAGTCAGCTGTTTTGACACATCAAGAACACATGGATTGCCTTCCCATGGACACTGTGGTTCCCAGCATGGATGTGGAGGCACTGCCATAGCACCAGCACCAACCTCATGCACTTCCCCAGTGTATCCCAAGAGCAACAGGGCATGACGTGATGTCATGGGGACTGTAACACTGGGGCCTGTGGGAGAGGAGAGTTGTGGGCACTGACCGGCTGCAGGAAACCTTTGTGATGCAGTGGCAGCAGCTTGTGGTCCCAGCACTGATGTGTGTCTCGTATGTGTAGCCATGAGCTACTGTAGTGAATCTAAGCCTCAGCATGAAACATGTCCATTGGCCACTGCTGCTATTTCTGGCAACAGATGAGTCTGTTGTCATCCCTTGATATGGTAAAAGAAGGGTCCCTCAAATGTAAAGATAGAGAAACAAATTGTCTACTTTTTTTAATACATCTCCGTGCTTTGTATGATGTTTCTCAATACATTAGACTTCCTTCAGATTGATAAATTACAAACAAAAGATTATGAAATGTCTAAACTGAGATGGGTATCTGGATTATAAAAGATATGTTCACCTTGCAAATCTGGTTTTATGTGTTTCTGTTTCCAGCATATTTACGTATTTCTCCAAGACTATTATTTCAAACTAGTTTTTTCCCTGTATATTTCCCCCTCTCTTAGCTACTTTGGGTTTTTTTTCAAGTTCAAAATTTATACATAGTCAGTTTATTGTATCAGATCTTTTAATTAACACCTTATTAAAGGGCTAGTAATAACTTGCTGCAAATTTCAACTGGCCTTGCTTTCCATTTGACACTAACAACTCTGTTTTCCTGTACAACTAGACCTGCCTTACGTGACCACTCAGGAGAAAAGCCAAATCTCTGATTTAATGCAAATGACTTTAAATAAATAAAATGCAACCTTCACTTTAAGCAGCTAACAGATGGGTTCAAATTAAGCATATCAGTGAGCTATGAATAGGATAGGAGTTGGAGATGCTGTAAGAGATTTAAGAACCTTGGCTTGTTTAGAGCATCACTGCGTCATGAGGAAGAACTGGAATTCTGTTTCTTGCTCTTAAACACTGCCACCAAATGCTTTAAATGTAGTTGTATGCACAAAGACAAACAAAAAATGGGGTGAAAACACTTACTACAGTTGCTGAGACAATGACACAAAAAATAAGAATTGCATATACATTGAGTATGGCCGTGGTCCAAAAACTTGCATGTGCACATGTAATTAGGGGCTGTATCATAGTGAATAGGTACAAGGTGGTTCAATGCCATTTGCATGGGTGATCTCAGCTCTGGCATTTCCCAGCTCTGACTTTCTGCCTTTGCATTCCCACTGTTGACTTTTATCATGACTTGCTGTAAATAATTTCCTGCAGGACCCAAGACATGCTGGTGCTGCTGCCCAGCAGCTTCCCTGGAGCCAGCTTGAGTGTGGGAGCCCCAGCAGAGAAATGTAAATGGTACTGGGGCGAGTGTAAGAGGGTCTTGCTGGTGGCACTGGTGAAGTGATGGGTCTGGCCTTCCCAAAGGTGAACATTCCCATCGCTACCAAATGATATCATTACCAGTAACTGGCTTGAAGAAAAGACCAAGACCATAGCAGCAGAGAGGGAGGTGCAATGGGCAGACTGTCTCCTAAGTTTTGGCAGACAAGACACAAAGACAGATCTAAGACTCATGGGGCAGTGATTTTTAATGTGGTTTTGTGTGTTTTCTTTTAAAAAATTAAACATTGCAGCCCTCTACTGTGCTTGGAGTTGGAATAATGACTAATAATACTCTGTACAAGCTATCATTCCTAATTCTTTGAAAGAGGAGCGTGTGTAGCAATTTAACGGGTACCATTTAAAAATAGTTGTTTTTATATAAACTAATATTTTTATTGTGTCCAATCAAAATGAGGACTATAACCAAATAATTCATAATAAACATGTGTGCTCAAAGAAGAAGAAAATATATGTAATGTTTTCTAGTGTGAAAAAACTGTAAAGAAACCTGTTGGAAAAAACCCCAGAAAACATTTCATCGGTGTGCTGAAACAGAAATAAAAAATATAATACTTTCATTGATTCTAGAAAATACAGCAGCAGAGAAGAAAATACAGGCTTCAGCAAAGCCTGCAATTCTCAGAGGCTCTTGTAAATACAGCTATAATTTTCCTTCTTTCAGTGAGTGGTAGAAGATGAAGGAGAAGAAGGCATGTAGGCAGAAGCAGAGGCAGAGTTCATATTTTCACAATTATACAATTACCCGTGGAGGCATCCTGTGGACATTTGACTTCATTAAAGCCTGCAGGACTGAGGGCTGTGGCAGGATGCCCTAGAGCCCCTTGCTGACAGTGACTCCCACAGCTTGCAGGCTCTCTGGGATAGTGACAGTCCTGCCTGTGGCCAGGAAGGCAGTCAGGGACTGAGGATGTGGTATTTCCCAGCCAGCATTCTGCTTGCACAGCCAGCATAGAGTGGAAGCATTAAAGCATGCAAATTTGTGGTGATGAAAGTAATTTTTTATCAGTAAACATTTCCACTATAGATCAGAGAAAGGAGAACATCAAATATGCTTTCCTCTTCCCTTAGTGTTCAAATCACTGCTTTCAGAAGTGATGAGACCATGTTCTTACTCTAGTTGCCTTTGAAAAGAAGTCAAACCTTTGTGTGACCCTACCTTGACAAATTGCTTTCAGCATCTCCCTTTTCGCCTGTGTTCTTTAGTTTTGCTTAGCAAAAATATTTGCTGAATTTGAGTGGAATTTACAAAGAGTTTTAAGTCAATCAAAACTACATTTTCTGGAGGACAAACAGTCAAAAATGATGGACAAGTCAGAAATGATTTCCTACTCTGGATCTGTCATCTGCCACTGGGCAACTCTTTTGGCTTCTTGCTACTTATCTTAAGCTGTTTGGCAACACACCATATTTCTTAATAGCTTACAAAGGAGTCAAATAAAAAAACATTTTAAATTTGATAAACAGATTACAAATAAGCTTTTACATTGTCTGAATGGCTCTAAAGCTAACCCACATATTTCTAAGTGATTTGTCTAGACAATGGATGAGTCAAGCCTTTTATCCATTCTGTTTTATACAATAATCAGTTCTGCTCAGTTAAGATTTCATTTAACATTACTAAATTGAATGCCTTTCATTACTATGTGATGTTTAATTTAACATTGTATTGACATCTTGCATATTAATTCTTTTTTTTTCTGCATGCTTTTTTCTCAGGATAGAGTCATAAGCCCATTCACACAATGAGATAAGAACAACACTGCCCATTGTATGCACTAGTAGTGTCCTCAGAGATGAAACTACAGAATCCAAGATATCCCATCGGGCAAAATAACAAAGGGCTAAGAAGATGAAAGGAAGCTCAGTGATGAATGGGAAATGCTGCTGCTGAAACCTTTCTTTATTACCATTCTCTGTCATTTTCAATTGTTCTGTCCCGATGAGTAATGAGGACTTCATCTCTTCTGCCAAGCTCCACTGCAAGCTGCTGCTGTGACCAGCACAGGTGAATCACAGCACAGGCAGGGGCTCCTCCCTTCTGGCAGCGGGAGGATTTCAACCCCCTCTGACTTCTCTTGGGTGACCTTGGGAAAGGAGTCCCTGCCTATGACAGCAGCGATGTTAAAACTTCCCTAAGTTGAAAGTATCTTCCCCTTGCTCTATACCCGGTTTTAACTGCTCAGTCCTCCCTACTATTTTCTTTATGCTTCTGTGCATATTATTGAGACTACACAGTAACAGAACAGCCAGGAAAAGGAACCACTTCCCTGGTCAGGACATCCACAGTCACACTTGGCCACAAATCACTGAGACACATCCTACAAATCAGCGCAAAAATTCCTATCCTGACAGAAAATAACATTGCTCTAAAGATCAGAGTAGAAACCATAATGGCTCTGGCTCTTCAAATCTAAAACTTCATTCTAATCATGAAATTTCAATATTTAGCTGGTCTCATAAAAAGATAGTTAGTCTTTCTTACAAAAATATCTGAAATCTCAAAGCAGGTTTCCTTTATTTTGCAGTAAGTATGGGTACTACCATACATGTGAGGTCAGGTAAACATCCCCATAAATGTGGCCAGAACACATAATTATCCAATCTTATACATACAAATAGTAAGGGAATTAATTGCCTTATCCTGTATTTGGAACTGGTTTTGCACCTTATGGTAGGGGTTTTAAAAGCAGTTGTCAGTGTCTCACAATAGGGGGTTTGCCTCTGGCTTATTTGACAACAGAGCCAGATATACCAGTACCACAATGAATATGCTAAATAATCAATCATTAGTCAATACATATCTGGGTTCTTCTTTCATATTGGTCTTAGACTAGTTGGGTACAGAAAGCAAAATCAGGTACTGTGTAATTTCATGTTTTGCAATAAATTCCTGATATATATGCATGAAGAACTAAATGGTGACACTGCATGGGTGAGGAATCACAACCCTGCTCCTCAGGTTCACAATCTGCTTGAGACTTCTGTTTCAGAGCTGGTGACAATTAATTTAATAATCAGCCATTTACTGTTTGCTCATCACTTATCTCTTGAATTCTTTTTCCTTGATAATATTGACTAACATGAATTAATTTTAACTAGACCTTTACAAAACACATAACATTTTCTAGGAATTTCTGATACCCTGACATTCTGTTGAGATGCAGAAAAAAGGAAAAACTAATCTGCATTTTAAAAATTTCCCTGCAATGTGTCAAACAAATCTAAATATAGGACATTGGAATCTTTCGTTTAGCAACACTAAAATTTTACATTTTGAAAATGTTTATACACTGTATACTAAATATTACATTCTGATATTGTGTTATAAATACAATGCTGCTAGTGCAGCACAAGGCCAAAATAAAAAAAAAAATTGAAATTACAAACCTTAACTAAACATTTTAGTTACAGAGATAAATATATTTTGATACTATGAAAACAGTTTCTTTCAACACAAGGATGTATCTTGATTAAGTGTTTTTATTGCATTTTTTGGCAACTTTCAATTTAACTGAACTGCGTTTATCTGACATGAATCTCTTTTGTCAAAAAATTATCTGTTCTATTTCCAGTGTACAACACCAGTAATTCTAACACTCATGAGATTCTTCACATTTCCTTGCCAGACCCTTTCTTAGAAATTGGAAATGACAGATGGGATTTGTGAGAGAAAAGGATACTTTCTGAACATATAGCCCAAGGGCATGAGAAAAAGTCAGCATTCTCCAAACAGATTTTCACTAGCTATTGCCTTTGTTTTCCCTGTAGCCCCTCTCATCTTATTAAGCCTGAATCATCTTCAATTGTTGTCCCTGAGTACATTTTTCAAAAGGAAAGCATGTCCTCAATAAAACCTTTGGGGAACCCATGGGTGTAATGAAAGGACTCTTAAAATCAATCAAACAGTAATGAAGCCAATCCATCCAGCATGCATGGACTCTGACCTCAAAAGTGGCCAGAAATCTGTAAAACACCAATGAAAATAATTCCTTTTCTGTCAGAATGAATGCAATGAAAAGTGGAATTAGGACCCTATTAAAAAAACCCCAACAACATTCCACTGCTCCAACCACAACTGGTTTCTAACTGTAATATTAATATCACTGATATTTACAGTATGTAAATGTTACGGTTGTAAGGCCAGAACAAAAACTGAGGTACCTCACACATGACACATCTCTATACACCTTGTACATTAATATATTTTCATAGGAACATCTGAATTTCATGTTCTGGAAATTGTTTTCTTCTACAGCACCAGAGTAGAATGGCCCATCACCCCTGCATTTCAGATCAACAGGGTAATAGGATGGAGCTTATTTTAAATTCCCTCTGTATTCATTCCTTAATTTGAATAATGCTGTTAATTCCTCTTTCCTTTTATTTTTTTGATTTTGAAGAAGTTGGCACTGGCTGGGTTTTGGACTAACATTTAACATTCCATCAAAATGGGTGATTTTTGACAAACTTATCAAATATGTAATGGTTGCACATACATTGAGAAAAATTCTTCTCTTAAACTGAGTCATTATGCAAGTTAACTTAAATAATGTGGTGCCATATTCTCCAAGAACTCTGTCTCAAGTTACTTGTTGATGACAGTAAGTTGGTTTTTAAATGATACAAAAGCTTCCAAATCAGCATTTCAAAAAGCAGGTAAATAATCTGTAGACTGTAAGTACAGAATATAAACACAAGTGGATCCAGACAGTGTTTCACAACATGTTGCATATTTCAAATAACTGAGGAAATAATATTCCCTTGTCTGTTTACCATAAACTTATTACAGACTGTTCTCTCAATTTAAATAAAGAATATTATTGAAGTCATTTTGCTTTTTTTCCTGCTCACAAATTTCTTGCAAGACGATCCTGGTTTTCTTCAAATATATGTACTATCTCTACTTATCTCTCAGTATCACAATTACACACACGGGTATCATTGAATCATTGGGGTTTTTTTTTCACGTATTTGGGAAAATCTTTCCAACAATGAGCAACAAGCAGCCAGGAATGCATAGCAATCAAGAGCAGGGACAGGACAGGAGAAACACCCTGCAGAAAGACCTGGATAGGCT
>WEKY01059922.1:0-23205 GCA_013390045.1 Picathartes gymnocephalus | reverse complement strand
ACTATTGTCACACTGAGTTGTCAGCTTCATGAAATCATTGTTGAAAGAAGTATGACATCCATGGCAGAGGTTCCTTTCCCTCACTTGTGGCCTTAACTGGAGTTAATCTTGTAAGTTTGCTGACATGGTCTAATTTATCATTCTTTTCTTATTTATTCACAAAGATGATTTTTTTTTTTTTTTTTCTGGTACCTGGTATTTTACATGTATGAGATTATTCTTCTTTGTTTTTGTTGTTATCCCTAAACCAAGTTTAACCCAACCCACAAGGCTATTTTTTTGCAATTACTGCTAACTTCTTTTTAGAGCCCTTGGGGTCTCTGGCATGATGTCATGTTTGTACTTTCAAACACCATTACTATCGTGTTCTTTTAGATATTACTTTCTTTATCTAAAATCATAGATAACTCATTCTCCACAGAACAATTATCTGTAACTGTATAACAGTTACGAGAATGCATAGATAGTATTCTAACAATACATTTTCAACCTTATAATTGCACAAAGCTAAGCAAAAGCTAACATAAGTTCGGTAACTGTCACCTGGCTATAAGAAATTTGTGATTCTCTGGAAATCCTGGAAAACAAACAAGTCCTGAATCCTTGCACTGTTGAGTTAATACAAAGTTTCTGACTCTATTTTTAGAGACAGCAATGTCTTATTCACAAGAATATGTGCTCTATAAATTGAGTTGTTTCAGAATCCTCATTCCTACATTTTTTTCTCTTGTCATTGCTGTGATTCTCTAGTTTTCTGCCATCTATTCTTTTTTTGCTATAATTTCCTGAATGACAGTCATATAGAATCCTTTTTTCTGTCTTAGATTCTGATGATTAGTTCCTTTCTTTATTGCTTTTTTCTCTACTGACAAGATCTTCCATTTTTTGTTTTATTCTTCATATTTAATCACGATATATTTAATTACTAATGAAATTTGAGTAATAATTGAAAATATTTATTGCTTTAAAAAAAATTACAATAAATTGTTCTGTCAGCCTGCAGTGGGTTTTGTTGTTTTGTTGTTAGTTTCAATTCTATTCCTGTCTGGAAAGCATGAATCTAAATTATTAATAGTCTAATACTATATTGTGCTTATAAATAACAGTTATTAAAATGTACTGAACCATGACATGAATTTTTATTTATGAAACTACAGCTTTCAGTTTTAAAACTTTAAAAACACTGTAAATATCTGATGCTTCTGATCTTTTTTAATCTCAATTTGCAGATGACTATGAAGATTGAAACATAGGACAAAACTTACAAACACGAATTTTTCCATGTTCCTTTGTCATGGACAAAAATGAAAAGTATTCTATAAGGACGTTTACGTAACTGGAACCATTGGTTTACTAATACCACACTATCATTCTTGGAAATACCACTCAAAATGCTTCAGCTTTGAAGATTAATGCATGGCTTGGAGCACCACAGCAGTTCAGATAGCAGTTGTTATGAAGCCCTCTTTATTGTGTCAATAGGGCAGAAAAGATTAAAACAATAAAAAGGGAGTGATGATTCTGAATTCTTCCATTCTTCTTATAGATCAGTCAATAGAGCTTTGTTACCTTTGAAGTTTTTAATATTCCAAAATCATCCTTAGTTACGCTTTATTATATACAGGAAGAGAAAGTTTGTGAAGGGGACCCTATGAAATATAACCATTACCTTGAGGCAATTGCAAACAGCAGATGATAATAAGTAAGATTCTATGTCTTAGAACTCAAACTAAGAAGTTTTATCAGTGTTTTTGTGACTAGCTTTTGGATAATGACATTGCTGCTTCAAGTACTTGTAGCTGAGTGCTATAAATAATGAGAGGACATAAAACAAATGCAGCCAAGTAGCTCAACCAAGATATAATGTCTTAGGGCTACTTTAACTATTTGAGTTTATTTTGAGGAATGAGACAGAAAAAAAAAAAATAAAGAATATGACTGGGTAATGAAAAGTGAATTGGAATTGTGTGTCTGCTGAAAACTTATAAAGAAGTTTTATTTTTCAGGCTGTGAATTAGTTCCTGATCATAGAACTGAGATCATATGACATTGCTTGTGTATGAGAGTGGCTTTTGATGTTATTTGTTTGCCTATGGAAATTTTTATGGTACTATCTAACTTGGTATCTATGCATTTAACAGTAAGCAAAGTGAAAAAGACTTCTTTTTGTGCTTATATTTTATAGAGCAAAAACTGAGCACTGAAAAATAATAAATATACTTCTTTTTCATTTCTGAAGTTGCCTGAACTGAAAAAAAATATTGCTGTTTGCCCAGTTTTCAACCATGGTCTTAATGCACTGACCCTCTGAAACATCAGCTGAAGGTAATGTTTATCAGGCTTTCTTATCTTCCCAGGTACTCAGTCTCATAGTGAATGTGAGATGAACATGATGGCATGATGTGGCATAGTGGTTTTCTGAAATTGCATGGTTAATATATATCCTGGGGAGTGTGAGGACAAAATGTGACCTTTCAGAGCAAATTAAGTTTCTCAGTTTTTCAAGATGTGAACAAGACAATCTGGAATACTTTAGAATTGCTCTTGCCATATGTTCTGTCTCCCTTTTTCATCATATTTTTTCTAATTTCCAAATTTCATTCAATTTTTTCCCATTGTTTCCTCCTTGAACATTTTTTCTTTCATCCGTGTTTGTAAAATACATCACAAATTGGCTAGGATTTTGAGAATGTTATCTCTTAAGAGAGCATATGCAAAATACCAGGAAAACATGAAACTTATCAAGCTAGGCTTTCTTAGAATACTGAGATAAACAGATATTTTTTAATTGCAAAATCTCAGACCTGCTGGCTAAGAGAGAATGAAAGTAGGGAGATTTGTATACAATCTCTACTTTCTCTACTCTGTCTTTTCAGGATGAATACTTGCTCCGCTCTTTTTGTCCTTTACAACAACACAAGACAGCAGCTGAGTGTCATCACACTTCAGCTGGTGCACTCCGAATCTCTGTTCTGCCTATTACCTTACACACTTGGCTGGTCACCTCTGTCCCCCTCTTTTAAATGGTTTCCCAGCCTCTGCTTGCCCATGGTATCCTTTGGCTCATTTTCTATACGCCCATCTAAAGACTCACCCTGAAAAGTTCAGACATTTGCAAAAAAAGCAAAATTCTATCTTTCCAGAAGTTTCTCTCTGATTGAATCACAGCAGCCAGGAAAGACAAAGCAGCTTTTTGACTTTGCTGCACAACCAGTCCATTTTAAAGACATACAATAAAACCTGGTAAGCAAACAAACCAAGGCAAAACAACAAAAAACCCAATCATGATACTCTTTCATCTGACCTTTATAAAACATTCTACTCTATTCAGTGAAACAGATGACTTAGTCTTGCAAAAAGGAGGAGGCAAACTATCGGAACAGACCACTCCAGTGGTCATTCTTATCTATCTTGGCACAGATAGTGCAGATCCTAACCATCTAAGAAAAACACTGTCTTCTCTTTCAGATTCACACATCAGAAAAATCAAGGTTTTACTCAGGACATTCTCACTTTTTCTCCCGAAAGAGCAATCCTATCAGCATATTCTCAGCTGTACTTTAAGCAGGATACAAACAATACTAGAAATTACTTGATTTTTTTTTTAATTTTTTTGTCCTAGGATAAGTTGAAGCAATTGAGGAGTAGAAAAAGTCTATTATACATTGCTGGATTTGCTTTGATCAGCACCTTCTGTCTATACAGTGTAATAGGACCTACTGCAGTTTGCAAACAATAAACACAGCACTGGGATGATCTGGCTATCAGTAATCTGTCTCACTGCAGACTTTAGTTTAACACTTTTGTACTGAATCCAAATAAAAAACTGTTTTGAATGATTTATATCTTTTTTCTTAACCTGGAATCAAGTATAAGTTGTTATTTTAAGCCTAATCTGTGGCTGAACTAGATAACTTCAGCCACAGATGAACCTGAAGTGGAACAGAAATGTGGAGGCCACATCATAATTTCAAATATTTAGTCTTTAAATTCTTTTTATGCAGTCATGAGGGGCATCAGGAGGACTATGATACTGGTGGAAGGAGGTTTTTTCCCTACTTGTGGATCTACTTGGGTTTGTTCTTTTCCTTTTTTTAAACACAATCCTCTTCCTCTTCATTAACTCACATTTTCATTTTACATTCAAGTTTTACTATATACATGGTATTTTGTATATCCTGGATATCTGATGTGTTTTCTCTGTCTGATTCCTAAGACCAGTTTCACCCTGGTCAAAAAGTGACAGTCTTTTAATGACAAGTAATTACTCATTTGTGATGATGATGATAGTCTTGTAGCCTCTATATTTTTCTGTGCTTTTATTTTGAAGAATTCTGTTAACATCCTGTACTTATACCTTTGGGAACCTCGTGTTAAGGTCTGATTAGTGAGAGATGCCTCTGCCATGCAAACAAGATTATATGCTGAAGTCAATAATACAGATATTATTTAAGAGAGAAATAGAAAGAAATAGAAAAGTGCTGGGAAGGGAGAGAGAGAGAGAGAGAGATCGAGCAGAAGATAGTCACCACCCATGAATTCTGCGGCTTCCTGTTGGTTCTTCTTCACCCTTTGCTTGTCGGTGGTGGGTGTCCTGATGTTGTTCAAAAGTTTTCGTTAGTTATACATTTTAGCAAGTAAAAGAATTAATGCCCCTTGGCTACAAAGTTCCCTTATTCTACTGGTTAAATGATTCCCTCACTTCTACCGCTAATTAGTCGCATGCCCAGTCTTTCTTTTCTTTTTTGAGTTGGTGGGTTTCTTGAGTCAGTGGGCTGTGAGTTGGTCACTATCTCCCCTTGCTGAAGTTGCCTTTTACCCAGTCTGAGCTGATTTCAGCGCAGCTGCCGAGTTGGCTTGCCTTGTGACCTATAAATTCTGCATTCTTTACATCCATTATCAGTGATAGATTCTTCTCCCCCATCGTGTTAACCTCCCTCTAGGTCTGAGATAACACTTGGACAACAGTACCATCTTTTTCTTATCTCAAGTTCCCGGTAAGGTGGCTTAATTTACAATCCACAATGAAGTGACACTGCCTACAGAGAAGACTGGGATCCCTTGTAGAAGACTAAAAAGAAATAAAGAAATCTGAAAAACTGTCTATGTTCTGCCATGTTATTACTATAGAATGGATCCATCTCTCCAGGAATGGTCTGTCATTTCAGCTTTCACCAACTGCACGCTTTATCTTCTAAGAAAAATTGCTTTTCATTCACCTACAAAGATTTTTTTTTACATTATCATTTTAGTTTGGATCAGGATTACACTTTTAGAGCAGCTTTTCGTAGTGCCACTATTTATTGTGCTTTGGTTTATTCACAGAGTGGTCTCCTCAAGCATACACACTAGTTTGATTTTTATTTTTCCTTAACATTAAATTGGAAAATGCATTTCAGAAGCACATACTCCTGTTGCTAAGGTACTTTCAGTCCATGAACCAGAGTAAATTCAAGCTGAAGTAAATCCTGATGAAGTGTATATCCTGTGGTCACCATGTCCTTAGCACCAGTTTTCTCCACAGGTCTGCTGTTTATGGGCCATGTTAGCTGCTACTGGAGGCACAGCCTGGGGTGTTTGTCCTGAGAAACGGCAGCTTCCAACAAGTGAGTCTTTCAGCAGTCCTGAGAGACTGTTTGTTTTTCCTTTTGCACTGCAGGCTTCTTACTGCTTTCTCTCATTCAAAGCCTCAGTCCAGGAGTTGATTCTATCCAACCATGCTTAATTACTGTTGGGGAGCAGGACATCACTCCCTCACATCAGCCCCACAGACAGTAGAAATAAGGAGAAAATTTATCCAATATCAGCATTTTGATGTAAAATTTAACAGGCTAAAAATAAGAGATAGTAAATAACTAACATGGAAAAATAAGAGGTATTTTCTGACACAAGTGGAGTTCTTGCTGGAAATAATAATGTGAACTTTACAATTTGCTTGATTGAAATATTGTAGATGATATTGTAAATGACTTAAAACTACTGGCCTCTCTTAAGAGTCTTGGTTGAGCTGGCTATTTTGAATCAATTGTGAATAGCTGTCACACTATGTATATTATGGATGTTTATACCACAAATACCCAAGTTTCAAATTATATATCTAATTCTCCATAGAAAATGAAAACACACATAATGTGTTTATATGTGCTTGCAACTTAATGTACAACTCATAAGCTATCAAGTAATTTGTATCAAACCCATGAAATTTCTTTCAAGCCTCTTGTGAAGCTTTTTGTGCTTAATATATGCTTTAATTTCCACTAGTCTTTCTATGCAAGGGGGAATGAACATAGAAGCTTACTAACATCATTTAATATCTAGCAGTCTCTGTCCATACATTCCTTATACAAACATTTAGAGAAGAAACTTGAAAATGTTCATTACCTGAAAATGAAGTTTGTTTACAATATAATTGCTATTACCACCCTAAGTACTCTATCAAAACACATTTAGATTTTTCTCACAAGGTTTTAATTTTTTTTGGTGAGTCATATTTCTCTTCTTATATAACAGATGGCTGAATGGTGATTCAGGATGATAATTAGTCTTTTTAATAATGATAATTAGTCATTTTCCATCTAACCTTAGGTAGACACATTCCTCTGAGATTATGCTACTAATTTTTAAAAACTAGCAGATACTCTCTAAAAGACTTCTATAATGAACCCTTTATGAACAAAAAAAAATCATCATTAACTCTGATATAGTAAGCATCATACCAGCAAGAGAGTTAGCAGCACTATGGCATTTTCAAGGAGTGATTTGCATATTTCAACATTCTCTTATTGTGAGGACTCTTCAAGTAGAAGTAGGAAATTCTTCCAAAAGTTCAGGGAAAGCTGCTGCTTTGTTGGACCTGTGGAATTTACTTTAGGATGTGGTCGTTTATCATGTGATGAAGAAGAAGGGAGACAATGTGTTTAAAAAGAGAATTCATGTGTATCATCTCTCTTGTTTTTCCTCCTATTTTGATAAGAAATTCCAGCTTGGTTTCAGAGACTCTTTGTCATTAAGTCAGGTTTCATGACTGATATATTTTTGACAGCAAAATTTAGTCTTCACGAATTAACACATTTTGACTACTACTGTCCTTAAAAAAAAAAAAAAAAAAAAGTTGTTGAATGATGAAACATTAGAGATCTTCTAAAACCAGTTCTAAGAATCTGTCCAATTCCACTTATTTAATTAGTCAAAGTTTTTTGTCTAGGCTGAAGCAGATATGTAATAGTGGTGTGTAGATAATTACTGCTCATGGGAAGGAAAAAAAGTTGAGTATCTTGACATTTGTATCTTTACTCCAGATGCTCATGCTTTTCAGCATCGATAAACTCAGATAAGAATGAAAGAATCACTCCAAGAAGGTAAACAGCAATACTTATATTTTGAGTATCCTTGATTCTACTATTTCCTGCAATACTGGAAAACATTTCTTAAAGAGAATAATAGATGTTGGGAACCTGGTCTAAAATGCATATTTGAGATAAACTCACATTTGGGTTAAGTATATAGATCAAATTTTATTTTTAAAGATAATGAGCATGGGGAGAACTGATTCTGAGAGGTTAAAGGGGCTGAGCTAGAGGGAATGTATAAATTGGAGACTGATGCAGAGCAAAGTGTGATTTGAACCCTTGCTTTATCCTTTCAACACTGCAGGGAGAGTCAGATAATTGACAATTTCATGGATGGCTTCTAGTCTTTTTAATTTTAGAAATTTATTATCATGTTTATTATTTGCTTATTAAATATAAATACTGTGGCTAGAGTCAGTAATATACTTATTTCCTGGCATGCTTGTACACGTTCTGAGGTAATTTCAGCACAAGACTTGTTATACGCATTGCTCACAGGAGGTGATTTTCAAAGGATAAGGGTCAGAGGTAGCAGCTAATAGGAAAATATCTGTGTGAAAGGAATGTTATTTCTCTTCAAGAAATATTTTCAGTTTTGCTCTCATCTCACCTCTCTCTATTGCACAGTCTTTATTGCATTTCAATAGATATCTGGCAAATATTTTAAGCCAACATATGAATACCTTATCATTCTGTACATTGGCCAGATTCTCAAAAGTGGATATTTTAAATTGTGATTGTAAATCCATATTTAGATATCACTCTTGCAATACTTTACTTTTGAAATGTGCCAAAATGATCCAGAATTTGTATTCCTGTTTGGAAACTGCTTACCTACCTGGGTAATTCAGAGGAGGTACCTTTATTTTATGGTTCTGTACATGTATGGAAGACATTTGAAAAGTGAAACTATGTTGCTGTAAAATGCTGCATTGCACCAGTGTCTAGGTCTATTTTAATTAACTACAGATTAGAAGACTGTCTATGGGTTCATTTGTTTGGTTTTTTTTTCCCTGCAATGCTCAGAAATTGAGAAAGCATTTAGTCATTCACAAAGATCATTCCTTTCTAACTTAACTATTTAGTCAGGACAGCAGCTATTAATTACAGACATACCATGACCTTAGCTACAGTTGCTTTTGTCACATGTATAGTTGCAATATGTAACATATAAAAACAAAAGATAATCATGTCATGGTTTTGCCAAATTACACTAATTCAGCACTAGTCTTTTATTCTAGACACTGAAATGCTCCAGCCAACATGAACTTTATGGTAAATGTTGAGATTTGAAGTGATGTGTTTTGATACTTGTCTATCATGAGATTCCCTAGATCTACTTCTCGGTGATTTCAGTGTGGACATCTAGATCTCAATTAATTATCCTAAAGTCTCTTTCTCTAAAGGGTTTGACTTTTTTTTTTCCCTCAGATCTATTTTATACTCACGAGATTCAGAGTGTAGAAGGGACTATTCCTTTTTACTGGTTATAGAAGGTGTTAATGACTGCTTTAAGTGACAAACCTTTATTAAAGTGATCGTATTTCTCATCTTTTATTTATGTTTCCTTTTCTAGATTTTTTTTCCCAAGTATTTCTGCATATCTGGCTATCATATGAGCAGAAATCTCATACTGTGTCAATAAAGCACCTTTAGAACCTGTTTAACACAAGTCCAATTGCACCTATGTCCACTCTCCTAATACTCTCTAAGCCTGAAGACGGTCAGAGTGCTTGACACAGAGCAACTATCACAGGCAGAAACCTCATACAGCTGTTACCATGATTGATTTTTTTCTAAACCTAAAACTACAGTGCACTGGACTGGAAGGGACTTTACGGATCATTTATCTAATCCATTCTTTCAAAGGCATCTATATAGCAATAACACATAATTTCTGGAAAAACCTGGCAATAAAAGCCAAAATGAGACACAGAGAAAGAATAAAAGAATTCTAATTTGATAAACATTATCAATTAGACTGTAACTGTGGTATAAAATAAGTAACAGAAAGGTACAATAAAAAAAGGACAGACAAAAAATGCAGAATAATAATAGCATATTTGTCTACCTCAGATGAATCAAAATATATATGAGCCATTTCTTGTCAAAAATTTCTGTTCTTAATACCACTTTAAAATTATATTCAGTTCCTTTGACATTAGACATAAAATATTACTATCATAACCTATATTATAATTTAGAAGGAGAAAGGAAGTACTGTAAAATAACAGCAAAAATAATTTCTATTCACAATACAGAAATCATCAGTTGTTTCTTCAATTATATTACCTTGGCCTTCTGAAATGTTAATAATGCAATTTTTTAAGTCTCGTATCGATTGTGACAAGGTTTTAGGTAGTCAGGGGAACTCCAAGTGTGGCTTGGAGAGAGGAGAAGCTGCCAGAAATTCCCCCCATGTCTGATGGAGCCATTTGCAGCAGACTCCAAGACACATTCTCTGCGGGCCAAGGCTGAGCCCATTAGTAAAGGCAGTAGCACCTCCAGGATAACAGATTTAAGGAGAAAAATCTGTTGGACAACAGCAGCTGGGAGAGAGGAGTGAGAATATGTAAGAGAAAGAGCTCTTCAGACAGCAAGGTCGGGGAAGAAGGAGGAGAAGGATGTGCTTGGGGTACCAGAGCAGAGGCTCCCCACGGGTGCAGCCCGTGGTGAAGGCCATGGTGACCCTGCAGGCCGTGGAGATCCACAGGGGAAATGAGATCCATCTGCAGCCTGTGGACAGCTCCATACTGGAGCAGGTCGATCTGCCCTGAAGGAAGCTACGACTTCATGGAGAGTCCATGCAGGAGGAGGCTCCCGGAAGGTTGTGAAGAGAAAGGATCCCATGCTGGAGCAGGTTTTCTGGCAGGACACATGACCCTCTTCAGGTGTCAGTCTGAAGCGGCTCATTCCCGAAGGACTGCTCTCCATGGAAAGGACCTAGGGAGCAGGTTGTGAAGAGCTGCAGCCCATGGGAAGGATCCAGTTTGGAATAAAGGACTGTTTCCCATGGGAGGGGAATCCATGCTGGAACAAGGAAAGAGTATGAAGAGGAAGAGCAACAGAGACAAAGTAATATGAATTGGCTGCACCCCCACTTCCCTGTTCTACTCCAGGACAAGATAGAGAATTTGGGAATTAAGTTGATCTTGGGAAGAAAGGAGGGGTGGGAGGAAGGTATTTTTTAAGGGTTTTTTTGGTTTGTTTTTTGGGTTTTTTTTTGGTTTGTTTTGTTTTTTCCTTATTTCTCATTATCTTATTCTCTTAGATTCGCAATAAATTAAATTATTTCCCCAAGTCAAACCTGGATTTTATAAAACTAGATCCATAAATATTCTTGAATGTTCATGAAACAAATAAGGTCTCCTTTTTGTTTCAGGAATCTCTTTAAATATGAAGGCCCGTCATGTATTCATTAACATCAAAGGGGCTTTGGATCAGTGCAAAGACATAAGATGTATAAAACACATTATATTTGATTTTTTTTCTTCAGGCAAAGATATATATTGCTGTTACTTTGAATGTGTACTAGTAAATAAATTCAAAGAACAGTCTTTTTGAAGTTGACTAAAATATATTCCACTTATCTATGTCTTTTTATACTCCGAACTGTATCCATAATGGTAACACCAGAAGCTTTATTCAAGATCAGTACCTTATGATGTGTGTAATGAGAAACTGTTCTTATGCTGAAGAACAAGCAATCCAAACAGACAAATGGAATGGGAAATAGAGTGGTTTTACCCTCATCATACTGATAGAAAACAAGCACATAAGGATAAAGGGTTTTATTCTGGCTTCCTTTATATTAACAGCAAATTCCCTTTGATTTCCAAGGGACAAAATTTTTAGTTGTTCTGTTTGCTCAGACATCATTAAGAAAATCCAGCCAGAAATTCTTTAATTTCCATATACTTTATATTTTTTAGCAGAAAGATCAGTCAGTTTCAGATCTTGTCATTTTATTGAGCATATTTATGAAGAACTCTAGATTTCCTTGCCACTGTGTATTAATAATTTCTTATTTGTTGAAACTCCTCAAAGACTTACAATAATATTGTCAAATAGTCTCTAAAATCTTTTAAGAAGAAATAAAGGAGGTGGGTTTTCACATACCCATATGAATGATTTGTCACAGGCAAATCTTCTGGAATCTAAGTGAAAGTTCTGTAAAGAAAATAAAACAACACAGATAATTGGGCATCCCTCACAGAGTGATCATAGAAAAATATTGATTATAATTAATTAAAATTCTGCCGGGATATGTGATTAATATAAATCTTTAAGCAATATAAACAAGCATAATGATTTTGCATATAGTTGCAGACAAGCCCTTGGTATACTTTTAATGTTCATTAACCTGTCTCCAGAATGTTTGTTGGAATATAATTGCCAAGGACATTTGCTAAAACTTTCACATCCTTGTAAGACCTGCAGTGTTATTATTTCACTCTGTTACTCTCCCAAAGGGTAGAGTTGAAACAGGCAAGTTTATCTTTAAAGAGACAAATTTATCTGCTGAAGAACCCCAGTGTCAAGGCAACAGCACTATTTGTGTGAAATTTAACCATTAATCCTGTGCATTTAAATGTCCAATTGATGGACTATTTTGGAGCAGTGTACATTTTGATTTTGATTGGAATAATATCAGTAAATACAGAAAAAATTGCACTTATAGTATCTAAGTATTGATTGTGTCCAAACAATTGGCATACCTAAATGCTGCAATAGTGCTGCAAATACATCAAGTATTGTACTTTGGAGTATAAATGCATCTTCTTAAATAAAAGATCTTCCATCTTCTTGCACTAATATAGCACACAGTGTAGGTTTATATACTTAAGTTTGAGCAGAGTAGCTGGAACAGAACAATGTGTCTGTCTATTTTTTCTAATGAATAATAGGGGGATCCAGAAATTACTATAAAATTTCACACAGAATATATTCTGAAATAGTTTTTTTTTCTGTCTGATTTGCATATTTGTTTTTTCTCCTACTGAGCCTTTATACAAATTGGTGAGAATGTATGAGTTTTAATATATAATTTATTACTGTTATACTGTAAAGAAAAGTCAAATTTATCCAAACTAGACTACTATTAGAATAACATTAGGAGAATAGTGTTAGCTGAAAAATTTAGGCAAAACAGGAAAACTACTTTTAAGCATAACAAGAAAGGTTCTACTAGAATCAAAATGTATGACAAATGTGAATATTGTAAATGACAAGGGTAAAACCATCCTATTTATGCTGTTAAAATATCAATGACAGCCTTTTATTTATTTATTTATTTATTTATTTTACACAAGAGGTTAGACTAGGTTTAACTTAGCCTAAAAAAGCTACAGATTTTGTGATACCTTTTAGTTTTATTTTTAATATTGCTACAATCATACTTTCAAGTGAATTAAAATTGCAGTAGAAATGCAGAGGTAAAAAATATATATTGCTATCACTGAATTCGGTCAAATTAGTCTAGATATACTTCTTTAGTGTTTTGTTAGAATTGTGGGGCTACTTGGTCCTGAGAGAGCATTTGTGAAAAAGGGAATAGAATAACATATTCTGTACATCCAAGAATGGCTGATTAACTTGCAGTACTTGTGAAGTTAGAACTAGCTGTGCTTTGTGCCAGATTTCCATTTGCTATATTTTCATTCAATATGATATTTAGATTTGTTACAGTCTATTAGCTTACAGCTGTGAACTCATAAGTAGGAATTTCATCAAAATATAAACCTCAGAAATGAAAATCTGAAAATCTGAAATTACAAATTTTTCACAGTAACTTTACCTTAATTATGGCTCAAAGAGCAGTGCTGGTGACAATTCATTGCAAAGTGCAGAAATTAAATCAATGGTGAGAGCCCAATAGTAGTGCTCAACATTAAAAATATGACACAAATGATCTTCCTTTCTCATTATAATTTTCAAAGCCCTGCTGTTTTTCTTAAATTGCTGTCAAGAACATTCTAGATGAGGTCAGAATGAAAATTTATCTTCTCAGTGTACACTGCAGTCCTACCTGTCTGCAGCAGAACATGACCAGAGCTGCTCAGACATAAGGTTCTCAACAAAAAGTCACAATGGATTAAAACTACATTAATTTGTTGAGTTCATTTCAGCTTTGATAATTTAATTTAAAATAAAATGCTGCTATATTTTTCAGAGATTGTCTACAAATTTTACTGAATAAATGATTTTAACAAACTGGGATTTCATCTATGAAATCTATTTGCATGTATGTATCAAATAAAAATTAAATAAATAAAAGTTATTGTTAGCTATTTTCATCCATGTCTTCATTTTTCAAGAGGCTGCCATCAACTTTTAGTGACTCCAAGGAGCGAAAACTGAGCCAACGTTATTTAGCTGTGTTCCTACATGGGAGATGTACTGACTGAGAGCTGTGGAGTTTTCTGACACACCATTGAGAAGTATTCTTGGATCCAAGGAGACAGGAACTTTTTTCTTATACCATTTTATGATAAGGTGTAATCACTGTGTGGACACATGGACTCTTTATTTTCAAAGATAATTTTCTTACATGTCAGGGTTTGTTTTCTCATCTTGCTCCACTATCTCATTGTTAGGTATATCTTGCTAAGACTGATGCCATTTTCATTGTAAATTGAAACAGACAAGAGGATTTCTATCTGCAAACATATTTTGAAATTACTTCCTGTTTATTTCCTCTTATATATCTAGTTTCCATGACAAATAGGACTGTACAAGAAAATTGACTGAAAAGTGTTTGAAACAAAATCCTTGGAAGTAACATTTGGATTCAGAAGGTTTTACCTTGGCTTTACTGTATGTCCAAATATTTTCTTCAAATCAAAGAGTAATTGGTATGCCAGGCTAAGAACGCTGCTTCTGATAAGAATTTTTGCCTTGTATGAGGCAAATGTGACTATATAATTTGCTAATTCCCAGTCATTTGACACCCAACACATTAGGATAAAAAATTTATGTTCAGGGTGCTCATTAGTAGATCTCAGAGCAGCAAGTTGCCTTGATATTGAAGGGATGTTTAGGTTGGTAACATGCTGAATCTGTTTAAGTTTTCAAAATGAGTAAAATTACAGCCCTGCAGAAAACTTCAGTAACCTTCTCTGGAGGTACAAGTGTGTGGACCGTGGTAGAGGTTAAATCTGAAAAAAATATTATGAGTCATGTAGGTGTGTCACAGCAAACTGCACAGAATTGCATCTACTTTTAGATCTACTACCAAACTAGTAAAAATGGAGAGCATTTCCTGTGCTTGAGGGCATAAGGTGGAGTTTCATGAAGACAGTAAAAAGCTGGATTTATTTCTTGTTTGTGTGAAGTTATGAATATGCACCACCCCAGGGGTTGACACTTCTGTGTAACTGCCCATTCTTGAGTCTGTTAATGACTTCCCAGAGATTTGTAATGTATAAATAAGCCCAGTGATGGTTTTAAATTCACATATTTCAGGAAAATTTAGGGATAAACATCTGCATTCTTTATAAAGTGTTAGTGAGAGTAAAAGTGGTTTAAACAATAACAGAACAAGCTAATTTATTTAGTCATGTACAGACATTTAGATTTCGTGCCTCTGAGTGCCTCTGAGCCTCTCCATTGACTCTCGGGCATTGAGATGTTTTATCCTTCTGGCACTTTCTGTCACCTATTGCAACATCACATGACAAGTGTCATATTTGATTATTTTGGCCTCATTACATAACATTTACTTAGTTACAACTTCATGCATAATTGTCCAGAACTGTTCCCTGTTTTTAAGGACAATGCAGGGTATAATAACCCCCAAAACTTGGACCTTTCTCTGAAACTGTATGTAGACTAGCAGACTCGCTTAATTCAAGTCATCCAAAAAAGTGAATTGTTCATTTCTGGAACTGTGCAGTTCTGAAAGCACTCTTGGCATATGAATTCAATATAGTGTTTTACACCTTACTTAGCACTATTTTGCCATCCTGGTACAGAAATTAGGATGAGGGAATTTCGCTGAAATAAATGATCTGTGAAACCAGATATATGTTCTTTAACTATAAAATGTTCTTGAGACAGTGTTGATGAAAGCTGGTGCTAGATATAGTGAAGCGAAAATATTCTCTGATATGCCTAATTTTGGTGCTTGTAATTCAAATAGTTCTAGCTGAAACAAAATATTATTTAGCCCATGGAATATGGAATGTGAAGTTGTTCAGATATTGATAATTGAACACACAAAAGAGATGTTCTGAAGGGACTTGCAGCCAGGTTTTTAAAGTAACAATACTCTGGAAGTGTCAGGTACCATGAGTCACTAAACATAGAAGTAAAAGCTTATAAGCATACGAGTGCTGGGAGTATTGAAAGAATGATGACATTTCCTGCCAAACTGCGATTTTGTGAGTTTGTGTCTTTTGCTATTCCTGCTTTAGGCAGGTGGGAAGAAGAAAGGTAAATGGTGGTGTTAGTCGTACTTCAGCCTTCCCTCCAGCCTGAAGTAGAGTTTTTGAAATATAGGTAATTGCTGTTTACATAGAAGATACTATTTTTTCTTGGACAGAATGTTCATATAAGTTTGTGTTATTTTGCTTGTTCTCCTTTAAAAAAGGATGATGGCTGTTCAGGTCAAATTTTTAGAACACTTCACACATCTACAGAATATAATAACATTCAAAAGTTATTTGGAACCTAAAATGAGAAGGCCAATTTTGTTTTTTTAAAATTTTTTTCTGTTTTTAAATTTTTTTTTTTGGCTTTTCATTTCTAGTGATGATGACGTGTTTTGCTTGATTTTGTGTTAAGGTTAAGTTAGGGTTAAGGAACTTTTCTTTTTTCCTGATGTTAGAGTCAGAATTTTAAGCTGTTCTGTACAAGGTGATTTTAAGATGCAGTAGTGAGAAGAAGCAAAAAGAATTGCCAAAGTTCTGATAAAATTATGGGAGTCCTAACGCTGTGTAATGTGCCTCTGTTATCTTATATATTGTCTTTATTTCAACCTGAATAAGAATATTTTGAGGAAATCAAATAGTGAAAACTACTTAAAATTCAGTATGTGTTGCTGAACAAAATTGTAAGTTTTTTTTTACTTGGTTTTGATTCTAAAATAATGAGCCTTATTCTTCTGTTAAGTGGTATTTCTCTCTGATACTCTCTTTGGCAAGGCACACAGGACATCAATCTTGCATTTAGCAGAATGTCACAGCTTTATGCAGCACAGTTCAGTACAAATATTATCTCCCTCATACCAGATACCATGAACCGAGTGACTGCACCTCTGCAACCACATATTTACAAGTGGAGAAAGAGCAAAGTAACTATTTATCACAAAATATATCATTATCGTTATCTTTCCTAATAGCTTCTACTTCTGTTTACTGATTATGAAAATTTTCATTGGGAACTCCGCTTTATATCTAAATTCAGCTCTTTATGATGCTAAAAATGGGAGAATGATATTTCACTAGTTAAATTATGATAGACATAGATGAAAATAAAAGACATTGGCCTTTCTTCAAAATGGATATGAAGGCCAAGGTGCTTAATACTGGAGGAAAGAAACAAAGTGGGAGTCACTGTATAGCATTCAAAATATATTAAAGCAAAAGCACTTAAATCCTCACCTGTTTTTGTATTCCTTTTCCCTTTTGCAAGAAGGATGTTGCCTTAGAAGGACAATAGCTACTAATTTCCCCTTATATTTTTAAAATATATAACTCATGGACTTCATGCCTGTCCTTTGTCCATGGCAAAAGGAATGAAGTTCATGAATAAATGTTCATTTCACTTGTAGTGAGTAAATACCCTTTAAGTTTCTTCAAAATGATGTAACATCACGGACAACCTGTGGTAGTAGGTCAGGGCTTCATTGAAAATTTAATGATGTAATAGATAATGATTAGTCTTGTGTTGCTTAGAAACCTGCTTCTTTTTATAATGAGATAAATACTAGCACCAATAATAATTGTAGATATTGCAAAGACAAGACTTTGTTACCGAAGGAAGCATTTACTGTGAGTGCATGTCTGAAATATAAGCATTGCATTATCTGCCAAATGGTCTTGAATAGCGTGTTGCATACATTAATGTATTTTACATTCCTTTTCCATAGCTTGTTATTGTTTTTCTCGATACAGAGCACATTTTTTTTAGGATAAATATGTAGAATGGAAGAAATGATTTTTTTTTTTTATTAGAAGACTATTTTAAAATATGCAATATATGAGATACTTGGGAATACATCAGAATGCCAAACATCATTTTACATAAAGGAAATCTATGGAAGTGTTGTGGTTTAAACCCAGCCGGTAGCCAAGCACCACATAGTTGCTTTCCCATTCTCTCACCATTGGGACTGGGGAGAGAATCAGAAGGAAAAAGGCTTGAAACTTGTGGATTGAGATAAATACAGGTTAATAAGGAAAGCAAAAGCCATGCACACAAGCAAAGCAAAACAAGGATTTAATTCACTGTTTCCATGGGTAGGCAGGTGTCCAGCTATCTCCAGGAGAACAGGACCCCATCACACGTGACAGTGACTTGGGAAGACAAAGGCCATCGCTCCAAATGTCTCCCCCATTCCTCCTTCTTCCTCCCGCTTTATATACCAAGCATGATGTCATATGGTCTGGAATATCTCTTTGGTCAGTTAGGGTCATCTGTCTCAGCTGTGTCTTCTCCCAGCCTCTCATGAACTCCCAACTTCCTCACCAGTGTGTTATCTCTGTATTCAGTTCATGTTCAGCACAAGTCCAAAACAGCCTTTTACCAGCCACTGTGAAGAAAATTAACTCTACTGCAACTGAACCCAGCACAGGAAGTTTCCTGCTTTTCTTGTTTATGATCATTTAAGTACCAGTAATTTCTTTCTTACAAGCAAAATATCATCATCATCATCTTCAGCAAAACTGCTCTTTTGCTGAGACTGTTCTTTGAAATCTTGGAGGTATGGGAAAGTTCTCTGCATGTAGATAGAACAATTATGTCTGCCTGCATTCATTTAGCAAGTCTTGTTGTTTCAAACTTTGTTAATTATTGGCAGAATCAGCTGATAAATGAGCTAGATAAAGCAGCTGTTAGTGGTGTGAAACTGGAACACCATTATACTTTGAGAGCTTGAAACATTGCTTTACTAAGCTGTCTTGATGAGTTACTGTAATTCATAGGCAAATCTGAACAAAAAGTGGTAAGTTTTCATGTAATCATCAGTGAGAACATCATTGAGGGTCATATCTAAAAGAACACTTAAAAACCTGAAAATGACATATCAAAATTCTTAAATGGCTGAAAATGTACTAAAGAACCTGTAAGGCTGATTTCTAGAGACGTACCTCCGAGTTGTGCAGGAATTAGGCACAAATTATACATCCATGCATACCTATGCCTAAACCCAACGTACCATGCCTAAACCCAAGCAAGAAAAAATACTTAGTTTGTATATCTCTTTTTATTATTTCTTATTGTTGGTTTAGTTTGGTCCCTGGTCTCATAAAGGTAAATTTTGTGCCACTTGAGTACAGTGTGTAATTTCTTTTTGTGGCACGATATTGATATGAATTGCGTTCTTGTGATCTGAAGGCTTACTTTTGTTTTGTTTCAATGCCAAATTTCCAAGTGTCATTCTGGTCACTTCCATAAAAATGGATTAGATAGGAAAACTGATCTAATCCAGGGTAGACTTTCTAATGTTTTCTTTTTATATTGCAATGTACCATGCTGTAAATTTTTTAGTACATCCTTTCATACCATAACTTGGAGAACATAACACTATGAAGTATGTTTTAATAAAGCTGAATTTATTAAGGATTCACACTGAAATTACATTAATTTTACCCAACAAACAACAAAATGACAGGCACTTTTAATATGAATTGGGCAAAATAATTTTAAAACATTGCTTCTTTTTCAGAGGTTTTCATATATTATTTGGTTAGCTTTAATACATTCAGTTTAAAAGTTTATTCTTTAACAGAGTTTACAAAGAAAATGATGTAGAATTAAAATTTTTGTATTTGTTCATGGTAAAATTCTAAAGGTAGATGACATTATGTAATCTACAAAAATATTTTTCTTTTTGTGATGTTTGTTTGGGGTTTTAAAATTTTTATTATAATGCCAGAATATGAATGACAATGCTTAATAGCAGGAAAAAATATCATAATGGGGATCTGAAATATATAAAATATTGACTCTCAATATACTTCATGGCATCATCTTTTTTGCTTTTCCTGCACTTCACTTTAATATTACTGAGCACCTTCATATAGATGATTTACCAGCAATGTAACCAAATATATATAGGTTTGCAGGTCCAAAAGTAAATATGGCTTTTATGCTCTTATACCTTTCAGAAACCACTTGTATCATCACTTTCCTTGTCCCTTATGTCAGTATGTCTTGAGGGAACCAATACTGTAATGTGAAAAAGATGCTGCCTAAGGACTTTAGTAGCTATCAACAGAAGCACTGAAACCATAATATAAAATTATGCACGTTTGGTTTTATTAGCTCCTAGAAGGATATTTAAGAATTGTGAAACTTTCATAGTAATTGCAATATTTTAAAATATACTGCTTGTTGTATTGTCTCGTTGGTTTCATCATGTTCACTTGGGTGAAATATTTCAAAAAGAACTGTTGTGTAAAGAAACAAACTGGAAATTTGTGCCTTCACTTCTGAAAAGCTAAAAGTTTAAATGAGGGTACAATGAGCAGCACTTGAGCAAAGACATCTGTGTAATGCCCATAATACACATAAGTGGGTAGTCCTGATTGAAATTTTTTGCTTCAGCAGAATATCTTTTAAATTCCTAATTATAAGACCTTAAGGCAGCATTTATGAAAAATAATAAAACAAAATTAATACTTCAGACTTTTAGTGAATACTGTAATCTAGCACACATGGAAAAAAAGATTTTCCTCATATCTATGTTCTGTATTATGATCTCTAGACTCTGAACAGAAACTCTTCCTGCCTCTTTCAGTACCAGAAAAATCAAAAGGGTTGAGATACAACAAAAATGATACAATTGTTCCCAGTATAACCATATAGTGAAGCTTTCCTTTGAAGAAAAAATTATTTTTGCTACAAAATTAATCTTTTCCTATTGTTATGTTAGGATTGTGTTATGCAAATGTCATATAGCTTATGCTATGTACTACAAAACAAAATTCATGATTTCTTCTCATGCAGCTTTGACATTGCCTCAAAAACACTAATTAGTTAATGACAGCTCCTTATTAAAGACAATTTTCAGGAATGGAAGAATCAAGATGGGACTTTTTCAATTATGTCATTGTTCTGATCTTTTTTTTAAGGAGAATTTTGACCTGCCTCAATTGGTATTTTGCTATCTTAGATTTTAATTACTGACAGTGCACATGGAATAATTAGGAGTTTGGGACATAGTTTTCTTGTGTTTGAGCTCTGGAAATAGTGAGGATGAATTCTTATACTATTCTTTCATTATAATTTTGTGGATTCTGCATTTCCTAGAAGCAGTATAATAGTATATGGTTTGAAAGAATAAAAAATAAATCAGAATCTCAATTAGAATGCTGTGACTATCCAAACTTAGGATTTAGTCTAGAAAAATATTGTGATGGAGAACACACATTCATAGAATCTGAGCATCTGGTCCAAAATTTCTCTTCTTCATCTTAAGTGGTACTCAATTCTTAGCAGACAAGAAATTTTGAATTCTTTTTCAGACTATTAATTTCAGATTAATATGTATTTCTGTTAGACACTGACAAGACATTGACCTAGTTACAGCCTCAACTCTGAACTCTGATATCAAGTACAAGTTTCTAACTCAGAATATTTTCTGTCACAGAAAATAGTCATATAGGACTTCATGTGGGAAACGCGAAACATTGCAAAGAATGCAGGCTAAATCACATTTTCTGTCAGCTGTGTCACAAAATATTCTCAGGGGAAAAAAAAAGAAATCTGATTCAAATATATTGCCCGAAGTTCGCTGGAGGAGAGCAGAAGAGTCTGAAACAGTTGGAATTTATAATACAGCTTATCAGGAAGATGAGACAAAAAGATATGGTTAGATCTCACACTGCAAACCTCTGATCTATTGCTTTTGGCAATGGGATATCTCATTACAAGTACCTTAAAAACCCCCCAGTGCTGTGAAGGATACATAATAGTTTTATAATGGGAGGTAAAAATAATCAGAAAATAAATTTCTGATTTCCCCTTTTCCTTGACTCTTTTTAAAGTCTTCAGAAGGGATCAAAGATACGAACTCTAACATTATAAAAGAAACAGAAGTTCAACCACAGGTATTCCAATTGGATATTACTTCAAAAAAGGCCATTTTTCTAAGAGAAAATAGACATTTGTGATTCCAAATTTCCTTTGGAGGCTTTTGAAGATCCTCTCTTAAACATTGATAGACTGTGGGGTACTAGTTGCCTCACTAGGAATGGAAGTTTTCTTTTCTAGTAATGAGCACCAATTGAGGAAGAATACTCACAGTGTCACGTTTGGGTCCACTGAAAATCCTTACTATGCTGTCTTATCCATTGATTGAAAATTGGCTCCTGCGCAGGTATTTTCTTATGACTTTTCTGGTTTAGCATCCAACAGTCCCTGTTCCGTACTAAACTTCTACACAAACTATCATGTTTTTCCTCTAGCCAAATTCATGAAAATGCCTAAAGGCCACATGGTCTCCTGATAGGTAAAGGATATGGAAAATTCATGTGCATCTTTTGACTCTGTCCATGCTACAATTATTTTGGGGCAATAATGAAAACTATTTTTTTACCCCTCTCATGCTAGTCAGGTGCCTTAAATATGTAGAGGAAATGGGAGAAAGTTATAATAAAGCAGGGAAAGATAAAATAAAAAAAAGAGTCATAATTAAGTAAATTAATCACTCTGTATAGAGTAGATTCTTTCCTCTCTGTCACAAATTTACTAAACAGGGGTTTCAAAGTGCTGCAGATTCCATGGCACACTTCACTTTATATTATATATAGTAAGACCTCTTCCTATCCTGGTTTTTTTCCTTTCTTCTCAGTTTAGGTGCAGTATTTGGATATTCAACATATTGCCTTAATAACATCAGAAAAAATGCATTTGCTCAAAACTCATGACAAAATATACAGTTGTTTTCATTTCTTGGTAGTCAATATTAGTGAGAAATATTTTATAAGTGGTGAGTTTCTTTTAAAGAGTTACCAGGAGAGAGAGCTGGGAAGTGTTTTCCATTCACGACATATTTCATAAACAATTTTTTCACCAAATAGTATTGACTGTTAAGCCTGAATACATATATTTGGTAAGTAGCAGCAATAACCTAACAGCAGGTGGTAAATTTGCACATCCCTTTGTCTACATATCATCAAACCTATAAATTCTTTTGTGGGTCTTGGGCTACCTGTAGTAGACGTTGTAACAATAGGTCTTATTTCTGCTCCTTGGAACAATTCCAAATTGAGTAGGGTCAAGGACATGTACCTTGTCAGGTTCTGTGGAGTTTGCTGGTGTCCCACTAGCTAAGATTTCATTCCCAAAGACCTTCATTCCAGGACAAGGTTTCATTATTGCTACTCTTATGATGTTTTAGCATATTTCATTTTACAATTTTAGCTGTGCTATACAGAATTATTTTGTTTTTATGAAGATGAATCTAAATCATGTAGATGAAGCTAATTAGAAATCTAGATTTTCATCCTTTATCCCACATTTGGCTGTTGATTGACTTTTGAAATGTCTTTGTTCCCTGAATTACTTTAAAATAGATGTGAACAACTTATAAAATAGGGACTATCAGCTGTTCACATAAATAAACATTCAGTTGGATTTGAAGAAAAATATACTTCAAGTTTGTTGAAAAGTGAGAAATTTTATACTGCTG